>PVJO010000228.1:241840-279407 GCA_004026905.1 Hystrix cristata
TTTTTTTTTTTTTTTTTTTTTTTTTTTTTTTTTTTTTTTTTTTTTTTTTTTTTTTTTGGTGGCGGGGATTGAACTTGGAGCCTTGTGTTTGCGAGGTAAGCAGTCTAACCACTGAGCTAAATCCTCAGCCCCCAAATTTTCAAAAACATTGTGAAAGTGCTCTGGGCATGGTGGCCTACACCTGTAATCCTAGCACCCAAAAGGCTAAGGCAGGAAGACTGCAGCAAGTCTGAGATCAACCTGGACTACATAGTGAGACCCCATCTCAAAAAAGAGGGGGAGCTGGAGATTTAGCTCAGTGGTGGAGCATTTGCCTAGCAAGCACAAGACCCTGAGTTTGAGCCCCAGCACCCAAAAAAAAAAAAAAAAATGCAGATGTAATAGTAAAAGTTCTTTTATACCTTTCCCGACAGTGGTCAAGACCAGTTTGTGGTGCACACTGTGCCCCATCCAGGCGAGCCACACTTTGTGTCCTGGTGTCCTGTCTCTCTGGTCTCCTCCAGTCCTTCCTTTGTCCTGGAGGTCATGACTTGTTTTACAGCTGCATGACTCTCTGGGATGTACTGTGTGCCAGGGTGGTTTGAGGCTAGCGTTGTGGCAGCTGGCAGCACCTGTGTGTCTCAGCCCTTGGGTGGCTCTGATACAGGACCCTTCACTCACCCGCTTGTCATCTGGTGCCTGCTTGGCCCCTACCTTTGCTGTGGCACTGTCGGCCAGGCTGGTGCATGTGGCAGCAATTGCAGCCAGTTCCTGCCCAAGGAGGAACTGCCCACACCCACCTGCTCTCTTCTCTTGCTGTCCAGTTGTTGGCAGCACCTACCCTGCCCACAGCACACGTCCGATGGCAAGCAGGTGTGGGAGACAAGGTTGCAGAGGATGGAATTTCTTCAGTGATGGTGGAGAGGCTGAGGTTTTTTGTTTTTTGTTTTTTCTTTTGGTGCTGGGCATCGAACTCAGGGCCTTGTGCTTGCAAGGCAGGCACTCTAACCACCTAGCTAAATTCCCAGCCCCCGGGGCTGAGGTTTTGAGATGCAGCTGGAGTCTGCTCGAGGACAAGTGGATGGTTAGGAGTCATGAGAGGGTTAGAAAACAGTGTGGCACAGTGGTACACATCTGTGATCTCAGCTACTTGAAAAACTGAGGCAGGAAGATCGAAAATTTGAAGGTAGCTTGACCAATTTAGCAAGACCCTGTCTCAAAACAAACAAAGGCTAGGGTTGTAGCTCTTATCTGCCCAGCATGTACAAAGCCCTGTGTCCAATCCCAACACCACAAAAAGAAAAAAGAAAAGAGAGCTCAGTCTCCAGTGGTGGGCCTCTCAGCCACAGATAGGTCAAGGGAGATATGCACCAAGGGCTTCCTATCAGCAGTGTTTCTGGGAGCTACTCCAGGCCGACCCTGTTGATGTGCCAGGTGCAGACTGTGGGCATCTTGGAACACCGACTGGAAAGGAGGGGATGCAGTCTGCTGAAGCCTTAGGTGCCTTGCTGTTGCTGGAGGTGGGGTGGCTTTCATGCCTGTGGGCCCAAGGATGCTATTGCCTCCTATATGCACCTGTCTGCAGGACACTGAGCCACATTCCTCTCCCTCCACAGTGACCAGGTACCCTCCCCAGTGACATGGGGAAATTGGGTAATACCTTCTGCTGTAGAGTGCAGCTGAACACACAGGTTGTGCCAGTCTTCCTCCTGCACCTGAGGACAAAGTTCACCTTTGTTGGCAGACTGGGACCCCCTGGGGTGCATCCGTCAGAGATGCTCTTCTTGGAGCCCATCCTCTGTGCTGTGGGAAAGTCTTGCTTCCGCCCAGGATTGGCTGCTGCCTGGACTCGCTGGCACAGGGCCCCATGAGCCTGCACAGCTGTGCATCCTGGCCCTGCAGGCACTCTGAGCAAGCCTTTGTCTCTCTGCTCATTGGCGTGTGGAGGATGGTGTAGAGCGAATGCTGGGCTGTGCCTGAAGTGAGCCCAACATGGGCCTGGCACAGGTGGGGCACCTCCACAGCCCTGGAGCCTGCACACTAGGGCCCAAGCAGCGGTCCTCCCCCCGAGCACTGCACTCTCACTTTGACAGCAGGTGACTGGTGATGGGTGCTGCCTGGATGTCATGCTACGCAGCCAGCTCTCTGTGTTGGGAAGGAGCCGAGGTTGGGAGCTCTGAGTCCACACAGGGCTGTGAGAAAATTCCCAGGACTCAGTGGTGAGTGCCCACCATGCATACTCAAGGTCCTAGGTTTGAACTGAATCACCACAAAACAAAGGAAGTAAACTGACAGACTGGCTTTTCTTGGACGTGGCATCCTCAAATGGTAGAGGCCAAGCAGATGGGCCCTGCAGTGTGGCTGGGGGCCCAGCGTGTTTTGGAAATGTGACGCTGTGGCTGGTTTTCTGGAAGAGAAGGAAATCAAGGACAAGTTGTACTCTGTAGTGTCTGTCACAGGCCCTGCGGTGTCCAGGCAGCCAGGTGGGGTACCATGATGCTGCTGCATCCTCATTACAGCAATGACTGTCCTGGCAGTGTGGCCAGCCAGGTGGGCTGATGACCATGGGAGGAAACAGTGGCACCCTGGCCCAGCGACGTGTGTCACACTTGAGGGGGAGCCAGTGCCAGCCCTCAGACTCTGTCTGTGCCTCTGGGCTCCCCTGCATGCGGCGGATTAGAGTGCCAGATAGTGGCACTGCACTGGGGTGGGTGCCCACACCGGGCCTGGCGAGTAAGAGTGACCCACCACGCCAAGGTCCTGCTTGTGAAGGTGCTCTGTTTTGTTTGGATAAAATTTTGGTTTTAGGGAGTTTGAGACAGGGTCTCATTGGGTAATCCAGGCTGGCCTCAAGCTCAGTGAGTACCCCAGGCTGCCCTTATACTTGTGATTCTCCTGCTGCAGCCTCCCGAGTGCTAGGATTATAGGTGTGTAGCTTTTGGTAAAATTTTAATAGTAAGGACGCTCAGGTGAGACTCTAGGCCCGAGTCAAAGCAGACATCCTGCCCTCCTTGGAGCAGCAAGCCCAGGACGCTGGGAGAAGAGACGATGGGGTCTGGGCTCCCGGGGAGCCTGGGCGGCACACCACCTCTGCCCTGCCGAGTGCCTGCCATGGTGGGCACAGGAGGTGCTGCCTTGCCCTCTGTGCCCTGGGTTAGTCACAGGGTCTTGGCCTGGCACCAAGGAAGAGTCGGCACCTGACTTTGGTATGCAGCCCCTGCCCACTTCTACACACATCCGTGGGAGGAGAGGAGACACTGGCTGAGTGTCCTGAGTTGTCAGCTGTCCCTTGGGGTGAGGTGAGGATCTGTGTCAGAGGAGCTGACTCTTCTGGCCACTGTGCCTGGGTTCCTGTCTGGATGGGATGCTGTGGGCAGTGAGTCCGCAGCAGTTGCATGGTCTCCAGAGGGCTCTGGAGTGCTGTTGGGTGGGTGCCCACCTAGCTGAGGGAGGGACAGTGCCACTTCTGCCCGCAGGTGCTGGGAGACAGGAGGGCAGGTGGCACCTGGGTTGGGTGTCTGGCTGGGTAGTTGTCACTGTGGAGCTGGAGAAGGGATCGTGTATTCTAGGCCTGGTCCTTGGCTGGAGATATGGCTTATAAGCATCTTCTGCTGTCTTCACCCTCTTCAGACTTTCACAGAGCAGAAGTGTTTATTTCGGTGAGGTCCAGTTGAGAAACTTTTGATTTCATGGAACTTGCTTTTTGTGTGAAGTCTAGGAACTTGTCACTATTCCTAGAACCTAAAGATCTTCTCTTTTTTTTTTCTCTTTGTTCTTGTGTGGTTTTTTTGCTTTTTGTTTTTGTTTAGTGCTGCAGATTAAAACTAGGGTTTCACACATATTGGTCATATGGGTTTCTTTTTTGTTGTGTCCAGTTTCTTTGAGACAGGGTCTTGCTGTGTAGTTCAAGCTGGTTTTGAACTCAATGTAGCCCGTGCTGGCCTCGAGCTCACTGTAATTCTCCTACCTCAGCCTCCCAAATGCTAAGATTACAGGTGTGTGTCTCCATGCCCACGTCACATTAGTTTTAAGAACTCAGACAGCACCAGGAACTTCCAGGGATGCAGAGAAACCAGACTCTTGTGCACCATCTCTCTGGCTGGTCTAGCCTATTCCACTCTTGCCCTCCCAGCCTGCCCTGTAGCATGGAGCAGGTCACACCAGCTGCCTGTACCAGTGCCATTTATCTTCAGTGGCTAAATCCCTTAAATAGCATAAGCATCTCTCAGTAGGTGAATGATTAAACTCTGGTGTTTCCTTATTGTATGCAATATAGCAATAAAAAGAAAGTTCCAGCCAGGCATGGACTGTGCACACCTGTAATCCCAGCCAGCACTCTGGAGCTGAAGCAGGACTACTTTAGTGAGACCCTATCAGAAAAGAGAAAAATGAAGCTTTCTATCTGCCTCAACTCAGTATGGGAATTATACTGAATGAAGAGCCAGTCTCAAAGGCAACAGCATAAGTTTCCAATTCAGTGCTGTTCTTTTGGTTTTTTTTTTTTTTTGTTTTTTTTTTTTTGAGAAGGGTCTCACTGTCTAGTTCAGGCTGGCCTTGAACTCGTGGCAGTCCTCCTCACCCAACCAGTGACGTCGTTAGAATGACAAAACTAGGGACAGAGCAAGTTAGTCCCATCAGAGTTTCGGAGAGGCCTGATGGGGAAGCTGAGGCCCACATGGTAATAGGTGTTTTCTTCTTATTATTTTTTGTTGTTGTTGTTTCTGTTTTATTTTGTTTTTGAGACAGGGTCTCACTGTGTAGCCCAGGCTGGCCTGGAGCTCATGGCAATCCTCCTGCCTCAGCCTTCTAAGTGTTGGGATTACAGACATGTGTCACCACACCTGGCCAGTGAGTTTCTGAACCCACTTTTTTTTGGTGTGATTTTGAGATGGGCAAACTTGACAAGTTGCCTGGGTAGCCTTGCACTCACAATCCTCTTGCCTCAGCTTCCTGAGTAGCTGAGATTACAGGCATGTGCTGTCATGCTGGACTTTCTGAATCCACATTTAATTTCTTGGGCAAGAATTCAGGTCTAAAACCAAGGCCGGAGGCCAGCTACTGAAGACACGGCATTAAGATGTCACAGTTGAGATGCCGTGGGCTGGGGGGTGGCGCTCCCCAGTAGGACAGCAGGATGCTTGTGCCTCACAACTTGTGGCTGTGGTCGGCAGCGGTCAGTGAAGGGTGCCTCTGTGTCTGCCCCAGGAATGGGCACAACAGACCATGTCATTGTCCTGGCATCCACAAACCGAGCCGACGTCCTGGACAACGCTCTGATGAGGCCTGGCCGACTCGACCGGCACGTCTTCATTGATCTTCCCACACTGCAGGTCAGCACTCAGGAACTGGGTGGGCGGCCTGGGGACGTAGGCTTGGTGCCCGTACTTCCAGGGCACATGTGCCCTCCAGTGCCCTCTGCCCACTCGACCCACTGGCCTTTCTTGTTTCGCAGCCAGCCGGCTTGTGCCTACCCTGTTGCCGTCTTTGTCCTTCAGGTTGGGGTTGGTGGCCTGGTCTGGGTGTGCTGTTTGGAATGAAATCTAGGAAGGGAAAAATCTACCCCTGCACATGCTCTGTGTCCCATCCAAGCTCTGTGGGCCGCCTTGGTATATTCCTCTTGCCTCTAAAGAGCTTGGCTTTGGCCTGGTATGATGGTGCGCACCCTTAATACCAGCTCCTCAGGAGGCTGAGGCAGGAGGAATGCAAGTTTGAGGCCAACTGGAAAACTTAGCAAGATCCATCTCTATCTGTTTGCTTTTTTTGGGGGGGTGGTGCTGGGGATCGAACTCAGGGCCTTGTGCTTGTGAGACAAGCACTCTAACCACTGAGCTAAATCCCCAGCCCAAGACCCATCTCAAAATTTGAAAACTTTAGGAAAGGTCTAGGGTATGGGCTGGGGACTTAGCCCAGTGGTTAGAGTGCTTGCCTAGCAAGTGCAAGGCCCTGTGTTCGATCCCTGGCACCAGAAAAACAAAACAACAAAAAAGAAAGGTCTAGAGGACAACTCAGTGGTAGCACACCCGGGCTCTGTCCCTGGTACAGACAGAAGAACTTGATTTGCCCCTGAGGCAGGGGGAAGGGTATCCTAGTGCCTAGGGCTTCCCTGGACAGAGGCCTAGGCTGTGGCCTGAGGGAGCAGGACCCCCTGGGGTGGGGGCTCACCCAGCAGTTAGCTGGCTCCACCACAGGCTGCCTGTCTCTGACTGTGGGATGCACTGGCTGCCCGGGGAGAGAGAAGGTGTGTCCAGTACTTGGCCTGGGGGCCACAGGCAGCCCTGGACAGCTACTATTGGCCCCATGTGTGTGTAAACTGGGGGCCTTGGGAGTCTCAGCACCGCTGGTCATGACTTGGTTATGTACATGACGGCAGAACCCCATGGGGAGGGTTTGGTGCAGGTCTGACTCTACCCCGTGCCTGCCACACT
Organism: Hystrix cristata; assembly: GCA_004026905.1. Lineage (NCBI taxonomy): Eukaryota > Metazoa > Chordata > Mammalia > Rodentia > Hystricidae > Hystrix > Hystrix cristata. The sequence continues at coordinate 248,245 of PVJO010000228.1, forward strand.
CAGCCTGTTGAAATGGATCTGATGCTGCACATACTTGTGTGACTTGGGAAGTGAAACCCAGTTAAACTGATAATAATAGTATTTCCACCCTCCACCATGTGCATCTGTGAAGACATGTTTATGGTGACCAAGCAGGCACCTCTCGTCTTTTTGAGACAGAGTCTTACTTTGTAGTGTAGGCTAGCCCTGACTCTTGGTGATCCTCCTGCCTTAGCCTCCCAAGTGCTAGGATTACAGATGTGCACCACCATGCCCAGTAATAAAAATAGTTTTAAAAATGAAATTCTAAACTGGGCATGGTAGCACATGCCTATAATCCCAGCACTCAGGAGGCTAAGGCAGAAGAATTGCTGTGAGTTCAGGGCCAGTATGAGCTACATGTTGATACCTTGTTTAAAAAAAAAAAAAAAAGGAAATTCTAGCCGGACATGTGCTGCAAGCCTGCCATTCCAACACCCTGGGAGGCTGAGGCAGGGGGTTGAAAGTTTGAGCCCAGCATGGGCAACTTAGCTGGGCAACTTAGCCAGACCCTGTCTCAACATTTTAAAACAGGCTGGGGATGTAGCTCAGTAGAAAGGCTCTGGATTCAATCCTGATGATCACAAGAGAAAAAAAAAAAAAAAAAAAAAGATGTTTTGCTATACACCTTATGTGTTCTGGATGCGGCTTAAGATAATTCCTCTCCTCTCAAACAAGAAAAATGGTCCAGGCGAGCCAAAAGTTTGGATGCCTGTGATACAGCATACAGGATGTATGGGAAGCAAAAGTTTTGCAAAATAAACCCTTGCTATGTGTGATGTGCTTCATTTTTTAGGCTGTTTCTCCTCTCTTAAGACACTGCTCCCAGCTCTCTAAATTGTTTTCCCAGACCTTGGGTTGGGGCTGACTCAGCCTGCATGGCCGGTGATCCCAGGGTCTGTGGCACTGTGCCAGCAGCTGTGCATCTAGCCCTGTCTCCCACTCATGCAGGAGAGGCGAGAGATTTTCGAGCAGCACCTGAAAGGCCTGAAGCTGACCCAGGATAGCAGCTTTTACTCGCAGCGGCTGGCCGAGCTGACACCAGGATTCAGCGGTATGTCTGGCCCGCAGCTTGCACACTTGTGTGTACAGGCACCAGGCCTCCTTGAGGGGGCACTGCGCCACCGCTGGGACACAACCACAATGCAGACCCTCTTCCTCCCCACAGCAGTTCTGTAGCCATGCTGACTCCATAGGTGACCGTCGGGGCGTCCTCATCTCTGCAGTGTCCCCCATGGCAGTCCCCGTACTTCCATCTTCGGGGCCCTGTGTCCTGTCTGTCACGTGGACATCACTCAGGGACTTCCAGTCCAGACTGGGTCCCCCGGCCCCAAATCAAGTCAGCAGAAGCAGACATCACAGGGCTGGGTGAGGCGGTGACTCTTGTAACCTCAGCTATTCAGAAGGTTGATGCGGGAGGGTCACACGTTCAGTCCTAGCCTGGATAACTCAGTGGTTTAGCAAGACCCCACCTCAAAAAATAAACAGAGGGCTGCGGATATAGCTCAATGGCAGACCCTTGCCTAGCGTGCCAAGGCCCTGGGTTTGATCCCCAGCACAGCAACCAATCAAACAGTAAAAAGGGGCTGGGGATGTAGCTCAGTCCCATACACACCAAAAAATTAATGTAAAGAAAAATCCCTCTACTGTGCTGTTTGTTTTGTTTGTTTGTTTTTGGTGTTGGGAATCGAACTCAGGGCCTTGTGCTTGCGAGGCACGAATTCTAACTGCTGAGCTAAACCCCCAGTCACTATGCTATTTCTTTCCTTTGATTGTCCATTAGTCCCTCAGGCCTTAGTTTCTCATCCGTCCGTGCCCCTATGAAATATCAGGGAGTGAAGTATAGGGTGACAGACCTGTGCTGGTGATGGTGACATCCTGAGCATGCAGGAGAGCAGGCTTGGGTGGTGGTTCCTCAGCTGCTTCCGGACTCTGCCCGGGGTCTGACACCCATCTGTTCCCGAGTCTCTCTCTCCCTCCCGGCTCCTCTGTCCCTTCAACTCCCCAGGCTGTGGTTGTGTTGCAGGAGCTGACATCGCCAACATCTGCAATGAGGCTGCACTGCATGCTGCCCGGGAGGGGCACCCGTCAGTGCACACACTGGACTTTGAGTACGCCGTGGAGCGTGTAGTGGCAGGTAGGACTGGCCCTCCAGAGGTCTGTGTTCTTCGTGGGGTCTGGCCCAGAAACATCAGATGGAGCCAACCATACAAAACTAAAATCAGGTGGGAGGTGGAGGAGGTCCAGGCCTGGCATCTCCTTTAAATAAACATCAAAGGATTACTGCCCTTCCTCAGGGTGGGATGCTGGAGGTTTCCCTAGGCCAGGCGCACTCCCCAGACACAAAGGGCCCGCAGCCTAGGTGCGATGCTGCTTCTACTGCCAGGGCCAGGGGCAGCTGCCACCACCAAGGAGTCCAGCCTGCTCAGCTCCTCATCCTGAGTGCTTGTGGGATGGGAGTGTGTGAGTGACAGGAGGGGGTTCTCCTGGCGGGGTCCATGGATGCTGAAGAGCAGAGCCGGAGCTGAGGCCCTCCAGAAGCTTCTGCAGCTCCACGTGGCAGCCTGAAACGGGTGGATGTCAGAGAGAGAGCCCTTCTTGCCAAGAGTTAGAGAAGCCCAAAGTCTCCCCTGCCTGCTGCCCCTGTAGGAAACACGTCCTGGGGGCATGCGGTACTGATTCCCCAGGCGGGCTGAGGAGCTGTCCTACCTGGAGCAGAACTGCTTCTCACTGCAGCCAGCTTGTTCTTTGTTTTGTTTTGATTTGTTTGGTGCTGGAGATCGAACTCAGAGCCTTGTACTTGCTAGGCAAGCGCTCTACCACTTGCGCTAAGTCCCCAGCCCTTGGAGCCATTATTTACAGTCATACCTTTAAGGCAGAAGACACTGAGTGGGACAGCAAGGCCCTTAAAATTCCACAGGACAGCTGGGTGTGGTGGTATATACTATAATCTAGTTCTCAGGATGCTGAGGCAGGAGGATCTTGAGTTTGAGGCCAGCCTGGAACATAGTGAGACCTTGTCTCAAAAAGGCAGCAACATAATACTAACAGGACATGGTCTCCCACATGTGAGGTGCTGAGGGTGAGTCCCCCTCCACTGCTGGTGCCTGGCTGGCCCATAGCTCTGTTCAGGCGTAGCCCACTGCGGAGGCCTATGGTCTGCTGCTGCAGTGACTCCCCTCCCACTGCCATATCTTAGGTGAATTCAGTCACATGCAGTACTGAATGCTGTGAGCCTAGAGCCTATTCAGAGTGCATTAAATGGAATCCAAAGGTAGAGGTTGGGGTGAATGCAGCCACACCAAGGTTTGAATACAGGTTAACCAGAGACTTGTCCAGGCACAAGGTGGTCAGTTTGTGAGCTGTACAGCAGGAGTGCAGCCACCACCAGTAGAAGTGGGGGAAACATGACCTAGAGACCAAAAACTCAGAGGAGACCCGGCTATTGAGTCAGCGACCGACTCAGAGAACCTTCTTGAGCCCCAGCCCCACAGGCCTCCTGGGATAGGAGGTCCCGCTGCAGGGGTGGTGGTTCCATGCCTCCATTTATGGAGGGAAAAGATCAGCTCTCCTTGTCTTTGCTCTTCCCAGCAGCCCCTGGAGTTGGGGCGCCAGGAATGACAGTTGGGGTAAGAGCCCCCTGGAGCTGGGCAGAGCTGCTGAAGCACTGGGCACAGAGGGTGTAGGGCAGGCCTTGGTGAGCCAGGCCTCACTAGGCTCTGCTTCTTTCAGGGACGGCCAAAAAGAGCAAAGTCCTCTCCAGGGAGGAGCAAAGGGTGGTGGCCTTTCACGAGTCGGGCCATGCCCTGGTGGGCTGGCTGCTGGAGCACACAGAAGCAGTGATGAAGGTGAGTGGAGGAAGTGCTGCCTCACACCCAGCTGCAGCTGCAGCTGCAGTGACTTGTGTGGTCACTTCCTTGCCCACCCTCAGTCCCACTGCCCTGAACTTAGCTCATCACTGTGAGCTGAGCGTACGCGTTGGAAACCCTTGCCCTCCACAGGTCTCCATCGCACCTCGGACGAACGCCGCACTAGGCTTTGCACAGATGCTGCCCCGCGACCAACACCTCTTCACCACCGAGCAGCTGTTCGAGCGCATGTGCATGGCCCTGGGCGGCCGCGTGGCTGAGGCCATCTCCTTCAGCCGGGTCACTTCTGGTGAGGCCTGGCCCTTGGGCCCTCTCACCCTTCATCTGTAGTGGGTAAATCAATGAGAAATGTACACAGTGCTGATTCACACTTACGCAGACCACAGATGAATTTAGTTGGTTAATTCTTAGTCTTGGCTGCACAGAAATAGATAAAACTGAAGCAGCTTATCCCAGGCTGGTTTTCCACTGGAAGGTCCAGAGTGGGTCAAGGTCAGTGAGGACCTGGCTCAAACGTGCTCTCTGCTTGAGAGCTGCTGAGCGGTCCAGGCAGGGTCCCAAGCAGCTGCCTACACACCCCGGGGTGTCTTCAAGTCTGACTCCTCCAAGGAGCAGGAACAAGATGCAGACATCCTGGTGTCAAGGGCAGCGGAGTTCTCATGGATTCCCTTTGGGGAAGTACAGTGTCACCCCACAGGCCTGACACCCTGGGCTGGTGCTGTCGTGCTGGTTCCTGAGGATGCCCTTCTTTCTCCACCCCACACCACAGGGGCCCAGGATGACCTGAGGAAGGTCACACGCATCGCCTACTCGATGGTGAAGCAGTTCGGGATGGTGCCCAGCATTGGGCCTGTCTCTTTCCCCGAGGCATCAGAGGGCCTTATGGGCATCGGGCGACGCCCCTTCAGCCAGAGCCTCCAGCAGATGATGGACCATGTGAGTTGCCAGATGGTGCCATCCCTGCCCACAGGTGGTGTCCTCTCAGGCTCCAAATGAAGTCATAGCTGTGATACTGGGAAGGATGTCAGATAAACACAGTGAGTTGCAAAGCTAGCACCAGTGGTGCCTGTGGCCTCTGGGCTGTACCAGGATGGTTCTGGTCCATGCTGGAACAGCTACAATTGCTTGTGTGGCAGCTGAGGGTACAGAGGACAGACAGGGCCCTTCAGGTGTTGCCTGTAGTGTGGGTGGTGGCAGGCAGGCAGGCAGGATAAACAGGGTGTTCCAAGCCTGCCCTGTCTTTCCTGCATGTGGCATTGGATCTGGCTGTCAGCTGCCTCTTTGGCTCCACAGGAGGCAAAGCTGCTGGTGGCCAAGGCCTACAGGCACACGGAGAAGGTGCTGCTGGACAACCTGGACAAGCTGCAGGCGGTGAGTGGCACAGGTGTGGGGCAGGGCCGCCTTTGCAGGGTGCTGGCTGACACTCAAGGCATCATCCCACCCTTTCCCACGTGACCAGCGCCAGCAATTACCTGTTGTCAGCTCTGTCTAGTCTTTTCCCAAAAAACTTTTTTGAGTTTTAGAACTTACCAGTACAGGGCAGAGAGCCCTCACACCCCGCCTCTTGCTCCCTGTCGAAAGATACTTTCCACAGCACTGGGCCCTAGCACGGACAGGGCATTGTTAAATGAGGCACATACTTGGTTCCTGTGTCCTCGGCTTTTCCCCAGTGACCCTTCTGCCCAGGATCCCACAGAGTGCAGGGTTGCCACAATTCCTGGGCTCCTCTTACCTGTGACAGTTTCCCAGGCCCACCCTGTCCTGATGGCCTTGGCTGTCCTGAGGAGACAGTATGGGCAGTGGGTCTGAGTGGACAGCTGAGGCGCCTTCTGTGTGCCTGGGCTGTGAACTGCCACCCCGAATGCAGGCAAGGTGAGACAGGTCAGAGGAGCAGGGTAGTTGTTTCCATAGCTTCCTGTTGTCTCATTAAAGGCAGCAGCTGCTCAGCCAGGCAACCTCATATTTTGGGCCCTCAGAGTGTTGGCCTCAGACCAGGGCACCTGCCCCAGCCTCTGCTTGTGAGTCAGATGCACACTGGGGAGCAGAGCTGCCTGAGAACCTGGGCCAAGGGTGGGGATGTGATGAGTGGGAGCAAAGCTGAAGCCAGGGCTTCTAGTTCTGGGTTCTAGTTCTGTGACTGGGTTCTAGTTCTGCGTGTGTCAGGGTTACCATCATTTAGAAAATGTGGAAAATGGGGTATCACTCAGTAGAGAATGTAAGGCATTTGTGAAGCCATGGGCTACAACAGAAAGAAGAGAAAGTGCAAGTTTTGCTTTAATCGGCAAGAACCCAGCAAGATGTGGCTGTGGGCTGGGACCTGGGGGTTACATTTAGGTTTCTTCCCAGGACCCCTTCTGGAGGCCCCCACTCTTGCTGCAGCATCAGCGCTGCTCCCAGTCCAGGCAGGAGGCTCTGCAGCTTCCTCCTCTCCCCACAGATTACACATCGCCTTGTCTGCTGAAGGAAATTGCAGCTGCCAGAAATAAGCAGAGATTTTGGAAGGAAGCAGAGAAATCAGTGAGGCTGACAGCTGGGGGATCATTTCCAGGGTGAGACAGGGAGTGATTCTTCTTTGCCAGAGCTGCCTTTGCTTCTGTGCCCTGGGAAAGCGGCCTGTCAGTGGCATCCTGCTCACAGACAGGCCCATGTGCCTGGAAGGACAGAGATACTCTGTTGCACATGCCCCTGTTTCGGATGTTGTGCTCTCAAAGGCTCTTGTCTTGTCTTTGTTGCAGAGACTCACACACTACCCTGTTTGTTCTTTCTAGCTGGCGAATGCCCTCCTGGAAAAGGAAGTGATAAACTATGAGGATATTGAGGCCCTCATTGGCCCACCGCCCCATGGGCCCAAAAAAATGATCGTACCACAGAGGTGGATCGATGCCCAAAGGGAGAACCAAGCAGCTGGGGAGGATGAGGCTGCCCCACCACCCACACCCCGTGGGGAGGAGCCCTCCTGGCCTGGGTAGCTGGAATTGGATGGTCCCAGAGTCCTCGCCCGCTGCCCAAGCTGCCTCGCCTGCACTTCTACCAATTTCCTGTGCCAGCCCTGGTGCTCTGCACAAGGGCTACTGAGACCTATTTATTGATGTCCCCCATCCATGACTAGTAAATGTCTTTGCAGAAATGACTGGTTCAGCTGTACATTTCTGCGTATTTCCCCTGGGGGAAAATCTGCATCTGTCAGGAGCAATGAGTTCCTGTGTTCCCAGGGTACTCTGTGTGCTGTCTCTGTGTGGCCATGTGACCCACAGGCAGCCCTCTCCAAATGCTAACAGGACCCCTGTGAAAGGACTCTCTGAGCGGTGGTTTTTCTGGTGCTTGCTCATTCAGAGAGTCAGAGCTGGGACCTGGCAAACAACGCCACCTACTGCTGTGTGGACCACAGTGAGAGAACTTCTAGCTGGTCTGGTGCTGCAGTCGGGCGCCATGGTGGTGGTTTTTTTTTTTTTTTTTTTTTTTTTTAAACCGTGGCAAAACTTAGTGGGGAATAGGAATAGCTCCTGAGAGATAGGAGGTCCAGAACGGGTTGCCCCACACCATGGTTTTAACCACCCTGATAATCACTGTGACCCCTCACTAAGGAATTCTTTGGATGGAGAATCTGCATTTGTACTGCACAGCCCACTGGGGTGGTAGGCACATCCTGAATCATAGGGTCCTGCTTCCAGTTTATACTCAGAGCCATTCGGTCACAAGACAACCTGCCAGGCATGGTGGCACATCCTATAATCTCCGCTGCTGGGGAGGCTGAGGATAGTACGTTTGAGGCCAACGGGACCCAGTCTCCAGAAAAACGATGAACCCTTTTCGTAGGAATCTGGGGTCCAGGCCTGCCCTCAGACCTCTGCCCTCTGTGTGGTGCCACATGTTGTGGTTGCTTCCTGATGGACCAGATGGCTGTTGGCCCACCTGAGGGCCCTGAGGAAGACTGCTAGGCTCCAGGAGAGCAGATGGGGGACACTCTGACCCTCACCCCAAGATCAGTACCTAGTTAGGCTGACATCTCTGTCACAAGGTGGTGGTCTGATGTGGACATGGCACCAAGCACATTACCCACTGAAATGTCCTGTCTGTATCCCTTGGGAATCATTTGCTGAGTTAACAGGTGACCCAGCAGTTTGAGGGGCCATGGCATGTAAAGTGCAGCCATTCAGCACCCTAAGAGTAGACTGAGTGGCTGTTGCCCTGATTTATAGAAGTGAATGGTTCAGATGTTGGCTGTCACCACCCCTGGGGATTGGTGATGTCCTCATTTGTGCTCAGAAAGACACTAGGTTTGTGCCAACTGCCAATTGCATGCTGTAGCACTGAGGGACCAGACTTGGTCCTGACTCTCTGTGCCCTGACAAACAGAATGGGCACAGCACGGTCTGACGGTACCTCAGGATCCACCCTCCTCTGGCTGCACACAACTTCTTGTGGAAAAAGCACATACTCTTTTTCCCAGTCCTGGAGATTGAACACAGGGCCTTCACAGAGCTACATCCTCAGCCTTTTATTGCTTTTTTAAAAACAGGTCCTGCTGAGTCACTGTGTTGGCCAGGCTGGTTTCATGCCTCACCCTGGAAAGTGCTGGGATTACAAGGGTGCGCCACGCCTAGCCACACTCGCTCTTTATGTAGGTATGTAGAGTTAACACAATCCCAGCAAGCCCCACATCATTAAAGGATATGAAAAGAAAAACACTGAATTCCGAAATCATACAACCTGCTTTCCTCCACTCTCGTCTCTGCTCATGAACATTTCTGACTCAGATAATGGCCTACTTTGTCTTTTCCTGACATCAGCATTTATGGTATAGGCAGTTTCACCTCAGCCCAAGCTGATATGTGTACAAGCCACAGGCCACACCTCCAGAAATTGAGAGGGCGGATGATGATCTGTTGACACTACCCGATTCTTGGAGTTAGGCTACTGGGTAACCATTAGTCCCCGTTTAGGTGATAACCATAGCCAGCATGCTAACCTGTGTAACAGTGTTTGTTGAAAACAAAATGCTATGGGAAACCCAGTGTGGTGGCACATGCCTGTTAGCACTCTGGGAGGCTGAAGGCAGGAGGATGGAAGCTGGGTCTCCAGCATGGAGTTGATTCCAACCCCAGCTCCACTGGACAAAGTGATTAATAAAGGGAAGACAGTAAGTAGGTCTTTCAAAATGTTCTCTTTCCTCTAGCCCTAACCCTAATTCTTGACCACTCTGTTTCCTGCCATGTGCCTGGAAGCAGAGCCATGCTGTCTTGACCAGCATCACGGACTTGCCACTCTCACCAGCAGCTCCTCCTGCTTCACAAAGTGGAAAAGTTCAAATAACATCCAAAGTCTCAAAACTAGTATGGTAGAGATGGAACACCTGACAGTACTACTGACTTGTGGGCCACAGATCTAGTTTACCCATCTGTGTTTGTGAAAAACAGCAGATACAGAGATGTTAAATGTCTACCTCACAGATGGATACTATTTACAGCATTTACAAAGCAGTGCTTTCATGTATAGTCTTTTTTTTTTTTTCTTTTGGTGGGGCGAAGTGCTGGGGATCGAACTCAGGGCTTTGCACATGCTAGGCAAGCGCTCTACCACTTGAGCTAAATCCCCAACCCCTCTTGCCCTTCTCCTGATCAAGAATTGTCCTAGTGAAAAATCTGTATTTTAAAATTGTATGACACATAGAATACATGGAGGCCTGTGTCCGGCACTGAATAAAGAAGCTGATAATTCTTTGCCATATTGAAACATCCTTGGTTGTTAAAAAAATCAAGTTGGCACTCAGAGAAACCATTATGATCAGGAAGACAGACCATGTAAAAAGGGCATATGTAGCCTGTTCAGACAAATGTGCCAAGACTTCTGGAAGTTCAAATTCTACTTCTGCCGTCTAGCAAATGGATATTCAATTATGAAACAAGGGCAGAGAGTTATTGTAAAGGTTTACAGGTAGCAGCAGTACAGTGCTGGCAATTTCAGACTTGTCCTGAATGGGAAGTAAACAGGCAAGGACATGGGAGTGCCTGCCTGCTTCATGGTTTTTTGTTGCAGGTGAATGTGACATTTGCAGTTGGTCACTTGGGACGTCTGAGAAGTGATTTAAATCTGGCCAAAGGCCAACCGTGAAGATTTGGTGACTGTGCAGATTAAATAAAAATCTAACAGAAGTACTGAATGCCAAGATAGTAAAAAACACTCAGCAGCTGGGCATGGTGGCACACGCCTGTAATCCCAGCACTGGGGAGGCTGAGGCTGGAGGATCACAAGTTCGAGGCTAACGTAGGCTACACGGCGAGTTCAAGGCCAGCCTGAACTACATAGCAAGACCCTGTCTCAAAATACCAGTCAAGAGGTTGCGGATTTAGTTCAAGTGGTAGAGTGCTTGCCTAGCAAGCGCAAGACCCTGAGTTGGATCCCCAGCAAACGAACAAACAAAATCCAAAACAAAACACAATCAAACGAAAAAACACCCAGTAAGAGCACCCCTCCCCCCCGCGCGCACACGTGCTAGGCGAGCGCTCAACCACAATCCACAATCCCTATTTTTAATTCTATTTTGAGACAGGGTCTCTAAATTACCTAGGCTGGGTTCGAATTTGCGATCCTCCTGCCTCAGTCTCCCAAGCAGCGGAGTTTACAGGCGTGCACCACCACACCCAAATGAAAGTTAGTTTTACCTAAACAAAGACGCGTAAGTGTTCGAATTTATGGCAGGGAAAAAACACTGGCCCGACGAGGACGAAGGCTTTAGAACGCTAATTTCAAATTTTCAAGGCTTTACTGTCTCCGCGCCGTTGACGCCCCGTGTCCCAGCGGCAAGATTCCCCAGCACTCTGGTCCGCCAGTCTTCCTGTGGCCTAGGTCCGCCGGGCTAACCGTGCGCAGGAGACTCCGGAGGCCGTCAGACCCAGCTAATCGGCAAGGACGGAGCCACGACCGCCAGCACACGAGGGAAAGCTGAAGGATCGCGGTCGTGAGATCACTTCCGACCTCCCCTGATCTGATTGGTCAGAGCACTCCGGCGCTCCTGATTGGCCGGGTCTTCTACTACCCCAAGGTGCTTTGCGACGTTGTTCTTTTCCGCTCGGCCGTTCCCCGGCGTAAGAGGTGAGTGTGTCCCTGTGCAGCCATCGGCGTCCATCCGGCTCCATCTGCCGCCATCGGCTCCTCTCTGCCGCCCGTGCGGCCATGAAGTGTCGTCTTCACTACCGTAGACGGCGCCAGGCCGGGGCCCGGGCGGGCGGGTTTGGGGCGGTGGCCCGGGGTGCGCAGCCTCAATCGCCGCCCTCCTCTTCCTCGAGGCCGTAGGCAGCCATGGCGCCCAGCCGGAATGGCATGATTCTGAAGCCCCACTTCCACAAGGACTGGCAGCGGCGCGTGTCTACGTGGTTCAACCAGCCGGCACGGAAGATCCGCAGGTGCGCTGCGGGCGGAAGGACGTGCGGTTGGGTACGGGCTGCTGCGGGGTGGGGACAAAGTGACCGCCCGGCTTCTCTCCGGTCAGGCGTAAGGCCCGACAGGCAAAAGCGCGCCGCATCGCCCCGCGCCCCGCGTCTGGACCCATCCGACCCATCGTGCGCTGCCCCACTGTGCGATACCACACCAAGGTCCGAGCCGGTAGGGGATTCAGTCTGGAGGAGCTGCGGGTGAGTGTGTGCCCGGCGCCTCCGCAGAGGCTGCGGGGCTGTTTGGATCTCAGTGAAATGATGACAGTTCTCCGGAATCGCTGTACTGCTTTGATGAAAGTGTGTTTGAACCCTTTTCCATCTGATCACTGAGCAGTTCTGTGGGGGCCTGTCCGGGAGGTGATCGCTGGGCTTCATCCGTGTCCGTCTCGGGCAGGTGGCTGGCATTCATAAAAGGGTGGCCCGAACCATTGGCATCTCGGTCGACCCGAGGAGGCGGAACAAATCTACAGAGTCCTTGCAGGCCAATGTGCAGCGGCTGAAGGAGTACCGCTCCAAGCTCATCCTCTTCCCCAGGAAACCTTCGGCCCCCAAGAAGGGCGACAGCTCTGTGAGTGCAGCATGCTTTGCTGACTGGGAGGCTGGGCCCACCCCCTGAGGGTGGAAAAATGCTTCCTGTAGTCTTAGTTCTCAGAACCATTTTCACCATGACCAGGAGGGCTTTCCATCCCTAAGAGCATGTCTGTTAGCTGTTGGGACTTCGTGTGAGAGCTGAGTAGCCTTGCTGAGATGTTCTGTATCCAGAGTCTCCTGGGAGGCAGGAGCTCATTTGAGCCGCCTTCATTTTGGGTCAGGGGTGGCTTTGGTTACCATTAGGGGATCCTTTTGTCAGGACAAGAAATGCATCTGCCTGTTCCTGTTTTGTCAGTGGGACAATAGAATTCTAGTAATACACATGTAGGGGTCCACAGAGAGTGCTCACTGTGGGCAGGTCAGATGTAGGACACTATTGTGGGTAAGGAGCAGGAGGTCCTCAGAAAGGTGAAGCTGAGCTCACTTTACACTCTCCCTTAACACACAGGCTGAAGAACTCAAATTGGCCACCCAACTGATGGGACCTGTGATGCCCATCCGCAACGTAAGTGGATGCTGTGGTTACTCATATTTGGGTGCTTACGTTACATTTTAGACAGACTGGTGGGTGTTGGCAGACTTCGTTAGTCTGATCAGCATAGATGTGGTGGCTAAGATTTGTGGAGTGTGGAAAGCAAAGTCCTTTTAGCTCTGGGAAGAGCATCTCTGGACTCTTAACAGATGGGCTCTTGAGGTTGGCCTGGTTCCCCCTTTCAGAAATTTTGGTGAATCTCATTTATCATTCATTGTTTTGTCCCCGTTTACTACTGTTTGAAAGCTCAGGCCACAGGCCCGAGGACACTGGAGATCCTGTGGCCTGCCCAGCAAGTGGCTGGAAACCTGAGGGTGTCTTAGCCTCCTGGTGCCCCACAGCAGTGCCCAGCTCCTTTGTGCCCCCTGCACACATGTTGAGGGGGTGCTGACCAAGTCAGAGGTGGTTGTGGGGTTTTTTGTTTTTCTGAGTTAGTGGGATACCCCAGTGATTGGATTTTTCATGTGTGCACGCGCTGGGGATCAAACTCCAGTCCTTGCGCTTGTCAGGCAGGCACTAACCACTGAGCTAAATCCCCAGGGCGCTGTCTCTGCCCTTTTTTTTTCTTTCTTGAGACAGGCTCTTGCTGTCAAGTTCAGGCTGGCTGTGAATTCACTGTGTAGCCCAGACTGGCCTTGAACTTGAAGGAATCCTCCCACCTCAGCCTCCCAAGTGTTTGCAGTTCCTAATGATTATGTTGTGGGGAGTTGGAACATGTGCATAAATAAGTCCCAATTGTTTTTGTTTTTGTTTTTGTTTTTCTGTTTTTCTGTTTTTCTTGTGGTGCCGGGGATCGAACTCAGGGCCTGTGCTTGCAAGGCAAGCACTCTAACCACTGAGCTACACCCCCAGCCCAAGTCCCAATTGTTTTTATATCTTTCTCTATAAAAATTTTTTCTTACATAGTTTTTTGTATGATCATGTACTGTAAGTAAGGAGTTAGAACTAGGGGTAGCTTTAATGACACTTCAAGAGAACTGAGAAAGCATTTGAGTCTCCTGAGTTCCATGAGTGTGGGCTTGACTTCTGTCCTCCCTCCCAGGTCTACAAGAAGGAGAAAGCCAGGGCCATCACAGAGGAGGAGAAGAACTTCAAGGCATTCGCCAGTCTGCGCATGGCCCGTGCCAATGCCCGGCTCTTCGGGATCCGGGCAAAGAGAGCCAAGGAAGCTGCAGAACAGGATGTTGAGAAGAAAAAATAAAAGCACTGTTGGAGTCTTGTAATAAACACTCAGAAAAGCTTCAGCTGTGTTGTGCCCTGCCTCTAAGACAGGCAACTGGAGTCGGGGTTTGGCTGGGCCTGGATTGCATGTGGGGGCCTTTGTGAGAGCTTTTCAGGAGTCAATGAGGGGTTGGAAGGGTGACTGTTGGGTAGAGTTGCTCTTTGAGTGCTGGTGGCCACACCTGGGCCCTCACGTGTGCTGGGCACACTGCCACAGGGCTGACCTCCACCAGAAGCCTGCCATGCCCGTGCTGCTGTGTTCAGCTGACACTGCAGCACTGAGGCTGCTCCTGCCTCACAGCCAGCTGGCAGCCCGGGTGGCGACTGGAAGGACACGCATGACATGCACATGTTTGAAAGTGAGTTCTTGTGTCCCGGTTTCCCACTCGGCCTGCAGGTTTGGAAATTGTCCAGCCAAGTTGTCTAGGTTGGGGGCATGAGCCTATGGTCGTGTCTCTGACCCAGACCTTGCTTTTATCTAGGGATACTTGGCGTGCTCTGCATGTGCGTTCCCACAGTGGTTCCATTGGGAACCCCTGGAAGAGTGAGCCCGGCTCAGCCAGGTGCATGAGCATGGGTACCCCGGGTGGTTGGCTGTGTCAAGAGGACAGCCTGGAACAAGGTCCAGGCTCCACACCACCCCCAGCTCCCTACAGTGCTGGGTTAAGGAGGAGCCCTGCCCAGCTGTGCTGACCTGGGACAGGTGCTGGAAGGGTGTGGGGAGGGCCCTATGGGGGAAGAGGCTCCAGGACACCTGCAGGTGGCACTGTGGTACCCAGACTTGATGGTGGGCAGCTGACTGCCCATAGGTGATTGGGAAGGCAAAGCCTGGCAGTGGCCCTGGGGACTCTAGGCACAGCCTGTGGGATGAGGCATCTGCCTGGCCCATAGGACTGTCCAGAACTGCAAAATGGGGCCAGGCTTATGACCTGCAATCACATTCTCAACACACAGGAACTCCTGCTAGAAGGGTGGTAGCCACTCAGCCTGTATCCTTGGCAGGGAGAGGTCATCAACAGGGTGCCCTGCTGAGCTGTGCCCCTCTTGGGGCTGAAGGCTGGTGCCTGCCAGAGGTCCAGAGCAGCTTCAGACCCTGCCAGGAGGGAGAACCCTGAGCTCAGCTCACTGAGGACATCAACTCCAAACCTGTGCTTAGGCTCCGGCCTTCTGGGAGACTTCCCAGATAGGGCCACCCTTGCGTGTCCCTGTGAGATTGATCAGGCATGACTCATACGGCCCAGAGTGAGTCCTGGATGTGCAGCAGCGGTGCATCCTGTTGCCCATAAAGGGCAGTGCCATGGTGCTCACCCCTCATTTTATTTATTTGGTCTTTTTGAGTTCAGGCTGAGCTTGAATTTGAGATCCTCCTGCCTCAGCCTCCCGAGTCCTGGGATTACAGCTCATGCACCACCACACTTGGCTTCACCCCTCATTTAAACTGAGAACAGCTGGACGTGATGGTGCGTGTCTTTCCCAACACTCTAGGAGGCTGTGGCAGGAGGATGCTAAATTCCATCTCAGCCTGGATGACCGCAAATCCTTGTCTCAGAAAAGACGCAGTGCAAAGCCCTACCTCTCTGGCCCCTTTGTCCCCCACCTCAGGAGTGGTGGGCGTGGCCGTGCTGTGCAGATAAGGGAAGACGGCTCAGAAGCAGCAAGTGTGTTCTCTTGGCAGCCCTGTCAGTCGTTTGGCCCCAAGCACAGGACGCTCGGGTGTCCAAACCTGTGCAGTTTGGACGGCGTCTTCCCAGGGTGTGCTCTGCAGCCCTGGTGCAGACTGACCTGTGGCTCTCGCTGCAGTGGGTGACGGTGCCAGCAGTTCCTCTGGCAGCCACCAGGGGATGAGGCTGCCCTGCTTTTGCTGATTTGGAAGTTAGGTGATTCGCATCTGGGTACTGGGGATTAAGCCCAAGACCTTTCTGCTGAGTTACATCCCCTAACTCTTTAAATTTTTTTTTGTTTCGGGTTTTGAGACAGTCTTGCTAAGTTGCCCAAGCTAGGCATGGACTTGGAATCTTCCTGTCTCAACCTCCCAGAGTACCGCACCAGGAGTGTGGCCCTGCACTGGCTCGTTTTCTGGATGTTGTCATTTTTCCTTTTCAAGTTACGAGAAAGCTGGGAGTGTGCCCAGTGGTAGAGCGCTTGCCTGGCATGTGTGTGGCCCTGGGTTTGGGCCCCGCCATTGCCAAGAAAAGAGGTGATGGCAAAAACATTGTCCTAAGTCTAGCTTCATGGAAGAGTGAGTGAGGTATAAACAGCAGCTCTGCATTCGAAGCCCTGAAACGGGCTGTGCAAATACACTTAGCACAGAATCTTCGCTTTCATAAAGACGTACTGGACCACGTGGCAAACCCTGGTGTGCCTTGGTGGGTCTGGGCCCTTGACACGCAGGGTTTTATTTGTAGTCTCAGCAGGAAGACAACTGCTGGTGGCTTTTTGGGGGTTTTTTTTGGGGGGTGCTGGGGATTGAACTCAGGGCCTTGAGCTTGCTAGACAAATGCTCTATCACTTGAGCCAAATCTCTAGCCCCCAATTGCTTGTGTTTTAATCGCACTGGTTTCCTGAGCAGGCCTGGTGCATCTCCACTGCACCTTTCCGCCTTGTCACCAGCATACCTCGGTCAGCTTGCTTCTTGGGATTGTTACTGTTGTCTGTAATTGTAGCAGCTCCTTGTATACTCATCACTCACTAGTGCAATTATTTAAATATAGGATGATAAAAAAATTGCATTTTTGTTAATTTTTATAACAGGAGATAATAAAATGACAGTTCTATCAAATTTATTCAATATAAAAATTGACTGGTTAGCAGGTCATGATGGTGCGCACCTGTGATCCTAGCACTTGGGGGGCTGAGTCAGGAGGATCACTGGGAATTTGAGGCCAGCCTGTACTACAAAGTGAGACCCTGTTTTGGAAAACCAAAAAAAGGTCACTGTGTAGATGCCACCAAAGGGCGGGACATGATGTAGGGAGGGTTCCAACTTAAGCCTCCACCGCTGCCTCTGGGACGACAGCCATCACCAGGGCTGCCACTACCACAACTTCAGCTTCTTATTCCTAAAATAGCACCACTAGATCTGGACAGGCACGTGGAGATGGCGCGGCTGTGCAAGTACCTGGTGGAGAATGACCTGAAGCAGCTGTGTGACTGTGTGATCGTGGAGGAATCAAACGTTCAGCCAGTGTCAACTACAGTGACGGTGGAGGGATGTTCGTGGACAGCTTTATGACCTTTGTGAACTACTAAGAACCGGAAGTCAGGTTCCCCAAACAAGCTACATTTATGAGTGATTTTATAGACAGAGGTTACTGCAGTTTGGAGAGCTTCATTTACCTACTTGAGCTAAAGGCTAAATGGCCTGATTGTATTACACTTTTACGGGGAAATCTTGAGCTAAGGCAGATGACACAGGTGTATGGGTTTTATGAGTGCCAAACCAAATGTGGAAATGCTAATGCTTGCAGATGCTGTACCAAAGTTTTTGATATGCTCACAGTAGCAGCTTGAATAGATGAGGCAAGTTTCCTGCATTGGGTGGTAGATCTCCTGATATCGAAACACTGTATCAAATTTGAGCCATTGAACAGAATCAAGAAATTCCTTGTAAAGGAGCATGTTGTGACCTGGTCTGCCCAGATCCTGGAGATGTGGATACTTGGGCAATCCGTCCTCAAGGTGCAGGTTGGCTTTTCTGGAGCAAAGGTCACGAATGACTTTGTTCTTCTCAACAACATAAAACTCATCTGCAGAGCATATCAGCTTGTGCACAGAGGCTGTAAGTTTATGTTTGATGAGAGGCTGGTTGCGTAGTCTGCTCCTAACAACTGCAATCATTGTGGAAAAATTGCTTCCATCATGGTCTTCAAAGGTGTGATACAAGAGAAAAGTTAGAAGATACAAAGTTATTCCGGGCAGTCCCAGATTCAGAACATGTTCTTCCTCCCAGAACAAGGCCACCATATTTCCTTTGAGGCCTTCGCCCATCCTGCTGACCCATTTTTCTGCCCTCTTCTTACTCCGACTTTCTTGTACTCTCTACAATGTACTTTTCACTGCGCACTTCGCTGCTGGTTAAAATGACACCTGCCCAAGCAATGCCTGGGATAGTCAATATGTAAATGTGCTGTCCAGGTGACACTTGGGTAAACTGTTGAGTGGTTAAGGCCATTTTTGCCTTACATTCTAAGTTAGCTTTTTTCATTTTCCTCTTTTGAGTTTGCTTGTGCTTGGGGAATTGGGTTGGAGGGGGAGAATGTCTCTTTGGGAAGGATGTCAGGGGCTGGGAGCCCACGGCTGCGGCTCTGCAGTACAAAGTGGTCACCTTGCCCCATTCTTCCTCGGGGTCTGCAGGAGAGGAGCCCTCACCACTCCAGATGCTGACCTGCTGTCCGTGCCCTCGGGTTCCCTGTGTGTAACCCAGATCTGAACCCTAAATGCTAAACCCGAAACCTAACCCTAAGCATGCCCTCCCTGCCCCCAGATTCCTATGTGTAACTCTGCCCTAACTTCTAATGCCTAACCCCTAAACCAACCCTAATTCAAACCCCTAAACCTCACACTAAACCTTAATCCTAACCCTAGCCATTACCCAAACACTACCTCAACCCCAATCCTGACTCTAACCCTAAATCCTAAACCTAACCCAGGCTCCACTGGCATCATAGTTTGAGGAAGGGCCCACATTGTTCTCAACCAAGGTGCCTGCTTCTGGGCTCCACAGTGTCCTCCCATCACTAAGGACATGGAGTGGTGCTCACTCTACCTCTGCCATCTGTGATGCATGACTGAGCACTGGAGGGTGTTGGCCTGGCCTATAAGGGTGGGTGGGTGGGACTGATGCTAGACAGGTGTGTTGTACATACATGCACACACACATTCCCACAGGCACACACAGCAAGACAGAGGCACAGGCTGGTGAGGAGAGAATGGTATCTGGAGTCCCTGCTGCTCCTGGTATACGACTGTGAGCAGCCCACTATCCACAGATGACAAGACACGGGTCTCCCCACCTGCACCAGGTTGTCATGATGGACATAGTGTCTGGCCCAGCCTGTGGGGTGCATGTCACCTTGGGTGCCACCACGCAGGACCCTGCCGACTCCTCCCCCCAATATGCCTCAGCTCCACATCTGTGACCGCTGCTCTCTGCCAGGGTCACACAGCACAGCCCTCACTGATCAGGAGAAGGATCAGGAAAATGAGGTTGGCAACAGCCAGAGCCAAGACACCGCAGACTCCAGCTGTGCCTGTGGCTCCTGCCCAGAATCCCATCAAAGCAGCAATATTTGAGGACACCTTAGCCTGCTGCTGTGCCCAGCCCAGCCTCCTGCCCTGCCCTGACTGTGCTGCAGTGCCCAAGGCTCCACCTGTCCATGCCAGAGCCCTGAGGGTCGCCTCCATGGTGTGGAGCAGAGCAGGGTGCTGGGTGCAGGCAGGCACCTGTCTCAGGCTCTCTTGTCCACTGTGCAGCTGCTGGCTCGTGGCACGGATGTCTCTGGCTGCTGGCCTGGAGAGGGAGCCTGCAGCAGACACAGTGCCAGGTTTCTGGCGATTGCAGCCAAGGGAGGAAGTGGTTACTGTCAGCTGCTGCATCGTGGAGCCATCTGTTATGCAGCAAGCACTAACTCAGGCACCCACAGGTGCTGTTCCACAAGTAGGGACATAATTATGAGTCATGAGTGAGACCTCGTCCCTCTGGACCTCACATCTGCGGACACAGGTGGGTCAGCAAACAAGAGGAGTGAACACAGAAGGCAGTGGTAGGAAGGGCGGACGTGGGGCCGTGGTCAGGAGCCTGCCAGAGCCCAGGGACTAGACACCAGTGTCCTGTGTGAGCGCAGAGGATCCTCATTCAGCAAGACCTGTGGGTGGCTGGGTGTCCTGCCCCCACTTGCCATGGTCTTTGAGGCTGACTTGGGCCTGAGTCAGGTCCTGCCCTGCCATGTGGGCTCTGGCCCCCAGGAGGCCCATATACCTCCTGTTTAGAGGGGACACAGCAGGCCCAGTGATGAACGGAGGATGGGTAGGGGCTGAGTGCAGGAGGAACCTGCTGTGCCCAGGAGAGGAGGATGTGGGAGGGGCCACCAGCGGGTGGGTTGGGATCTGCATGGATCTGGTGACTCTGTGAGTGTGTACAGTGTGTGTGTGTGTGTGTGTGTGTGTGTATGTGTGTGTGCATGCACCCTCTCATGTGCCTGGCCTGTGCCTATGAAGTGCACACTGGCCCAGCCCACACAATGTATGGGGACAAGCACCTCATCACCCATCCACAGGAGTCTGGTGCTTTGATGAGGTGTCCCAGCACCCCAGGAGCTGATGGTCTCAGGCTGCGTGGCCACATCTGGATACAGCGTTTCTAAAGCCAGACATACATCAGACCTGGCAGGAGAACAAGGCTCTCAGTGCTTTCAGATGTTCTGAGATGACAAAGGGGGGCGGCCGCAGCCGGGCTATAAAAAGCAGCACCACTGGATGTGTGCAGACCCACCTGTTTCCTTTTTAAAATCCAGTTAAAGCCGAGGCTGAGGATGGAGGATCACAAGTTCAAGCCCAGCCTGGGCAACTTAGGGAGCCCCTGTCTCAAAGTAAAAAATAAAGAAGGGTTGGGATGTAGCTCAGTGAGAAGGCCCTGGATTCAATCTTCTGCACTACAAAAAAAGTAAATAAATAAATTCCAGCTATGACTGCCTACCCTGACCCCACACGATTTCTAGTTTCAAGAAGTCCTGATGCTGCAACCACTCTCATGCTGGGTGCTGGGGCTGGGAGGACCAGGATGAGGGCCCACTGTGCCCCATCTCTGGCCCACTGCCAGGGCCTCTGGGCCCCCAGGCCACACATTGGGGTCAGACAGATGCCCTGTGCCCCGCCTGCCCCAAGATGCATGCTCCTCCCCACTCCCTGGAGGCCTCTGTAGCTGTGCACGAGCTTTGTGCACCTGGCTGACCTGAGTGCAGGCTGCACAGCTGCAAGGTCAGGAGGGCAGCCAGGGCGCATACTGTGGGCCCTGGACACCTGCGTCTCTGGCTTATACACTGGGCAGTGGGCAGGGCTTGAGAGACCCTCTGCTGACCTCCAGCTGACCTTGCAGGTCACCTCACAGGCTGGACAAGCTCTGCAGGTAGGTTGGCACTGCCTGTTGTCTGTTGCCTCACACACTGGCCGGGAGCAATCCTGGCCCTGGCTCAAGTTCCGGGCCAGTGGTACCCAAGACTGGGACAGTGGGTATCCTGGAAATGGCCCAGAGCCCAGAGCCAGTTGGGTGGCAGGACAGATGAGCTGGGCTTTGAAGGCTATGCAGGATTCTGCCAGGAGTAGGAGCCCATGCACTCAGAGACACAGTGGCTGAAAAAGCAAGTTCCTTGGGCCTTGGGTGCTTCACAGTACAGCAGGCAAGGATGTATCCTTGTCATTCCAAAGACAATGGCTTGGGAGAAAAGACCGGGTCAACCAGAATAAGGACCAATAGGTTCAATCCACCAGGGAAACCCTTCTGAGCTTCCGGCTGATACCTGGGGGTCCCAGCACCGAGACAGGAAGCTAAGGTCCCCGAGGGGCAGGTATCTGCAAGGAAAATCCTGGAGGGACAAATGTTGCAGTACTGACGTGTGGGCTGGAATTTCACTTGCTCATCTTTGGTTTCTAATATTTTAGCACTAACATGTGCTATTTCCTGTACAACAAAATCAGGGTGTAAGGGCAGACAGATCTCATTTCCTGCATCTGGCTGGGCAGCACAGCTCAGGGACCAGGAGTGGCACAGAAAGAGTTGGCCCTGGGCCCAGACCCAACCTGGCTACTGCAGGCTGGGCAGTAAGGCGGCCTGGGTGCCCCTCAGGGAAGGCAGCTGCAGGGAACAGCTCAGTGCTGAGCCCCGGGTGGGGATGGTGGTGCAGCTAGAGCCCAGTGCGTGTGATTAAGATTTGGCTCAGAGGCTTGAAATCCTAAACTCTTTGACTTTCCAGGGTTTGGATTATTTTGGTACTGGGGATTGAACCCAGGGCTTTTGTACTGAGCTGCAACTCCGGCCATTTTTTAAATTTTTATTTAGAGACAGGGTCATACTAAGTGGCTAGGTCGCCCATGCTGGCCCTGAACTTGTGGTTCTTGTGCTTCAGGCTCCCACAGTGCTGGGATTACAGGTGTGCACACCACGCTCAGGCTTTTTTGGACTTTCCTGTCTCCTCCAGTGGAAGGGCCTTGGTGCTTCATACTGAGTTGGGGCTGAGGGGCTGCCCGGGGTTGAGGCCTCTGCTCGGCAGATCCACGGGTGACCTGGTCAAAGGGGTTGCCAGGGCTGGTGCCTGGCCCCACCCACCACCAGCAGCAATTCTAGTGGTGCCAGGGAGGGTCAGCCCTGGGGTCAGTGCCCAAGAGCAAGCTGGTGGGCCTGGGGCCCACTGGGTGTCCAGCCCTTATCCAGGGAGGCTCTAAGGGCCTCAGGAGGAGGCTGAGCCTGCCACTCCCATCCTGGTCCAGACAGGGATGACCCACTCTGTGGGGAAGCTCCGGCTTCTCTTCCCCTTGCCCCTCCCACAATGCCCCACCCCCACCAAGGAGGCCCCACAGTCCCTGTCCCCCTCCCTCCTCCCTCTGTGCCTACCCCTCCTTCTTCCCTCTGTCCCCACCCTTTCCCCCTTCCCACTTGCTCTGTCCTCTTCTGTCCCCACCTCCATCCCGTTCCGCCCCAGTCCCCGTGGTGGCGTCCCCTGCACGGCACGTGTCCATACGGGCGGCTCCATTTCCCGGCGGCGGCTGCGGCGGCATGAGCGCGGGCGCGGGGCGCGGGGCCGCAGGCCCGGCGGTGGCGAAGGTGGAGCTGCGGCTCAGCTGCCGGCACCTGCTGGACCGCGACCCGCTGACCAAGTCGGACCCCAGCGTGGCGCTGCTACAGCCGGTGCAGGGCCGGTGGGCGCAGGTGGGCACAGGGACAGGGACTGGACGGGCTGTGGAAAGGAAATGGATGAGGATGGGGCGGGGACGGGGTCGGGGACAGGGACAGGAATAGGGCTGGGGACAGTACGTGGTTGGAAGGGCGTCGGGGTGGGCGGGGGTCCCTGGGGTAAGCTCAGGAGGTAGGGTCAGGGCCTGGGTCTGGCATGGGGTACAGGTGGGGACCTGTTCTGGGAACCAAGCTCTCCCTGCTCCTCCCTGCAGTCCCCAAATTGCTGGGGTGGTTTGAGCCCATGGACCCCTGTGCGCTCTGCCTTGCTTGCCCTGGTCAGGTGGCTACCGTGCCTGCCAGAGCCGGTGTCCAGTCTTCATGCTGTCCCGAGCCCAAGATGGGGTGGGGGTGTGTGGGGGGAGTGTGAGGTGTGTGTGGGGTGGGGAAGGAAGGAGGACCCCCTCAGGAGAGGGAGAGACACCGTGCAGGGAGGTGGTGGTTGGAGGGAGCCCAGACACAGGGCCAGTGCTTCCCCCCAGCTGGGTCCCCACAGTGGGAGGCAGGGAGATCCGTGTGGTGGCCGCTGTGGGACAGACAGAGCACCTGGGGGCTGAGGCAGGACCCGGGCTGTGGGGAGGGACAGATGGGGTTCCCTGTGGGCCACCTACTCCCAGGAACCTCTGTGCATCCAGCCAGGCATCTCTGGGCCACCAGCCTCCACGGCAAGGACCCCAGCTCTGCATCGTCTGGGGTGGACAGTCCTAGAACCCCTGCAGACCCTTGGATTGGGGTGCAGGAGTCTGTGGAGCCCCGGAGGCCCCGGTGGGGGAGCTAGCACCAGGTGCCGAGCGGAGGAGAGGACGAGCAGGGGCCCCAGGAGGGGGACAGCTGCTCCTCAGCCCCTCCTTGTCCAGCTGGGAACTGAAGAGTGATCTTCACTTCAGGGCTGCCCAGCCCAGGACTGAGATCTGATACCACACTGCCTCAGTTTCTCTGGCTGTAATGGGACCAAGCCAGTGGCAGGGGTGTGAGAGGTGTGGAGCTACTGCAGTTGTGGTCAGAACCATGTGCCTCTGTTTCGGGGTGCTGAGGGCACGGGGTGATCCCGGGGGAGGCTGGGGGCTGGAGGTCCTCCCCCCGTGGCTCACGGGAGTGGCCTGCAGGTGGGCAGAACCGAGGTGGTGCGGAGCAGCCTGAACCCCGTGTTCTCCAAGGTCTTCACGGTCGACTACTACTTCGAGGAGGTGCAGCGGCTGCGCTTCGAGGTGTATGACACCCATGGGCCCAGCAGCCTGGGCTGTGACGAGGACGACTTCCTGGGGGGCATGGAGTGCACCTTGGGGCAGGTGGGCACCGTGGGGCATTGAGGGGAGCGTCTGTCTCTGCCTAGCTCCACAGCACCCCCGTGCAAAAGTCCTGACTCGTTGCTTGTGATGTTTGAGTCTTGCTAAGTTGTCCAGGCTGGCCTTGAATTTGAGATTCTCCTGCCTCTGCCTCTCCAGTAGCTAGAATTACAGGCACTAGCTACTGTGTTTGGCTTTCTGTTTTAGCATTTTAAAATATACACTTGTGAGCTATGTAATACATTCTTATGTTTCCAAATTCCGGAGGTGGGGGGCAAAGTCTCCCATCCTGTACAGTCTGTTGCGGGTCCTGGTAAATTCTTTCTGAGATTTTCACACAAGGCACGATAGTAGCTGTAATCTCAGATACTCAGGAGGGTGAGACAGGGGCATTACAAGTTCAAGCCTACCTGGGGCACCTCAGTAAGACCTTGTCTCAAAACAAAATTTCAGGGGTTGGGGATTTGGCGCAAGTGGTAGAGTGCTTGCCTAGCAAGCACAAGGCCCTGAGTTCGGTCCCCAACACCAAAAAATAAATAAATACATAAATAAATAATTAATTAATAAAATTTCAAAGAAGGGCTGGTGCTGCAGCTCAGTGAAAAGCCCCTGAGTTCAGTCCCCAGGACCACAGTAAGTAGACAGACAACACAGAGTATGCACTGCCCTGCAGTTTGCCCTTCCAGCCAGCTTGCTTCCAGATCAGTGCCGAGCTTCCTGGGCCGAGAACGCACAAGGCAGAGCCGGGAGAGCCCTGAGTACCACAGAACACAGTGCACAGACAGGTCCCAGCCCGCATCTCCCTGCTCAGCTGCAGAGCGGCTGGGTGTGGGGTGACTGGCTGAGGGCCGCGCTTGCTGTCCTGCACTGGTCACCGTACTCTGTCGCCCCCAGGACGCCTCCCTTCTCATCAGAAAATCTTTCACACACAGCACAGACTGCAGGCCTGGGCTCCAAGAGCGTGGACAGCCGTGCACACCTGACCACGTCCGGCTCCGGTGCTCACGTCCCCCTCGTTCTGTGTTCTGAGTCTGGTGTCCGTGAATCACACCACATATCCTCGCCGGTGCCTGCATCCCTTCATCCCTCTTCTGTGTGTGTGACTCATCCCCACCATTGCCGGCCCGGTGCTGTCCCCATTTTACAGACAAAGGGGCTTCGATGAGGGAGGATGTGGCCTCAGGAGAGCAGCAGGGCCAATCCCTCCTGCTAGAGAGCGGGTACACACATGAACACACGAGCCTTTGGCACCTGCATAGCAGTCAGGCAGGATGTGTGTGCACACATGCAGACATGCAGGAACACCTGCATGAGGACTCACACGTGGGCATGCACGTCTTTGTGGGCTTCCTGCTTACCAGTGCCGCGTCCAGCACACTTTACTGAGACACTGGCATCCCAGCAGGGTAGAGTGTGGCGGCCCTGTGGACGGAGTGTCCCCAGCCTGTGTTCACAAACTCCCAACTCTCCCAGGAGCCTCGAGGAGGGAGCGGCTGTTGCCGTTCTGTCTCAGACTTGTGGGGGGCTGTGTGGGGCCAGAGCTGGCCGCCCCTCCAGGTCCTTGTCCAGGGTGTGGTGGGGAGCCCGACTGGACATGTTGATGCATGGTCTGTGTGTGTACACTGTGTGTGCCAACACTGCCCACATGTTAGACAGCGCAAGGACGCACCCCACCGCCAACAGGGGCTCACAAGGTAGCCTGGCCTGAGAGCAGGCAGGGTGTGGGATGGGTGCCAAGGGCAGAGTCACAGTCCCGGGCCGCATCACTGCTTGGCCTCTGTGTCTTCCAGATCGTGGCTCAGAAGAAGGTGACTCGTCCACTGCTGCTGAAGCTGGGCAGGAAGGCCGGCAAGTCCACCATCACGGTGAGTGGCCACCTCCTGCGTTCCTCCCGTTGCCCCTAGCATCTGGGATGGTGGGGAGTGGGGAGCGCGAGCAGGGCGAGGAATGGGCGGAAGCCGGGTCCCAGCAGCAGCCTCTGCACCAGGTGATAGCTGAGGACATCTCCGGGAACAATTGCTATGTGGAGCTCTCCTTCCAGGCCAGGAGCCTGGACGACAAGGTGAGGCCACCCCAGTCTCTCCCACTGCAATCCTGGTGCTGGGCAGGGACATGAGGGATACTATGTGTGGGAGCTTAGGGGGCGAGTGGCTGCCAGGTATGCTGCTGACAGAGTGGCAGTCCTGGCATCATCATCACCATGTCACCATTATTACCACTGCCACCATCAGGAAACACCATCCACATTCTGCTCCCAGCAAGGACCCACATGCTGTCTAGTGACAGGGAGATGGGCCCAGGTGACCTCAGGCCCCGGGGGGACCATGGAGGAACTGAACCTGAACTGGGCACTGGGTGTCTTGTGCAGGGCTGAGGTTGTGCAGGGCGGGGTGTCCCCAGTCTCCCCTGGAGATGTTGGAGTCAACATTAGGGCCAGGGGAATCCAGGGATATTGGGGACAATGGGCCAAACACAGGCAGCAGGATGAGGGACGATGGTCAGGTGACAGCTGGGGGTGGGTCAGGAGAGTGCACTGTGAATGGGACAAGGCTTCAGGTCACTCTGAGACGGGGCCAGGAGCCACTTCTGGTTCCCCAGTGCCTCTCTGCCCCCAGGACCTCTTCAGCAAGTCTGACCCCTTCCTGGAGTTGTTCCGGACCAATGAAGATGGCAGCGAGCAGCTGGTGTACCGCACGGAGGCATGCTGACCCCGCACAGTGACTTGACCTGCTGACCCCAGGGCTTCAGGGCGGGGACATGGGGTCAGGCAGGCAGCGGGTGGGGCCTGGGCTCTGGGCTGCATGGTGGATATTTTTAGGGCTACCTTCCCATTCCTGCAGGGACGCTGCATTTCATTTTTAGCGGGGAGACTGAGTTTCCTTTTTTGAAGAATTAATTTAAGTAAAAAGAGTCTATTTAAGGAAGAGAGGAATCCAGGTGATCTGGGAATGTGGCAGAAGTCAGGAAGGTGGTGCCTGCAGGAATGGCATCTGGAATCGGCATGAGGCAGGGCACAGCCTCCTGATCCCTAGGACTTGGGGTCCCCTGAGTGCTCCCCTGGCCCCAGGTGGTGAAGAACAACCTCAGCCCGGTCTGGGAGCCTTTCAAGTTGTCCCTGAGCTCCCTGTGCAGCTGTGAGGAGATCCGGCCTCTGAAGGTGGGGACAACGGGGCCTTGATGGGATCTTGGGCAGGGAGGGACCCCAAGGCACGGCTGCAGCTGAGGCCCTGACCCGCAGGGCCTGGTCTGGGACCATGACGCCCGAGGGAAGCATGACTTCATTGGCGCCTTCTCCACCACCTTTTCGGAGATGCAGGCGGCATTCGCACAGGGCCGGGTGAGCTGAGCACTGTGTCCCCCTGGGCGCCTGGGTCTGGGCCGTGTGGGGACAGCACCCAGTCACATCAGAGGAGACGCAGGACAATGGCAGAGGTGACAGCACCACAGTCACCAGACGAGCCACATGTTCCCCATCGCCGGGTGATGAGGCGCCTCCTGGCTGCCCTCCTTGCCCCTGTCCCCAGGCCAGGCCTGCAGGGTCCCTGGTAACCCAGCTCTCAGGGGACCACAGTTCAACAGTGGTGGCCCTGTGCTCTCTGCTGGGGTGGCCCTGTGAGGGCAGGGTCACTGCGGGGCTCGGACCTCTGGGGCCCCTGGGGAGGCTGCTGGGTGCTGCCACTGGGTGTCGTCACCGCCTGCCCCATCCCAGGCCCAGTGGGACTGTGTGAACCCCAAGTACCAGCAGAAGAAGTGCAGCTACAAGAACTCGGGGGTAGTGGTCCTGGCAGACCTGAAGGTGAGGCTTGGCCCCACTGTGGGCTGGGTGGAGCCTTCCATCCCCCAAAGTCCCACCAGGGGTCTGGGAACCTTGAGGAGGGCAAGAAGCCAAGGGGGAAAGGGGAGGTAGAGGCAGGGAGGGGGCATCCAGGGTGGTGGGTCCTGGACGGCCCTGCCCACGCCCCTCTCTGGAAGCTCCACAGGGTCTACTCCTTCCTGGACTACATCATGGGCGGCTGCCAGATCCACTGCACCGTGAGTGCCGCCCTGACCCATGTCACACAGCCCAGCAGGGCCTGGCAGCCCCAAACTGTACACAGGGCAGGTGGTGCCCGTGCTCCCCATCCCCCTTGAGGTCCTTGCCCTGGTACAGCCAGAAAGGGGACAGAGGTTCAGGAACCAGTGTGGTCCCACAAGAGGTGATACTGTCAAGCAGAGATGGTGGAAGCAAGAACCTGAGGAAGATGGAAAGCAAACTTTGGCTGCCAGGGACAAGGGACCCCCACTCCAGCAGCAGGGTGGTACAGGCAGGGGGCCCTGGTAGGACAGGGTGGCCCGCCAGGTGAATCCCCAGGTGCTGGCCACCACAGATCAGGCTGGCAGGGATGGCAGAGCATGGCTGGGGTAGAGTAGGTGTCCTCCTGGCGTCACTGCCAGGCTGCCGTATGGGGCAGCAGCAGCCCTGGTCCCCTGCAGGTGGCCATTGACTTCACAGCCTCCAACGGCGACCCCCGGAACAGCTGCTCCTTACACCACATCAACCCCTACCAGCCCAACGAGTACCTGCAGGCACTGGTGGCAGTGGGCGAGGTGTGCCAGGACTATGACAGGTGACAGTGCCCCCTGGGCAGCGGGACTGGCCGGGGTGGGGACTCTGAGTGCGGTGTGGATACCAGGCTCGACGGTGCCTGCTTACAGGCTGGCAGACTAAGGGTAGTGTCGAGCTCCCCAAGGTGCCCACCAGGTGCACCGCAGCCCATCACCGCACCCCGAGAGCCCCTTGAGGTGTCCGCTGGCTGGAGAGGGGCTACCTGGGGCAACAGGCCCGTCCATCAGCTTCAGCCTTCCTGCTGTGTACAGGGCCAGTGTCTTCTCAGCTCTGTGCCTCATTTTCTCTTGTGTGGCATGGCTGTGATGCCTAGGCGGGGTCTCCTGGCTCTGGCCAGTATCTGCCCATGCTTACCTGGAGAAGCCCAGGGTTCCCTGAGTGATCGGTGCCACCTCTCTTCCAGTGACAAGAGGTTTTCTGCCCTGGGGTTTGGGGCTCGGATCCCTCCCAACTATGAGGTAGGAGAGCCCGGGGCCAGGCTGAGGGGTCCTGGATCCCTTCCCTAGGATGAGGATGGGGATGGGGATGGGGAGAGACCTTGCTAGCTGGGGAGGATGACCCTTGAACTCCTGGGACTGGGGTGGTGGTAGAGGCAAACTCTGTTCCTATCAGAGACACAGAAGAATCCCTGGCGGGAAGGGATTTAGTAGCTAACATAGGTCAGAAGCTTCAGGCATTACAGCTGAGGCTCAGTCTGACACCTCCCTGCCACACGGCTTCCTTCCGTGGAGAGCTTTCCTTGTGCTGCAGAAGCAGCAGCGCCCTCTCCGACCAGTGGGGATCACGGGTCCCTCTGGTCCCCTCCCAGGTGTCCCATGACTTCGCCATCAACTTCAACCCTGAGGACGATGAGTGTGAAGGTGCGAGCCGGGAAGGGCCTGGGGTGTGGTGTGGAGGGCCTGGCTCACCCCCAACCCCCCGCAGGAATCCAGGGCGTGGTGGAGGCCTACCAGAACTGCCTGCCCCAAGTTCAGCTCTATGGCCCCACCAATGTGGCGCCCATCATCTCCAAGGTGGCCCGCATGGCTGCAGCTGAGGAACATACTGAGGAGGCCTCCGTAGGTGCCTGGGTGGGGGTTGGCAGGTCCTAGGGTCGGCAGTCCGTGGCTGGGTGGAGGCCCAGGCTGGCCACAGCTGGAGTGGGGCAGGTGGGAGGGGCTCTGCCATAAGCCACATGGCCCCAGTCTGGTCTGATCTGGTCTGGTCCCATCCGAATGAATTTTGAGGGCCCTGTGCCTT
This sequence comes from Hystrix cristata, assembly GCA_004026905.1. Taxonomy (NCBI): domain Eukaryota; kingdom Metazoa; phylum Chordata; class Mammalia; order Rodentia; family Hystricidae; genus Hystrix; species Hystrix cristata. The sequence goes on from PVJO010000228.1 coordinate 277,984, forward strand.
GGTCCTCTCTCTTGTCAGCCCCCCACCCCCAGCAGGAGGGCCCTGACTGTTGAGCCCTCCTGTGCGTCTTATATTTGCACAGGAAGCCCGTCCTCAGGGTGTTCTCGGCACAGACCCTCCACCTGCTGCTTTCTTCCCACTTTTCCTTCTGAACAAATTGTCATTCACAGGGGTGGCCAGGATAGCACGGTCACAGCTGGCCTGTCTACCTACTCCTTCCTGAATTCAAAAATTTTTATTCTTTCTTCCTTAACACAATTTCACAAAAGTTGCAAAGACAGTGCAGAGACCTCTGATGTGTCCTTTAGCAAGGCCACTAGTGGCCATGAGTTATAATTCTTCTATAAAAGAATTATAACTTTTGTGTTATAATTCTCTGCACGTCCATGCGACTCATCTGTTTATGTATTTTTTTAACATTTGATTTGACTATTTTCTGATGCTAAAATACACATGGTTTAAAGTTTACAGCCTGGTGTGGTGGTGCACACTTGTAATCCCAGGACTCTGAGAGGCTAAGGCGGAAGGATCACAAGTTCACAGCCCAGTCTGGAGAACCAGTGACTTAGCAAGACCCTGTCTCAAAAAATAAAAGAGGGCTGGGGATGTATCTCAGTGTAAATGCCCTGGATTCAATCCCCTAGTACTGAAAAAAAAAAAAATTACGATTGCAGCCAGCTATGGTGGTACACACTTGTAATCACAGCTACTCAGGAGGCTGAGGCAGGAAGATTGAAAGCTCAAGGCAAGTCTGGTCAACACAGAAGACCCTGTCTCAAAGTAAAAGATCAGAAAGCTTTGAGGATACAACTCATTGCTTAAGTGAACGCATTAGCCACATTGTGCCAACACCTCTAGTTTCAGAACTTTCTCCTCACTCCAAAGAGAAACCCTGTGTTTATTTGTTTAGATATTTTAGATTTTTTTTATTATTTTAGATATTTTAATTTATGCAAAGTGTGCTAAAGATCATGCAGTGCTCTTCTACCTCAGTACTACACTCACTTTTGACACTTAGCAGGTAGTGCCCTGAGATTAAGGACACTCGCTCAGATAAGCATGACACAGGCATTGGGTTCAGGACATTTATTTATTTTACTTTTGTTGCTGGGAATGGAACAAGGGCCTTGTCTAAGCAAGCAAGCACCTTGCTAGCAAGCACCTGCCACCCAGGACACACTGGGCCTGACACACACAGCACGTCCTTGACCCTGTCATGATGGCACAGTGGGTGGGTCCGGCACAGGGTCTGTGTTCCTGCTGTGTCCCTGAGGTATCTGTAACAGATCCTGGATGCATCTGCAAATGCCATGTGCTCCTCTTCTAGTGGTGAGGCCTGGGGCACTGCAGCAGGGACCCCACTGCACCCCTGTCAGCTCCTGCACCTCCATTCCTTGGGTCCCCATCTGCAGTCAGAGGTAGGC
>PVJO010000229.1:0-279652 GCA_004026905.1 Hystrix cristata
AGGTCAATGCTCCTGGCCTGATATGCTGTGAATACATGATTTTCTATTGTTCTCCCAGCTGAATAATGGCCTTCTTCTCGATGCCCATGTAATTTCTCCTGCACCCAAGATGCTTCCTGTTTTCTGTCTGATGCCCGCACCGAAATAGCTGACACGTCTTGAGGGATGCTCACAAATGGTGTGGCACCCTCTGCTTCCGGGTGGGTGGCAGCTCTGCACTCCGGCCTACTTGAAGTCACGAGTGGTCATGTGACTTGCTCTGGCCAGTAAATGTCCTCAGCGACCTGTACCACTTCTGAGCAGAAGCGCTGGAGCCTGTGCCCTGCCATGATGTGTACTGTTGCAAAGGTTTAGATGGATGTGTGGAGAAGCCATGGTCAGCCTGGGCTTGGAGGGACGGAGTCCCTGCCGGCCCCTACCTGTCATGCAGTGTGAGCCATAATGAATTGGCAATGTTTTAAGCCTCTGAGCTTTGGGAGGTCTTATTGCTACGGCATAACCTGCTCTAGCAAGGCTGGTAGAACCTGCAAGGCGGTGGACTCGTTTTTACCTGAGCAGCCGCGTTGCCTCGGGTAGCTTCATGCTTCAACCACATAAAGACGTCACCATCTTCTTTGGTTTGCACTTTGAGTATTTCATCATCTTTTAATCTAATAGTTTCAACATAAGCCTGAAAAGGAAGGAAGGGAAGAATAAGGGAAGAAGGACTGGAAGGAGGCATGGATGGAGGGAGGCAGGAAGGAAAGAACTACCCTAATGCTTTGGGCATGCAAAACACGCTGTTAGTTTTAAACCAGCAATTGCTCAAGCAGGAGCTGTGTGAATAACTGAACTATAAGGGATCCCCACAATGGCACAGGATCAAATTCTTTTTAAATGAATATAGTGCATCTCACATATCTATGTGGGCATTTGTTCCTATCAAAGTGTCTGCTTTGAGAGGCCAGAACTTTTCCCACTTCCATTTCTATTATTCAAGCTTGCTCGGAGGTCCATCTGGTGCCAGAGATTTCATAGGTAGACTCCACACACACCACATCACAAAAGGATAAATCAATATTTTCTAAGAATGACCTTATTTTTTATTCCGAAGTATTACTATTCTGCATGACTAACCCCTTTTATTTCACAGGCTCAGCTTCAAATATCTTTTAGCTGATTCCAAAACATCTTAAATCCACCCTGAAAAGAAGAGGGCATGTTAACTCTGAGAATTGGAGAATGTTCTGGAGGCTCTGAAGACGAACCTAAAGAAAAGTTCACAAAGTGTTTTGAACTTGCACACAGCCTCTCAGGTACCTGACTCCTTTGAAGAAAACAAGATTCAAGTTGGTGTATCCATTCTGGCTGCTTACTAGAAGCCTGGTCCTGGTGTTTCACGAGTCCCCTTTCTGCATGACGGAGTCTATGTGACAATGCCATGAAGGTCCTCGGGATGGCTTGCCATCCCCTGTGCCTGCCACACAGGCAGATGGTGAGAAGCTGGATGGACCAGTGTGGGAGAGAGGCCTCAGAGAACAAGGAACCAGCCCCGCTTTCCTTGCTGACTGTCTTTGTTAGTCAAGAAAAGGATTCCTCAGAATGTCACTTAGCTGCCCACAGCACTGTGGCCGTCTGGGGCCAGAGGTGCCTCTCAGGGAGATTACGAGGCTAGACTTGGGGACCATGCCAGGTTCAAAAGCCAGCAGAAATCGATTCCTGCAACTTTAAGATGCCACCTAGCTAAGAGTAACAACTAGAGTAATAATGGCCACTGCCAGGTGTGGTGACATACACCTGTAATCCTAGCTACTCACAAGACTTAGGGAGGAGGATAGCAAGTTCAAGGCTAGCCTGGACAACTCAGTGAGACTCTATCTCAAAAAAAAAAAAAAAAAAAAAGAGGCTAGGGTATAGCTTGATGCTCCAATCCCTGGTACTACCACAAGAAAAGAAAAGAAAAGAAAAAATAAAAAGTAATGATGGCCAGCACCTTTTATTGAAATCAACTATGTGCCGAGTGTTGTACAAAAATTTCTTCATTTAATCCCCATGACAAAGCTGTGGCCCAGGTAACACTACCCCAATTTATAGGCAGAGAAGCAGAGGCACAGAAAGCGGAATCATGAGGTCCAGATCACATTTCGGAGCTGGCCATGGGAGCCAGGGTGGCTTGGCTTGAAAGACAGAACTCTCCGAGGCGCTGAGCACCACGATGCCACCCTCTAGCGAGAAGGCCATGGAGGCCAGCAGGACACTGGCCACTCTGGTTAACACTTAGCCAAGTGCATGGAGGGTGACACGTGTGTGGAGGGCATCACACGAGTGCCTTTCAGCTCAGTCTCCAGGGGTCACTTTGCCACCCTCGATGAGCCTGGAATCAGGTAGGAGCTCCAGCTTCCCTGATAAGGAATTCTCAGCAGGAGGTTTTTTATTCATCTGAAGGATTTGAGTGTTTTAATTTTTGATTTTCTTCTTCTTATTTTATTTCCTGTTCCTTCTCCTTGACATGAGACTTACATGAAAGAGCTAACACATGAAGACACAGTTTCCACCCTGCAGGGATTTACAGCCCCGAGTCTCCCTGATGTTCCCTGCCCCTGGTAACACACCGTCACAACCCTCCCCGTTGGGCGGCCGGCACGGCTCCAGCTGCTCGCCCCTGGTCTCACCCAACCCTCGTAACCTCCTAAAACATTCACTACCAATATCCGTAACCTGCAGATACTGAGACCCAGACAGGCTGGCTAACTTGCCCAAGATTATATATTAATTCTTCAAATTTAGGAGTCAGGTTCAGGCTGGTCCACACTCCTCATCCAGCCGTACTATCCTGCCAACGACTCGTGCATCTGGGAACAAGCAAGCGTTATTGTCTCCCATTGGACATAACAGGCTCTACCTAACAGCTCTGCTAACATGGCAGAGACCATGATTCCAGTGGGACCCAGGCAGCCACACCTGTGGTGAGGAAGGAATGTGCTGGCTTTTGTATCCGTCCCCTGACCCAGCCCCTTCTCACAGTCCTGGGTGCTACCTTGAGCTCTTTAGCAAGGTATGGCCACCGGAGCACAAGCTTTCCCATCTGGCCTAGAGGATTTGAACCCGAACTCACCACTAACTACCTGTGGGCCTTGGGCCAGTTATTTTATTTATGTGATAATCATTTTCTGCATCCATAAAATGGAGCTTAACATAGTAGCTGCTATATCAAAAGCATTCAACCAACTAGTCATTATTTTTTTGCAGTACAAAGGGTCAGAACGACCTACGTTCAAATCTAGGATCCATTACTCATTTTCTGTCAAGCCTGGGCAAGTTCTTTAGCTTCTCTGAGTCTCGGTTGCCTCTTCTATAGGATGGGAACAATACTCATGCTGACTTCATAGGGATGCAGGAGGATTAAATGAGATGTTCACGTGAGAGCATAGCAGCATGCCTGGCACATGCAGGCTCTTAGTAAATGGAAACCTCATTTTTCAGGGCCTAACTTTGTTTTAAAGTGTAAGAAACTAAACAGCAGTTTAGAACATTAGCCTTCCTATTGTTATGTACAGCTCTGCCCAGCCCAAGCCTTATGTTGTGGGAATGAAGATCCACCTAGGAGAATCGGATGCTTAGACAATGGAAATGATGGAGGATGTTGGAGCAGACACGTTGCAGAGTGCACACACCTGCGCTAGGCTCTATTCTGCACCCGGCACATGGCCCACCTGATTTGTGCCTCCAAACCATGCAAGCTGCAGACCACTGTAACCTCCATTTATGTGGGCAAGAAACTGAGACAGAAAGGCCAAGAGAATTTACCCAGGATTCGCACCAGTGAGGAGCAGACCTGAGACCCAAACCTGTACCACACTGGCTGCTGCGACTGGGAAGGCGCTGCTTCTTCAGAGTTCTGGGGCCACCAGAGTAGCGAGTAGCACCACACCAGTGCCACATATCCGGGGCCTTCGGTGAAAGCAGGTTACTTACAAGGACATCTGGAGACAGGATGACCTTATATGGAATGGTGTTCAGTTATTCACTCGTTCAACAGCACTGTGTGGTCAGGGAAGAAGCCACGGCATGGAGAAGCAGCACTGGCAGGGATGGGGCAGGGTGTGCCAAGTAGAGGATGCTGGCAGCAACAGAGTCCCAGGCCTGCCAGCTCTGGAATCGTTCATGGCTTCCTGAGGGTTCTTTTTTGCCATTTATTTATTTATGGCTGTGCTGGGGATGGAACCCAGGGCCTCACGCATGCTAGGCAAGCGCTCTGCCACTGAGCTACATCCCCAGCATTGTCCCGCCACTTTATAAAATTAATGTGTCCAGAGTGAGCAGCTCAGAAGTTGACACCTCATACTGCAGGGTTAAAACCTGCTGCCAGGTCCCAGGAGCCAAATGTCTGGAAACTCCACCATCGGACCACTCTGCACCAAGAGCCAGAGAAGACACCAGGCCCTCTCTGGATGCTGACCTCAGGGCCTCCACTGCCTTGCCCTCTGCTCAGCCTGCAGGCACCAAGGACAGGGTCTTATCAATCCTTTGTCACTGCTGATTTCAGGAAGGCCAGAGGGGAAAGGGGTAGAGAGAGAGAAAGGAAGAGAGAGAGGGAAAAAAGAAAGATTAGAGAGGAGAGAGGGAGGGGTAAAAAGAGAGAGAGGAAAAAGAGAAAGAGAGATGGAAAAAGGAAGAGGAAAGAAAGAGGGAGACAGGAAGAGAAGAGGCAGGGAGGGAGGGGGAAGATGGGGTAGAAAAAAGAAAGGAAGAAAGGAAGGAAGGTGGAGGGAAACGGAGAAAAAGACAAAAGAGAAGGAAAAGGCAGGGGAAGGAGAGAGGGAAAAATGGGAAGAACAGGCACACAGAAAAGAACAGGAAGATGCGAACCCTCTAGATCCACAGCTAGAGAGGGTCTCAGCAGCCCCACACTTCTCCAGAAGCATCCACCTTCTGCAGACCTGTGAGATGCGAGGCTCCCCAGCTCCCAGCACCGGAAGGCAGAGTGGGTTGGCAAGAGGCGGGGACTGAGGAGCCCTCATTTCTGTGCTTCTCTCACTGCCTCCAGGGCTGAGGGAACTGCCGGGGGCAACCTGCTTCTTGGAGCAGTTAGATCAGCTGCAAGGTTTGGCGTCTGCCCCAGGAGGGGGAGGTGTTTTCTTTGTTGAAATTTTACATTTTAGGAACTTTGGTAAGGATGGGGAAATAGCAACTGTGACAGTGGAGAGACGGGGAGCCCGGTAGCCCCAGTGTGGGATGTCACATCCAAAGGCGATGTTGAAAGCAAGAGAGATGGGGTTCAGAGCCGCGCGCTCTGGGCGCCTGCTGTCAGTAACGAGACACCGGTCACATCACAGACCACTGGCTTCAACAGGAAGAGGCAGGCACTTGACGCTCACCCCGGGGTGGACTCTGCGCTCACACGCTGTCCAGAATTCCTGCAGTCAACATGGGGTGCCAGCTGTCTGTCAAGCACAACGCGGGTGCTGGGGTCCCCGAGACGAATATGGAAGGTTCTTGCCTCAGGAGCTCACAGTGCTCAGAAGGATCCAGTTCTGTAATCCTGGGCACAGACCCAGTCCAGGAGCAGTGACAGGGACATGCCTAGCTGCTATGGTGACAGCGAAGGGGAGATTTAGCGAGGCTCCAGAGCACATGTTAAAGGAGAAGGGGCCCGTGGGAAATGGGGGGACAAGCAAGTGAGCCAGGATGAGGTGTGCACAGCATGGCGTAGCCAAGCTCTAGTGCTGCTGGGGTTGGCAGGCCAAGCCGGGACAGGTGAGGGCTGAGGACGGGTAGATGGAGAAAAATTGGACTAAGGGATGCCTTGTATGGTCGAGATCAGCTGGACTTAGCACCTTCTGGCTGCACACTGCAATCATCTAGCTCTTTGGATGCTCAGGTCCCTTAAGCAACATGGTGTGGTATTCACCTGTAACCTGGGCACATCCTCCACAGCTTAAATCATCTATAGATTACTTATGGCACGGGGAACAGTAAGTGGTGTGCAAATAGCTGTTACGCTGTATTGCAGAGGGAATGAGGATAAGGAGGAAGCCTACCTGTTCCATACAGGCTCAATTTCTTTTTCAAATCTACAGTTGGTTGAAGCCGTGGGTGTGGAACCCACAGACACAGAGGGTGAGGTCTGTACACATGTTATACGCCTGGGTGCCACCCTCTGGCACTTCCGTAAGATGATCTGTGCATAGGTACTCTATTTTTTTAATTAATATATATATTAACTTATACTATAATCCTCTGTGTCCCCGCTCCCCTCCCCTCCTCTCCCCTCCCTGCACAGGTGCTCTGTAGGCCCCAGCTGATTCTGACACTCAGTAGGTTGACGGTGTCTGACATCCTCTACTGTCCACAGCCCACCTGGCCTCCTGGAGGAGAAAACAGGAAGGGCCAACACTGGGACAGACAGACAGACCAGCGAGCAAGTGTATTCATTTGCTATGGCTGCCACAGACGGGTGGTTTAACAATAGAATCTATTATTTGTTTTAGTTCTGGAGGCTGAAAGTCCAAGATCATGATGTCAGTAGGCTTGGTGTCTTCTGAGGGAGCTCTCTGTGGCTTGTAGGTGGCTACCTCCTCCTGTGACCTCACGCGGTCACTCCTCTGTGTTGTCTGTGTCCTGATCTCTTCTTACACCAGTCCTGTTGGATTAGGGGCCTACCCTAATCACCTCTTGAAACACTTCATCCTCCTCTCCCTCCTCCTCTTCCTCCTTCTCCCCCACTCTCCCTTTCTGGTTCTGGGGACGGAACTCAGGGCCTCATTCGTGCTGGGCAAGCACACTTTGGGTGAGCTATGTCCTCACCCAAAGACCTCGTCTCTAGTAGAATCCCACTGAGCGGCACTGGGGGGTTGGGACCTTAACATAGGAATTTTGAGAGGACACAAGTCAGCCCATAAGAGGTGGCTAATGCAGCAGCTCAGAGGACAGATGGACAAAGTTCCTTCATCCGGGGTGACAGCAGGAAAGGGGTTGGGGAAGGGAGCAATACTGACATATAAAACTGCTGGGATTGTTACCGTGTGGGGTGAGGAAGATCAGAGATGAGCCACCATTTCTAGCACAGATGACGGGGGCACTAGTGGCCACATGTGCAGGGAGTAGAAGGAGGAGACAGAGCGTTCTCTTTGCACTGTGCGTGACTGCAGCGGGGGCATGTAAGAAAGGCCTCAGCTGGTGCATACTGGCTATGCCTGTAATCCCAGCACTCTGGGAGACTGAGGCAGGAGGATTACAAGTTCAAGTGCAGCTGGGGTAACTTAGCGACTTAGCAACATCCTGTCTCAAAAATAAAAAATAAAAATATTTGGAGATGTAACTCAGTGCCAAGGGCCTGAGTTCAATGCCCAATACTGAAAAATAAGTCCTCGGCCAGCAATTAAGGTTGGAGTGCCACTGGTATTCGAAGTGCAATTGAAAGCGGGGTATGGATGAGACCCAAGCCTCCCGGAAGACAGAAAAGAAAGCTGAGACCCAACCTGGAGGAAAAGTGGCTTCCCAGGAATGGGCCGAATGAGTGGCTCTCATTTACAGTTTAGGCCACCAAACAAACAAAAACATTAGCCGTCTTCTACTTCATCTTTCTATTTCATCCGAAGCAGAGTCCCACTAAATCATAAAGAAGTGACGTGACGAGAAGAGAGTGCTAATAAAGAAGATGAATGATGTGAACTGCAGTTACATGAAAGAGAAAGTGAAACAAGAATCAAGGGAGGAGTTATTGACAGATCCTCAGTTTGTTAATTAAAGGTCTGGCTTTCTCGAGCTCCTTATTTGCTACATTATGATGGTGAATTAACAGACATCACAACAAAAGGACATTTAAATCAACGTATGACACCTGCTTAAATTCTCAAGCAGCCATTAATTACACATTCTTAAGAAAATGAGCTATGACACAACTCTTCTAAGTGTATAATTCCTATCTGCGATTCTTAATCACACGACTTTTCAGCTGCAAGATGGATCTTTCCTGTTCATTTCCTCCGGTTCTGACCAATTAAACATCTTCTTTCATAATCATAACATTTCATACACCAAATCTTCAAAAGAAAAGGAGCTTGTTAGCAACATACCATTTCCTGCTGCTAATTTATGCTGAATTAGAATTCTTAAAAGAATAATATATACATACAGGACATTATTAATACATTCGGGCTTCATGGAAAGACAAAAGCAATATTATTTTGTGGTTTGATTTTGGAAAAATGTTCTTTCGGAGTGATTCTTCTTTTAAAAAATAAAAAAAACCTTTCTGATGAATAAATCAATTCCTGCCATGCTGAGGTCAGATTTTGCACAGCTTATATATATGGAGTGAATACTCAGTTCAAATGATGTACAGATGATAAGGGTGTGTAGTTTATTTGCAAGGAACCATCATCTCTGAAAGGAATTAGCATGTCTCCATAGACAGGCTCTTGGTGTTTTACAGCCTCACTCATATTTAATGCCCACTGACAGCATATATCTTTGAGTCATTTATTTCATAACCATACAGGGGGTGCTATCGATTTCTTTCACAGAAACCATCTGTTCCCAAATATCGAAGTGCAAGTTTTTCGCACCATGGCTTTGTGGTGCAATCCAGGAGCACAGCTGGAGACCAGCGGTCTGGTTTCCAGTTAGTCACTAACCCCAAGACTCCCCAGCAGGGGAAAGTCAAGTTCACGGCATCCCTAGAGGCCAAACTCTACCACGCAGTTGTGTACTGTCCACGGTGGCACAAACCCCGGCTCCCCATTTGCTCACATATTACTATGGCAGAATTGAGACTGCACAGGCGAAGCTGAAAATATTTACTATCTAGCACCACATGGAGAAGAAGTGCCAACTTCCGGAAGAGACTATTTGTACTTCTCAACTCCACCACCTCACGGGCTACGATCACGAAGCCAACCCCCCCTCCGTCTCCTCTCCTGTGATGCAGATTTGCATCATCCTGAAGCAGCTTTCTCTCTCTTTTTTTTTTACACTACCATCTTTACTTAGATTCTTTAATTCTCTGTCCTCAAAAAGAAGTATGGAAACAAGTCATCAGTCTAATCTGTCTGTTAGTTTTGTTTTTTTCATAGATGAACCACTAACCAGTGATCGTTCTTTGCTCAAGGGGTCAGCTTCGAAGGGCTGCAGTCAGTGCCAGTCCTTAATCTGAGACACACCATCAGAAGCTATTGCCAGTCATCTGGGTGCCCGGGCTGGCAATGTTCATGGAAACAGATGTTTCTAAGTGCCCAGTGCTGGGAGCCGGCCGGGTGTGGAGCTGGACTCTGTACTGCAGGACCCACTTGCCCTGGGAGATTTGACTCGTTTTGATTTAACCCCCTTAACATCTCTGGATTGCATCATTTCACACAGTCTTGGGACAAACACAGTGTTTCTGGTGCACTTTTTTTTTTTTTTCCAAATCAAAATCCGTCCAAAGCCAAATGTACCCCTGGCACTCCCAGCCCTCCCACTCACAAACAGCTCTGCGCCTACAGCTGCAGGCCCTACCTGCAGTCAGCCTGAAAACGGTCAGCAGCCCTTCTCTCCACTCGAGCCAGTAACTAAGCCAGCCACAGGGGCGGACCGTAAGACTGCTGCCGGAGCCCTGGCTGACAGGGCCGCACCGTTCCCAACACCTCCACGTACCTGATCTCCCTGCAGCGTGTGCTGGTCGAGGGGCGTCTTCGAGGCGATGCTGCTGTAGTAGGCGTACGACAGCTCCCAGTCCAGGGGGTAGCTGTCGACACCCTGGTAGTGTTTGTACCCGAGGTTCATTGAAGACAGCCTCTCACTGCCCTGGCCTCCGACCAAACTGTACAGCATGCCCTGTTGGGAAGAAGTCGGCAGTGTGTTCACAAGAATGGAGGTCGGGTCATAAAATCCTGGCACTGACAGGGCACGCTGCCCTATCCCTGTATATAATCCTAGCCAGCCCAGAACTGCTGACTGGCTTCTGTTTAAACAAAAATCTAGAAAAGAAGCCAACTCAAATTTCGAATGACTTACAAATTCCAAGGTATCTGTCCTTCCTTATGTCTAATACCTTGAAATGCCCTCACCTTGATAAAAATGGGGACCTATCCCATACCCTGACCTCGCTTTCAGAGTGTTAGTCTGGAGGGATCCTTAGAGACTGGCTGGACCAACAACCTTATTTCACACTTGAGGAAACAGGCCAGAAAGGTGAGGTCATTTGTCCATGGCAGGCCAGCCATTCAGTGGCAGAAACAGGGCTGGAAATCTCTACACTATTCTGCCTCAGTGAGGACCACTCAGAAATTCAGGAAAACATCCCACGAATGAGGAGCATCTATAAACCACAAACATCACAGATGAATCACTGGGTAGGAACATGGCGCCAGCTGTGTAGGTCTAAAATGTACAGGTTCCCCTAAATCAGGGATAGACAATCTCCCACGCAAATCTGAAAACTAAAAATGACCAGAGATCACTTGGTAGAAATTCATGTGATGGTTCATGTTGTGTGTCAACTTGACAGTACCTTTGGATGCCCAGGTTAAGCATCATTTCTCCGTGCGAGTGGAGGGTGTTTCCAGAAACTGGGAGAGTGAGTGAGGCAGATGGCCCTTCCCAAAGTGGTAGGCCACCCCATTCCTTGAGATCTTAAACAGAACCAGTGGCAGGAGGAGGACGAATTTGTCCTTTTGCTTCTTGCCTGCCTGCTTGAGTGGGACTTTGGTCTTTTCCTGCCCTTGGACTAGAATTAGTATCATCCACTCCCTTGGTCCTCTGGCCTTCAGGCCTGGTCTAGAAATACGGCCCTGGCTTTCTGGCCTCCCACGTACAGACAGATGATAAATCAGGAGACTTTTCAGCCAGCATAATTGCGTGAACCAATTCTTCATAGTAAATCTCTTCCTAGATATATAATCTTATTGGTTCTGTTTCTTTGGAGAGGCCTGACTAATGCACTTAGGAAAATGTGACTCCAAATATTAGGCAAGTTGCATAATCAGTTTGGATTCAGAACCAAAAAGGAAACTGTCCGTGATGTTTATTTTGATGGCAGGAGGTTGGACTTGACAATACTTGGCTTAGAAGTCCCAATGGCTTCTCTTAGCTTAACAGTAAGGAGATAATGGTCTCACTGTCAGAGCAGTCACGCCAGTCAGGGAAAAGGGCCTGTTCTCCACGGGCTGTGAGTGTGGTGAACCCTGCCCAAACTGTGCCTTAGGTGGTGTCCTAACCACACCCCTGAGGCTGTGTGCAGACATGGATGAAGAATATGCTGAAACCAGGTATCCCGTATTTAGACAGCCCTGGAATATTTATCTTGGGTGTAAGGACTTTTAAAGGACCCCAAGGAGCTGCAACATGTCCTTCCCAGCAGGGGCATAATTTGCAAATACAACATGGATGACTGATGCTCCCAGAATCCGTGAAATACTCCACCTGCAGCGGATCCCGAGGTACATTTAATCCAGTTTCGTAGAAGACTGCGAGGTAGTAGGATGCTTTATGGTATCCACAGCAGCTGGAATCCATCAGGAAGGGGACAACAGAGCTAATTTGGTGAAGACCATCTACACTGGAGAGCCTCTTTACAGCCTTCTCAAATATCCTCCCACCGATTTCTAATATAGATTCATTTTGGCTCCTTGACACTGTAAATAACACAATTCACAGCACACAAAATTAATTACCATGAGATCGACGTGGCTTTAGAAGGAAGAGGGGAAAGCCAATTAAATCACCTGAGCTATTGATATAGTAGGTCCTGCGGTACCTTGAATTATACAACCTTCCAGGGAGGTAAATTGAACCCCTTGGGGACGCCATGGTGTCATTCTGTAAATAGCTTTTTCTTTGGCACTAAATGACAGTCTAGTATCCTGGGAAAAGAGGATGTGCCTCACATAGCTGAGAGAGTCCTCAAGAGAGTAATTTACTCAGTGTAATTCACCACCCAATCAGGACCACTGAAACTTCCAGAGACTTTTTCTCTCTAAGACTGAAAAAGGGTGTTTTATTTCAGAAATAGTTCTTAGGTGCTGTTCTGAAAAGTTGGGCAAAAGAATCTTATTTTGAGAAGTTTCCTCACATCTTTTGCTTCTAGTTTTTCTTATGGGTCTCTAAATACAATTTTTAAAAAGTCAGCGTTTATCTAGGCTTACAACATGCCAGAGGGTTAAGTGTCTTAGGCAAATTGTGTCTTTTGATCGGAACAGTATTATGAGGTTAGTACTGTTACTACTCAATCCATTTTTCACAGAAGGGGACTGAGGCCTGAAGAAGCAAAATAAATTGTGACAAGTTACAAAGGATGGCAAGGGGCCAAGCCAACCCCTGAACCCTACTTTGAGGGTGATCAAAGCCAGAGTTCACATTCAGTTTGTTGTGTTCACCCGTAGAGAGTGTCGCAAGCTGCTCCAAGCTGCATAATGCTTCCTTTGACATAATTCTTCCATAAATCTATAACCTTATCAATATCTAAGCCCAAATTATCAAATCCGATGGCCCCATAATGTAGCTGTTACAGTCTTCTAAAGTCTATATTCATCATTCATCTCACTTACTAATTTAGCCAACAAATGTTTACTCTTTACAACCTGCAAGGTTCCATCCCAGGTGCCATGTTATAAAAGATCATACAGGATCGCACAGATGTTATTTACATGTAACCAAGGACTGAAGCTGTATGTAAATAATGTCAACTTGAATGTCAAGTTACATGTCGGTTTAAGACTAAAACTTCACCTGCCTAAAAACTGTTACAGCCAACGTTTTCATTTTCTTCATTCTATCCACAATAAAAATGCTATTTTAAAAAACTCTCAGGAGGGGGCGAGAGACTTGCTCTGTTCAGTACTCCACCAAGGAACATGCAGAGAACAGCTACCGATGTGGGAAGGTCTGGGCGTAGGTCTATCTAAGAGCAATTCCTTTGCAGAGCTTCATGCTAAAAACAGAGGTCAGGATGGGAAATACCCAGGGATGAAACTGTGAAAGCTGAGAAACTGTTGATGTGCTGGGGCCCGTCCCTGTGGGAACACAGTACACTGGCTGTCCCCAAGCTGGGGACACTGTTCCTGCCCTGGAGACCCCAGGACCGAGTGGCTCCACCCCCACCAGCTGCTTCTGCTTTGGCTCCTCTGATCCCAAGCACCCAGCATGGTTGAGGGTGAAAGAATTACCTTACTGAACAAATGGAGCAGCTCTTTTTTTCTCTATTTTCTTTTCAGCTCCCTAAAGAATTAGCTGTTTGTTGTAAGAGAAATCAAACAATGCAGATTTGTGTAAAATAAAAACAGAGGTCTCCATCTCCCCCAATCTTCAGCTAATAGTGAAGCTAAAAACGTTAAAACTTGGTATATAAGCTTTGAGACGTCTCCTTTGCATACACGGTAATTCATATACACATCTATTTACATATATGCATAAACATTTTCTTTCCAAAAATGATATATTATGCTACTACATATTCTGACTCTCAACTTGCTTTTAAAAATTATCTATTATTGTCTTAGTTACTTTTCTTGTTGCTGAGACAAAATACCCAAAGTTAAAGGAGGAAAGCTTTATTTAGCTCACAGTTTGTAGAGGTTTCAGTTCATAATTGGCTGGATCCAAGGCAGGGTGACATGGCAGACAGGAATAAGGCAGTGAGGTGACAGACAAGCCTCTTTCTGTCCCTTATATTTTATCCAGGCTACCTGCCTGTAGGGTGGGCAGCACTCCCACCCTTAATCCCAGCGTGCTTGATCCTAGTATCACATCTTTGATCCCAGCAGAACTATGTCAGTCAGTGGACTAATTTAATAATCACTCTACATGCAGCCACCTCTGAAAACGCCCCACCTATGACCGTATGAGGCTTTGGGGGGGGACACCTAGGCACAAACCATAACAACTATGAACAAGTTTCTCTAGCTGTAAAGAAGCTCATTCTTTCTAATGATTTAATAGTTAGTCATTCCTTGGTATCCATGGGTGATTGCTTCCAGACCTTCTGCAGATACCCAAATCCTTGAAAGCCCAAATCTCACATATAAATTGGCATTGTATTTGCATATAAACTATGCACACCCGCCCATGTACTTTAAATCACCATATGATTATTGTAACATCTAATACAATGTAAATGCTATGTAAATAGATGTTATACTGTATTTTTAGGTACTAATGACAAGAAAAAGTGTCTGTATGTGTTCTTTATAGATTCAATGTTTTCCTGAGGTGTTTTTTTTTTTTTTTTCTTTTGGTGGTGCTACAGATTGAACCCAGGGCCTGTGCATGCCAGGCAAGGTCTCTACCACTGAACTACCCGCCCAGTTCACTTCTCCAAGTATTTCTGATCCATAGTTGGCTGCAGCTGCAGACACAGAACCCTCAAAATACAGAGCACTGCATTTTATAGCTGCATCATTTTCCCAACTGGTTCTCTATTTTTAGACTCTTGGGTGGCTTCTGGTGATTTTGTGATAACCAAGAGCAGGCAAGGCAGTGGACATCCTGGACACTCCCCCTGTTTACCTTTTGGGATGCGTCTCAATGATAACTTCCTTTTCCAGCAGAAGTCTGGGGATCTCACTGGGGATTTTCCTTTGCATGGTTGAGACAAGGATTCTGTACTGCTCAACCATTAGCCATAGAAAGAACCTTCTCCACTGGATTCGATAAATACAGTGGCCTTCAGACAGGGCTGTGACATAACTTCTACTGCTACTTCGTCACATATTTCCTTTTAAATATGTGCTCACTTCAGAAGGCCCTCGTGCACTTTCCCAGCAAGGCAGCATTAACATTTAGTTAACGATTCATCCCTGCCTCACCTGCTCTGCCAAACGCCTACCTAAGATGATGGCTTTTGCTTGAGTACGCACTGGCCTAGCAGGAGCGCCCAGGTAGCTGGGATGCTGGAAAATGAGCAACAAAACCAGAATCCTTTACCCAGCTCAAATCTTTAACACTGAAAACTGCAGACTGAAACATGGGCAGGAGGAAAGGTTTTATATATTAAAATTCTGAACTCCAGAGAATTACCAATCAGAATTTTCTCTGCAAAAATCTAAACAATTTTCTGCCCTAGTGAACTTCATAAAAAATAATAATTTTAAGGTAATGTTGCTTATTTTACCTATTTGTTAAAGTCTGAATTCTGTTGCCTTTAATCAAAGCCCTGATATCTTTAGTGATATTGCAAAACTGGCAATTTTAAAGTCAGTTTAATGAAACTGTTAATTTCACCCATCTGGTTTAGCACATGCATTTTTTTCCAGTTGATCTGTAACTAAAAACATTCCTCATTGATGGAAATTAATGGTGTAATGAAGAAACAAACAAACAAAAGGGAAGAGCCATTTCCCATTTTCTTTCTCTCTGCACCAAGAGCTAAGGAACAAAAGCCAGGACCACCATTAATTAACCTTTGCTATTTTCCAAGTAGCACAGCATTGTTCATTTGGGGTTTTTTTTTTTTTTTTCTCTTCTGCAATAACGCCATAAGGTCAGCATTTGTGTGCTCAGTGCTAGAAGAGGCAAGAGGCAGCATGGCGAAAGTAGCCCCTTGCTGATGGCCCAAGAGCAAGAGCCAGCGTCTGGCTGGGAATTCAGAAGAAGAAAAGCACCTTGCTCCTTGTGAGAGGGACAGAGACATCAATAGGAAAGTCATTTTTAGTTTCCAGCTTCTGAAGGCTGTAGTGCCTCCAAAGTGGAAGTTTGAAAGAGGAAAAAAAAGTAAAAGGAGAAAATGTCATTTAACCATTAAAACGAGTGTTCTTCACCAAGTTTACTGGTTTAAAAAACACAGCACATTCCTCATCTGCATTCTGACCCTGTAAGCTTCAGGGACTCCCAAAGCTTGAGGAACTGGCTTATATCTTTCTTAAAAGTAAATTATTTGCACCTTTTGGAGCCGTGTAAATTTTCTGGCTTTATACACGTTATTTCCCTCCTTTCTTCTCTTCCTTACTTCCCTCTATCCTTCCCTCTCTCTATCCTTCCCTCTTTACATCTCTCTCCGTCTCTTTCTCCTTGCAGGACTGTCATTTTTGGATGGGAAAATTACAGCCCATTCTTTGTTTTCTTCTTCATGTTCCTGTGCACTTTAAAAAAAAAAAACTAGAATGTATGCTTTGAAGAAATAATAATAAAGAAGATGATTGTTCAACAAACAACTGTGAGCGAGCCAGCCTTAAAAGGAAACAGTATCCTGGTGTTACTCTGTAACACAATTGTGCTTCTGTTTTTTTTTAATATACAATTGTGCTTCTGTGATGTCCTTGCTTCGCATTTTAGGGCTTCCAAATAAACAGTGCAGTTGTGGGTAAAAATAAAGTACGATGCAAAGCAGAGTTGCTAGTGCTGCCAGCAGGCCCCGGACATGCTGTGCGGGACACCTCTTCCCCTGTGCTCTGTGCTCTGGGCGGCAGCTGTGGAAGGTGAGCTGAGCCTCCAGCCTGGCCGCCTCTTTGATAACCATTTCCTGACAGATCCTGGACTTGCTGTGGCCACAGGCACAGTGCAGGAAGAAGGGAGTGAACAATTCCAGCTTGGGACCTGATGTCTGTCCAGAGTGGTGCGCTGGCCAGCTGACCCGCCGGGCTCACCTGTTCCTCCCTGGCTCCATGTCACCTGCTCAGCACCCTAGAGCCTTGTGTCGTTCCCTGCTCCATGCCATCCCCGGCCCACTGGCCTTGAGCCTGCCCTGCCATTGCCGTTCCTGCAGCCTCGCTCCAGCCCATTCCCATCACCAGCACCTCGCTTCCCTGGAAGCCCAGACCCCATTCAAAGGGTTTTTGAGTTCAGACAGTTCTGTTTTGACAAGGAAAGTATGACAGAAGAGTAAAAGAAATAGTCTGCATGACTCTTAAATAATGAAAAACGAGCACGCTGACACACTACTGTGCTAGCATTAGAAAAACCCAAATGCTAGTAAGGCAATTTCTATGGCTGGGCAAGAGTCATTTTCCTAGAGAATGTGAGGCTCCCAGGAAACATCCCAGATATTGACACATCCGCATCTTCTGCTTGAAGTTCTGACCGGGGGTCTCCTGCTGGCTGCCACCCCAGAGCCTGGGCAAGGACACAGAGGCATGGGAGAACTCCCAGGTCAAGCAAGATGATCAGGATGCAGAGCGCTGGCTCCGGAATGCCAGGGCAGGGGAGGGTCTGGGGATGCCGCATCTGTCGGTGCTGCAGCCCAAGCCTGAGGAGTGCTGCCATCTTTAATTCAAAGGCTCATCTACTGCAGGAGGTGAGGGACACGGCTTGCTACACATCAGAGTGAGAGCAGTGGGAAGGGCTCTGTGCCAGGTTAGCACGTCAACTGTCAACACTTCACAAGCCTCCTCTTCCACCCTGGGGCGTTTGGCACCGAGCTGTGTGTGGGCTGGTCCTGCTCTGCAGTGCAGTTGCCCCAGGGCCTAGCACAGTGCTGGGGTTACCCCAAACCTGGATCTCGAATTGAGTTCACACATACCTTGGGGCTGTTTTATACCTGGGCACCTATATCTTAGCCACCAGATTACAGATAATAGGAAAGCAATAACCAAGAGCGCTACACTGCTGGGATTCATTTGTAAGTGGGATTCATTTGCTGGACCTGGGAAACAACTACGTTTACAGACCTAGAACAGCAGCTCTTGAGAGGGCACAGGCTCAGCAGGAGTGGGAGAAAGAAGAAAAATGTACAAGGACAGACAGCAAGCCTGGCACAAGGACAGACAGCAAGCCTGGCGTGCTCTAAGATGCTGGATGGGATCCATGGCTTGGCTAGTGCACACCTTGAACCTGTGTCCCCTGGAAGTCACAGCCCTCATTCCTTCAGTGACTCACTGACCCGACAAAGATGGTTTGAGTACGGCAAGTACAATGAGATCCTTATTCATTTGGAGAGTGTTCAGTTGCTCTATAAATTGTCATTAAAGTGAGGGTCATCCGGACAGCCCAGGTACTTTTCCTGACTTTGAGGACTCTAAGTGCTAGTGTGGAAGCAGTTGGACAAATCGACTGTCATAACATGGGAAGATGGTCACTGGAAAGCAGATTCCTACAAAAGGGTGAAGGGAAGGCAGGAAGGAGCTGTGGGTCTGGGACACGAGAGAGAGGATGGACAGAAGAGGTATATCTGGGTTGGGACATGCAGGCTGCTAGCCTGGCTGGTGAGCAGAGTGAAGCAGGGGGCAGTGTGGTCTTTGAAGAGAACATGGCACAGAGGTATTGTGTAGAGCTGCATGGACGAAGGACTGATTCACCAAGCAGCTGACACATGCCCGGACACTTGCAAGTGCTGCAGGCGCTTGGAAGCACAAGCTGGACACTTCAGCTTGTAGCTGAGCGAGGGACAGAGACACACACACACAGGATCCCACAGGGCTAAGGCAAGGCAGATCCTGTCGCACAGTGCCTTTCTGTCCAGGAAGCTCTTTCGTAGACATCATGCCACTTTATTAGAGCCCTGCATTCTTAGTCCCCAGGAAAACAGACTCTCCCTAGTATACAAATTGGTGCAGAAAAATAAACTACCCCTCATGCCCGTGAAGATGGCTACTATTAAATAAAAACAGAAGATAACAAATGTTGAAGAGAATGTGCAGAAATGGGAATGGGAACCCTGGTGCACTGTTGGGGACAGAAAGTGGTGCAGCTGCTATGGAAACAGAATGGAGGTTCCTCCAAACAATTAAACCCAGAATTACCATAGGACCTGCCAATTCTGCTTCTGGATACGTGTCCAACAGAAGTGAGAGGAAATATCTTTGAAGATATTTGCTAAGTTCACAGCAGCATTAGTCACAATAGCCAAGCAGCCACGAATGGATGAATGGATAAACAAAATGGGATCCGTACACACAGAGAAACATCGTTCAGGGTTAAAAAGGAAGCAAATTCTGACACACGCTACACCACAAATGAGGACACTCTTCGAAGTGAAACAAGCCAGAGACAGGAAGACCAAACCAGATGATCCCCCATCTAACAAGGCCTCTGAAGTAGTCAAACTCACAGAACCGAGGGTGGGCTGGTGGCTTCCAGGGGGCTGAAGGGAGGGGAATATTGGGACTTTTGAAATGCAAAATTTCAGTTTTTCAAAAAATGCAGAGAGTACTGGAGGTCCGTTGCGCAACAACTGAATATACTTAACACTACTGGACTACATAGTTGAAATGGCTAAGATGGGAAATTTTCTTATATGTATTTTGCCACAATTAAAAATTAATACAAAATGACAGTCCTCAAAGTGGACAGATGTAAATGTGTGCTGACTGTCTTCCGCCTTAGATGTCGTCATTCTGGGGATAAAAGGAAGGTAGTGGCCACGGCTGACCCCACGACATGAAGATGTCAGGCTCTTTGTGCACTTCCCTTTGTGCCTCCTCTCCCACAGAGCTCCCCTCTCTCCTCTGAAGTGTGCTGTTGGCTGGGACAACAGTGGACCCTTCTAAAATTACGGCGTGGGGGAATCACTCTCCAGTCTGAGGCCTGCATACACAGGGCCTGGGAGCAGCATCGGCTGTCCCATGAGGAGGTGCTGCTAAGAGAAGAGGTGGCTCCCTCCACGGAATCAGAAATGGCGGGACACCTTCTCATGCCACCAGAGCTGTTACAAAATCCAGGAAGAACTACCCCACAAATTAACTCTCCAGGGGAACTAAAAAGGCTGATGTGGTTCTTCACCCTTGGCCTGAATAACTCTTGGTCAAAATACAGCCTTTGTACATAAGGAGGGGAAGAAGGGTTGAGGGGATGGGAGGGAAATAGGGACAAAAGAAAAAAGCAGAATGTATCATAGACAGATACAAATTCCCTATGACAAATGTTATCATTATATCTAAAGTGTACCACTAAAATAAAATTAAAAATTTAAAAAACGGAGCAGAAAAGAAACACAGTCTTTGTTCACTCTTTGTTCTATCTTGGCTCCTGGGGTGAGGGACCTTCAGTCAATACCTGTTAGTGAATGAATGAATGAATGAATGAAACATGAGGGACTTAAGAACACCCTACTCAGCTAAACACATTCTCTCTGGTACTGCACCTGCTCAGTTCTTACAGCAAGAGTTCCAAGCACCAAACATCTCATACCCAGATCTATTCTTATCACTCATCTCGTACAGGAAAGATGCAATATGATGAATATCATCCTTGTTTTGCATTACTATAGCAAAACATCCAAGGCCTGTTAACTTCATAGGACAAAGAGGTTTGGTTTGGCTTACTGTTCTGGAGAGTCAAGGCACAGTGTGAGCAGCAACCTGGCTTTGCTGAAGGCGTTATGTTGGGGGCACATTCAAGAAAGAGAGATGTCATCACCAAACGGGACCTGGAGAGTGAGTGGGTAGTCGGGCTAAATCTTATAACAACCAGATCACTTCAGAGCTCGGGGTCCCACAGCAATGACCTGGTCCTTTCCAAGGCCAGTGTCTCCTCCCACCAGGCCCCATTTCTTAAGCCTGCTTCCCCTCCACCTTGCCACACTAGGTACCAAGTGTCCAACGCATGAGCCCCTGGGAGACAAACCACACCCACACTATCGCCAAAGGATGTTCTAGTAAGATGTGTTAATCGGCAGGACAGGACAGGTCAGGACAACAGCAGGAAAAGAATTCAAACCCAGTTCCTATAAACCAGAGTTGTTCAAAGTGTACCAGGACCAGCGAGACACTAAAGGCAGCATGACCTTGGTAGGGAGGGCATTTGAGAGACCAGGAACGGATCGAGTCAGACCAGTCTTACCACTATTCTTTTTATAGACCAGAGTAAAGACGTGTTAAAAATGTAAACGTGTCTTTTAACCTCAATTTACAAAATCAAATTTTCTGCATATTTGTTGGCCTCGTTAGGAAGCTGGGTACAACGCATGACACCAACCCCTCTCTTGGGTTAGCTGGAAGATGCTGTTATGGCCTCAAGCAAGGGCACCGTGCCAGGCAGAGAGATGGATCTGAAGGAGTGTATGCCCTCTCTCCGCAGAGGCTCCCTGGTCTCTCCAATGTAACCTAGAAAAATGGGCAGAATGGGGCCTGGGGGTGGATTCTGGAGATCCACCCACCCTCCCACACTCCCTTCCCCTGTTAAACCAGAGGCAGGCAGGTGGCCGTGTGCTCTAGGGCAGCAGGGGACACCCTCAGGATATGCTCCTTCCTGCTGTTCTAATTTGGCCCCAGAAGCACCCAGCTGGCAGGTCTGGTACACACAGTGGGTCCTAAATCAGTACATCTGGCTTGAGGACCCACCCTCCCCACTGACAGGGGCCTCCACACCTAACCAAGGTCGCTGGCACTTGCAGAAACCTAGCAATTCTGCAGCACTGAGGACCAGGAAGTCTTCAGACTGGAGCACTCATGATTTAGTTTTTAATTCGATTCCTTCACCAGGTCTCTGTGGAGAATAAAATAGTCCTAAATTCTTATAAGCAAAACTCTGAGCTGCAAAAATAACATGAAAACATTCATATTGAGAGTATTTTCTTAAAAAAGAATGGATTGTGAAAATGATTCACTCCTGCTCTTAACCAGTGAAACTATATTTAAATATGATCAGGAATCTCATAGAAACTATCTTGAGGAGGATGTGGTCATAGCCATTTAGCTTAAACTTCTCAGCACTTAGTTTGTGTCTTTCTCTCCAGTGGGTCTGTCTTGGGAGGTGGCTCTGAACCAAATAACCTCAAATTACCTCCACCCAGGAATCAGAAAGATGACATGGAGAACAGGTTCTCACCAAGGGACCATTTGGCCTCCTCGGGCACAGGTAGATTTGGCAGGGTATAGTAGGAGGAGGCACAATTGATGTCTAGTGGGTAGAGGCCAGGAAGACAGCTAAATGTCTTCCTGTGCACAGGGCAGCTCCCAGCCACAGGATCCCCTGGCTGCTTCCAACGGGCTCATCAAAGGCTAGGCCTGCTGTAAGTACTTCACACGTACATACGCTCTCTGAATCTGATGCCAGGAGACAGGTACTAGTATCTGCCTATTCTGCAGATGAGGAAACTGAGAGTCAGAGAAATTAAGTCTCTCTCCCAAAGCACACAATGAGTACTAACTAATCTTGGAACCACGGCACCTGGCTCAAGAGGCCTCACTGTCACACAGCATGATGTGACATGGCCTCCTGGCTCTCCTGGCTCCACAAGGGGCCCACATCCCAGCAGTCACAGGCCATCCAGAACCACCCCCTTCATCTGCTTCAGCTCGGTCTCCATCACTGGCCCACTCAAACCTGCATCCCTTCTTCCCAGCACCATGGCAACGCACTCCCTCTATCGACTCCTCCGCCCTCCAGTGAACCGCTCCTTCCCCTCAGTGTAGCTAGGGTAACCTCGAAACCCCACCAGATCACACTTCTGCCCCTGCCTAAAAGCCCCAAATAGATCCCAGCCTCCTCTAAAACACAGGCGAGAGCTCACTCTCCAGGGCTCTTCTGGCCTTTCTAACCCCTTCTGCATCACACAGCATCCTGTCTCATTTCTCCTCTCCACCTCTGCCCTGCTGCCAACACCCACCTCATCTCGCTTCTCTGGCAAACATCTACCAGCCCTTCAAGAATCAGCCCCAACGTCGCCTCCTCAAGGAAGAACTGACCACTGCTCTCTTTGTACCTTCACTTCCAAAGCTTTTATTAAAATGTGCTACAACTTGTCTCTGCTTTCAAGTCTATCCCTCAAGGGCAGAGACCCTCTGTCATCTCTCTTATCTCTGAAGTCCAGCCAAGGAACTGAGTAGTAGCTCAGCAAGTATTGAAAGAATGAAAGATGAAATATCCCAAGCGGCTTACGTTCTTCCAGAACAGGGGCCTCGCTCTCTGCAAAGAAAATCAATCCAGGCCACTGGGCACTGCTATTCTTGGGAAGTCAGTCTTAACATCACCTGCCTCAGAGTGCTGGTTCTGTGTCCAGAAATACGGCAGGCGGCCCTTAACACTGGACGGTCAGAGTGCACCACCCCCAGTCATCTCTGGCCTTGTGTGCTCTTCCTAACAGGCAAGTTTCAGGATCCCTGTGGCCCAGACAGTGAGTACTTCCTTCATTAAGAAACCCAAATCGTGGCGAGCCTGAAAAGAAGCAGGCGGCATTTGGAAAGGATACACAAATTCCTGAGATGGTGCTTAATGCATATTTCAAATGAGGAGTCTGAGGCTGAGGGCGGAGCCCAGTGAAAGAGCACTTGCCTGGCATACACGAGGCCCGATATTGGTGCTGGGCTCGATATTCAGCACCATGAAAAAATTATATACAAACCAGGAGTCTCAACTTCAAATGCCCAATGCCCTGAGTGCCCAGATAGGTCAGATCCGTGAAGGTAGGAGGCAGGAGGTGAAAAACAGAAAGAGGGGCTGTGGATGGAGAGAGCCTCCAGGAACCCACACCTCACTTCCAGGGTTCCTGCCAGCAGGAATGGAGGAGCAGGGTAAATGGGTCCTTGAGTCTTCTGAGAAACTTCCAAGACAATTACATTCTTTCTAAATACACTGGAGGGTATCAACTGCCTTTGGGGATCAGCTGCCCTGAGGACTGCGCATTTTCGGGCTTGGCTCTAGATAAAGAATCGCTTGAGCAATTCCTAAATTTAAGTTTTTGTATTTAGCGTTGGAAATGTGCACAGATATATCGAGCGTTGTGGACATGCAAGGGCAGGATTTAAATTTGAAATTAAGCTAGAACACTAGGGTTAAAAATAACGTGGAGGCATAAATCATCGAAAAGGGCGAGTGAGACAGCGAAAACCGGGGAGTCTTTCTAAGCAGTGCCCCAAGCCGAGGCGAGAGCCCAGTTACCGGTCAGCAGATCCGTCTCCAGCAGGGCCTGGAGCAGGCTGGGGTGCTCGCCCTTCAGCCCCTTCTCCCAGGGGAAGGCCTTGCACGTTGAGGGTCTCCCGTACCTGCGCCAGAGGTCCAGGTAGGAGTTGTGGGGGTCACCTGCACAGAAGCACAAGACGTCACACTCTTAGGTGAGGCAAAGCCCCCTCCCCAAAGCCCTTCTTCCTCCAAAGAGCCCGATGAGGGGCCAGACCTAACATCACTGGATGTCGGCTGGCCCTTTAGGGATCTGAACTGGCCCTGGCGCCTTGGCCTGGAGGTCATGGTTCAGAGCCCAGTTCAGGGCAATAGGCCAAAGTCATGGATGGCTGTTGACTAATTCTAGGCAAATGAGCAGCTTGGCCTCTGGCTGGTCCCTGGGAGGCCGATATCTAGGTCACTTGGTTGCCACGTGAGTTGAACAGCAAAGCCCAGGGAATCCTGGCCAGGAGAGGGAGGCAAGGCAATCAAAGACGTTAGGAAAAGCCCAAACGCCACCAAGCAGATCGGCAGGCAAGGCTGGCTCCCAACTTAGGCCTCTCTCCGGGTATTATTTAAATTACATGATCAGTTTCCTGCTCAGGGTATTACTATTCTTGCTCTTCCCCCTCTAACAGAATCACGTTCTCTAGATGATTCAGAGGGGAGAGCACAGCTGAGGGCCAAGACGGCCTATCATTGAACGAAAGCGCAGAAATGCTGGCCTTCGCTTTCACCCTTCGCCATCTCTGGTCACTGGGGGACAGGACTGCAACACGCATGTGCGATGCAGCCCGGAGCGGGAAGTCCTGCTCTGCAGACCGGGATATGTAGGCAGGATTGAAATGCTCGATTCGCTTTGGCTGACAGCAAAGGCCCCACAGGAATTTCTCTTCCGGAAGGAACAAATGTGCCTGGCTCTAGTGCCACCATATCAAACAAGAAGATCTGGAGCACAGAGAAGTTTATCAGTGCCGACTCCAAGCGGGGACACTGCGAGCTGAGACAGGACTGTGCCTCGTAACGTCAACAGCTCGGATGAGTGAAACGAGGTCCGCGCGCATATGAGCCTGCGTAAAAGTGGGCTATTTGAAATCCACTCCTTCTGTTGAAATGCACCGAGGTCTTCCTGGAGTCAATTTCAAGGCTTTAAAAAATAAAACTGAGCCCCAAACAACAAAGTCATTGTTCAACAATTCTGAAAGCTAATATTCAGCTATTAATGGCCTGAGACAAGGGTGCGCCCATGGGGAAACATTTCTAATGATTAATTTATCTTCCAATTCATTTTTAATTTTTTAGATTGGCTTCATGGATAGGAATAATGCCTCACAAGGCTCAAAACGCTCTGTTATTTGTATTCGTAAAGTAGATTAGGTATGGTGAGAGCTACGAGGCGTGTTTCAGGTCTTCTTGGCTGTTGGTGGCAGGATTTGGGGGGATTCAGGCAGACTATACACTTTCACTCACATCTACCTGTGAAAGGCTCGATGCCACAACTCGTCCCCATTTGTATCTGAGCCAAGTCACACTTGCTCCACCATAGTCTCGTTGGGGAGATGCCAAACATATTGATGCACAGAGCTTAGATGGTTCCCGAGACACCCCGTACTTACACGCTTCCTGCCTCTCACCCGCGAGCTGTACCGTGGATGCATATACAGATATTATTTCTTGAACTTCAGCACACCGCTCATAATATAATTCGATTTGTTCAGCAAGTTGCTTTTCAAGGAAGGGATTAAGGATCTACAAGAAGGCGAGAAAGTCAAATGAACAACTGTCATCAAATACCCATGGGTGGATCTCTCTGAGGACGAGTCTAGGTTGACTTCACTCTCCCGCAAATCACCAGGTGGCTTGTTTGCTCGCCCTGGATTTGCGAAACAAGGTTGTTAGTATTAATTCAGGGACACACCACCTCCGCTTTCTTTATGTAGCATCTTCTCGCAATGCTTCTAAGATGGCGGGATTTACCAGAGACCAGCCCTCTTCCACCTTTCCTTTGCCCCTGCTGTCACTGTCCCTAGAAAAGCGAGTTGATCTCCAACTCCGATTCTCACTCGGGGAGGCCTACTGCCCGGACCCCTTCGTCCCATTTCCTTCTGCTTGCCGGCCAGTCTCCAAGAGCAGCACGGAAGGCCACTGCTTCGGGGCACACTTCCTACCCACCCGCCACCTCCCTCGCGGGCAGCTGCACATGCAGTGGGAACTAAACCGTGTCTCTTGGATTTGTTTATGATTTATCGACTGAAGACCCAGAAAGAGAGTTGCGGAGGGTCAGAAGATTTATCTCAACTCAGTGTGTTTCCAAATGCAGGCCAGGACCCTGTAAAGGGCATGAAATTATTCCAGTGGGTTGTAGCCAGCAGGTTGGATGGTATTTTGTTTTTATAAGGTAGAATACAAAATAATGGAGTGCATTGAACATAACAAGGTTATGTACATGTTCTTAGTAAACTTTTTGTTTCAGTTGTGTGTGTGACTACACACACACACATATATATACAAATGTACTGTTCATGACACTCAATAGACTACCTTCAAACAACTTTTAAAGCTATCTAATCTACCTTACCTCAGCACCTAGCCCAGAGTCTGGCACATAGTAGGCATTAGTGAGGATTTACTGCACAAATGAATAAATGAATTTCTTTTTTTCCTCTTTCATAGAGTTCTCTCAAGAGTAGCTCTCGGTTATCACCCAGGGGAGGTAGGGTTCCTCATTTTTCCTAATTATGACTCTGCCTGGGGACTCTTGCTTTTTCCAGAACAAACTCCACGGGGCGGGGCCGGGGGGAAGATGGGTACAGGCTTCTCCTTTGGTGTCAGGTGGGTGCCAGATCACTGCTGCATGCAGGTTCCCCTCTGGGCCACCGGAGCAGGCCTGGAGCCTCAGCCCCCCACCCGCCCCAGCCAGGTCCCTAGGTGGTGGGTCTGGATGTGTACCCCCGCTGCAGGCTCGGGACACAAAGCCCTCTTGGCTTTACACAGCCACAGCCAACCCAGCGGGAGTCGAAACCCAGCTTCCACAGAGAGCAGCAAACAGCACCGAGATTCTAATTCGCCGTGGCCTGATACTTTAAATAACAGCGTATAAAAGAAGCTTTACCAAATAACTAAGATTCTCTCCTTTCATTAGCTTAATCACTGGATAGGCAACAGCCTGATAAAAATCTACTCTATAATTAAGCTAGTAGTTATTAAAACAGAGGAAGTAAATGGTTTCCATTTTATGAGTACTAAATGAACCAAACGTTAACAGAAATCTATTATCGCATTGGCTGGGGGAAGCCTCAACATTAATTATGTTTGGTGGCAGGGCTGATGCTTGGTCCGGGGAGATCTTTTGTTTACATGGAATTCCAAGACCCACGGTGGCACAGCTATCACCCGCACATGCCCAGATACCTTGCTCACCTGAGTGGAGTGCAGGCTGCGAAGGCGATAGTACTTCAGGGGTCCAAAGAATCCTTCAATGCCGGCCACGTACCTGCTCCCTCCGATAACAAAGTACCCAGCTGTGTCATTGTAATGGAAATCTTCGTAGAAGCTGGAGAAGAATGCAAAAGATTAGGAGAGCCCTGGGCTGCAAACAGATGTTTGAAAAAGAGTCTCTTTCACAGACCCTTCCTGATTTAACCCAGATTGCCACAAATTCTCTCAAGGGTTCACAGGAAAGACCACCCTGAGGTCAGGCAGACTTGGACTAGGATCCCACCTCTGCTGGTTATCAAACTGGTAACCTTGGTCCAGTCCCTCAACCTCACTGAGAGTGTTTTCTCTCGTGAAATGACGGTTTCTCACTGACGAGATTGTTAGGGTCAGGTAAAGATGTAAAACATCAAGGAACATCCATTTATATATGAATGACTCTAGTTTGTCCTTTTTTATGGCAGTGTAGTACTCCATTGTGTAGAAAAACCACATCTTCTTCAGCTATTTGTTGGTTGTTGGGCATTTAGGTTGTTTCCAAGACTTAGCTATTACAAATTGTGTTGCTATGAACATGGTGGTGCATACGTCCTTGTGGTATGACGATTTTAATTCTTCCGGGAAGATCCCCAGTAGGGGAATAGCTGGATCAAATGGAACCTCCAGTTGTAGTTTTTTGAGGAATCTCCATATTGATTTTGTGAAATAAATCAGACACTCATGAGCAGGCATCAAATTGTCTCTCTGATATGAGAAACCATAACTGTAAATAAGGACAAAGAGGTGTAATAGATATTATATAAAAGGAGGATGGTGTGCAGAGGAGAGGAGTACTAGATGGAAAGAAGGGGAAAAGCAGAAAGGCAACAGGGAAAAGAGGGAAATGGGAAAATATGGAAAATGGTGAATGAACCTGCTGTAAATAGGGAGGAAGGGAGCAGAGGGGAGGGGCAGGGGAGAGGGGGGAGAACCAAGATACAACATGTATAGGTACAGAATAAATATAATGAATGTGACCATTGTATGTAGAATGTACCAATACATGTTCTTGGTTTAAAATAAAATAAAATAAAATAAAAAGATGTAAAACATCTAGCAAAGCACCTGCAGTAAACAGTCAATATGTGTTGACTATTGATACTGGTGACATTTCTTGAAATCAATGGACTTATTTGGAATTATTGGTCTTAACTGGAAAGAGTTTGGTCTAACAGAAAAAATATTGTTGAGTGAATACAAAGTGGTGGGGTGAGGGTAAACTTAAAATATAGAAACGAGGACAAAGGAAAATTCAATTAGGAGGAGGAGGCCACAGAAAGGATAAAGAGCTTGGCCAAACATGAAAGGTCAGCAGGGGTAATGGTTAGATGCCCACATGGCCCTCGAGGGGCTGAAGCACCAGGAAAGATACGGAGAAAAAGTGGACTGTCCTGCATGGAATGCATACCAGGTTCTTGGCAGCTTTGTGTGTAGTTACCAAAGACTTGCATGAAAGAGGATGCGCAGAACTGCTTCAGAAAGTAGCATTCTGATAAGTGACAAGATGGATAAGTGCGTTTGAAGCGAATGGGAGGATTTTGAAGGGGATTGATGGCAATGTGTCTTTTACTGTAATACATTTTTAAAATTCAAACATTCGCTGTAGTTTTCAATCATTCCTTATAAATACCAGAAACTAATAAAAGTATTTCCCCATGGGGCGGGAAGAGTGAGGGACAGAGTTAGAAGCACAACATTCAACTACAGTTTCATAGAGCTTTTTATTTTTTCCTTTCTTTCTTTTTCAGTTCTGATTTTTAAAACCGTATGCAGTTATTACCTATTTAAAAATTAAAATAGGAATAGGGGAAGACGTGTGAGCAGAGCATATGTGAACAGCGGGGGTGAGGTAAGGGTCAAGGCAGAAAGCAAGTGAGAAGCCAGGCAGAGAAGAAAAGGGAACAGAGCACAGTGGGCAGATGGAAGCACAGAGGAGGGAAACAAAGTGTCTGGCAGGCCGCCAGGAGCCTGGGGAGCCCAGGAAGCCAAGGGCCGGAGGGTCTGGACCGGGCCAGCCACCACAGTCAGCCATGGAAGCCAGGCAGCCCAGCGCTACTCCAGGAGGGAGCCTGACTCTAGCAGGTGCACCTGGCTGGGCCAGAAGCAGGGAGGGTGGAGAAATGGACACACTCCAGGGGCTGGGGATTTAGCACAGTGATTAGAGTGCTTGCCTTGCAAGCGCAAGGGCCTGAGTTCGATCCCCAGCACCACACAAAAAAAAAACCAAAACAAAACAAAAAAAAAAAAAAAAAAAAAGAAATGGACACACTCCAGCCACAGCAACTCGCAGCCACCAGTGCACATTGGGGAATTTGTCAGCTTTCTGCAAACACAACCCCAATGGAAAGAAAGCGTTTTGTCTCTTTGTGCTTGTCATTTCTGAATCTCAGCCCTGAAAGGCTGGGAAAAGATAAAGGTCCCCCTCACCCCTGCTTTTTTCAGAAGAGACCACAAGGTTATTAACTCCTAGAGTAAGAATTGACTCTGTTTTTCAAGGCCCCAGAAAGAATATTCCAAAAACTCTCATGAGACTGTGCCTGCCACATGATGGGTAGGAAGTGGTTTCTTGCAGTAGAATCTCTTAAGGACCTCCATTAACCAACTCACCGTGACCTGAGGTCCCCACCCCTCGAAAAACCTACTCGTGGATGTCTGGGACACACCGGGTGTTCCCAACTGGAACCTGTTCTCTGGAGCCTTCATCTCTCCATTTTAGAAACGGAAATAGTAAAGACACCCACCTACAGGGCTGCTGTGAAGCTTCGATAAGCTACAGGCTGAGTATCCCTTGTCCAAAATACTTGGGCCCAGGAGTGTTTCAGATTTTAAAGGTTTTCAGATTTTGCAATATTTGCAAAGACTTTTACAGAATGAACATACTTAATCTGAAAATTTGAAATTAAAAATGCTCTGAAATCTGAAATTTTTGAGCATCTAAAGTGCTCCCAAATCTGACACAGTGTTCAAAAATTGTCAGACTTCACAACATTTTGAATTTCAAATTTTCTGATTAGATATGCTCAAATTATAATACATGAACAAAGCTTTTAGAACAGCGTTGGGCATATAGTTGGCACCACAACAGTTAGCTACAGTTATTATTTGTCTAGTGCACTGCTGGGCTGTTAAACATTTTTTTTTTGGCTTCTGAGACAGGTCTCACTATGAAGCCTAGACTGTCCTTAAATTCACTATGTGGCCCAAGCTGCCTTGAACTCCTGGCAATGCCCCTGCCTCAGCCTCCCGAGTGCTGTAATTACAGTCATGTGCCACCACATCTGGCCCAGTGCTGGGTTTTTGCTCCCACTTTTCAAATTACTCTTAGTAGGCTTAAAATGTGTTTGTTCTCAAATCAGTCAATGGCAATTACATGGTCAATGTAATGATGCTATTTACTTAATTATGCAACTCAATAAAATAGGAGTAGGGAAGAGTGAGCTTTCTTTCTTTAAAAACAAGTTATTTTGTAAAATAATCAATAAGGAGTGGTTAGTAAAAATGGTTGTGGAATTAAGACAACTGTAAAAGGTTGGGAAAATAGATCGAAGAAACCTAGATGGGTTTTGGGCTCAGATAGTTTCATAAGTTGATTTCTTTTGGAACAAACAGAAATTGGGTGTTATTAATGAAAAAAAAAAGCCATAGGGAACTCCAGTGGGCAGATCAAAGGAAAAAACTGTGTCTAGAAAGATAGGCAAATGAATGCACAATTCTATACATGCCCTCATTTTCCATGGCGGACACAGTCCAAGACCCCCAACGGCTGCCTGAATCCTCAAATATACTGAATTTATATATATTTTTCTTATACATACATACCTGGGATATGGTTTAATTTATACAGTATGCACACTGAAAGATCAATAGTAACTAGTAACAATGTAGTACAGTTACAATATATTGTAATAAAAAATTCTATGAACGTGGTCTCTTTCAAAACATATTACTGTACTTACAGTTTGTGTGCACATTCACACGTGTGCATGTGTGTGTGCATGAGATGCTGGGCACTGAACCTAGGGCCTCGCACATGCTAGGTAAGTACTCTCTGCCACCGAGCCACATCCCTAGCCACCTGTTCTCACCTTCTTGTGCTGCTGACAACACTCAGAGCACTTAATGGCTTCTCTTTGGCATTTCTGAATTGCCAGCATCACAGCTGCTGCTCTTCGAGACCATTATTAAGTAAAATAGGGTCCCTTGACCACAAGTACTTCAATCCCCCAACACTTACTCTGATAACCAAATACTGAATTGCTAACAGGCAGGTAGCAGCGCCGCACGGAAACGCTGGACCAAGAGGTGATTCACATTGCAGATGGATGAGGCAGGGCAGTGTGATTGCATTGTGCTACTCAGCACAGCTTGCAGTTTAAAACTTATGTTTATTTTGGGAACTTCCAATTTAATATTTTGAGACCTCAATCTACCGTAGTAACAAAAAAACCAAAACCTCCGAAAAGGAACAACTGTGATATATTTTAAATTAATGTAAAAGGTATAAGGTAAAGCTCTATTAAAATATCTCTGCTTTCGCTGAGTTTTTCAACTGGTAATAAATTACTTGGTCCCTATGGCACCGGATCGTAGTTTTCTAAAATGGTCATTATTATCAACAGTCAGGACATCTGTCTAGCTCGATCTCAATCTACATCTCTACCCCGGTGCTTCCACATTTTCCCCTCTGAATTCTGCAAAAAGATTGCAAGAGATTCCTTGTACTGTGCCCTGTTTGATGGTCATCAATTTCACTGACATAAAAGCTGAGCCAGTCTGTCCAAAGCCCAAACCCATCTCTTTGGAAAACCTCAGATGTGCCGGCAAACTATCTTGACTCTAGCTAGACATAGAGGGCCCCAGTTTATTACCGCAAAGCACAGCGGCCAGAAAGAGTCGACGTTATTCAGTCGGCATCAAGCAGAAAGAAGAAACAGCTCTGCTCTGGCGTGAGGCTTCTCTGCTAGGGACCTTTGGGTGTCTCAGAGACGGCCCCCTCACCCCTGATAGTAATTCTCATCTGCAGCGTCAGGTCCTTGGGACCTGATCTAAATTCTGACCTCCCTCACCTTCAATTATGTTCTTTAGCTACACTATCCAATGCCTTCTAACCACATTTTGTGATTTTAAATTTATTTGTGAATGTATGTATTTAATGTCTTTCTCTCCTGCTAGATTTTTTTAGTCCCTTAAAGTCACGGACTGTATTCTTTCTGTTTATCATTTTACTCCAAGAATCCAGCACTACGTCTGGCACATAATATATGCTTGATAAATGTGCTGAATGGATGAACTAATTCAACACTCTAGAGGCCTGAGGTTGTCACTTGTCACTGAGTATTACTGACAACCTCTCATTTGTGCATAGCAGTGTGTTCCTGGGCACTTAATTCATGGTTTTCCTCCACCACTTCTGTGGGCTAACAGCCCAGGGTATGTTTGCATTGCAAGAATCAATGGAAGGAAGGCTGCAGGTGCTCTTAGATCACCTCTGACTGGCAAGGCTGAAATCTCTGATGCTCTGTAACTGCTGGGCCCTCCATGAAAGTGGGACTCCCTCTGAGAATGAGATTCCGAGTCCGGCCCCAGGGACCAGGAGAGTGCTGCACACCCTGCACAGCCTGGTGCACGGGCGGGGTCCCACGAGCACGGAAGGGTCACTGAGGCCCTGATGAAGCACATCAGGCCTGGACACCGCTGGTAGCACCAGGCAAGGAGTTGTCTGATGCCTTAACTGGGATTTTTGAATGAGCATGCACTCAGCAATGAGTCCCAACCCCTGGAATTTTATAGGATCATATTGATCCCGTCTTTACTTAACATTTGGATACTTTATTCGTTAAAGATTGTTTGCATTCATTTTGAGTTTTTAAAATACTGTTGGGTTGAACCGTGCCCCTCCCCATTCCTTCACTGAAATCTGAAGCCCTTTACCTCGGACTGTGACTTTATTTGGAACAGGGTCAGATGTAATTAGTTAAGGTGGGGTCAACTTGGAGCAGGTGGGTCCCTCACCCACACAAACAGTGTCCTTATCCGCTGGGGACATTCGGACACAGACATGCACACAGGGAGAACAGCTTGCGGAGGTGGAGTTGAAGTGTCAAAGCCAAGGAGCTGCTGGAAGCCGAGGGAATGGCTGGATGGATTCTTCTCTGGCACCCGCGGGGAGGCCTGGCCTGCCCAGATGGCGATCTTGGGCCGTGAGAACTGGTCCCAGCAGCTCTAGCTCTGACTTTTGAGCACTCCCCAAATTTTATGTTTATGGCATGTCCCTCATGGCCCTCACCCTGGTCCAGCCCAAGATCACACTGTGACCTCTGGCTCCAATTCACTCATGTCGGCCTCTAGATTTGTAAGGTTCGGAGAAGCCCTGACACAGAAAATGAAAAGGAGCCTGTGAAATTCAAGCGGCCGCCAAATCATCCTGAGTTCAGGGAGGTGACAGAGAAGAAGGAGAAAGCTACTATTTCAGACGTCATGACCTGAAATGCAAATCAGCCCGCTTCAGAGAAACATGGTGCTAGAAGAGTTCTCCAAAGGAGCCACAGAGCGTCGGTTTCTTCAAACGACACCGAGATTCTCTCTTCTTGAACTCGTCAGAGAAGCCCCATGGCCACTGTTAGAAAACAGACCACTGCTGTCTGTTCAATGCTTTGGCCCACGTGAATTCACCTTGCTGCACTTTCAGACTTTTGCTAGGTCCTTAGCCT
Organism: Hystrix cristata; assembly: GCA_004026905.1. NCBI lineage: Eukaryota > Metazoa > Chordata > Mammalia > Rodentia > Hystricidae > Hystrix > Hystrix cristata. The sequence goes on from PVJO010000229.1 coordinate 33,891, forward strand.
CATCCTCTGGGCCTCAATACAGCTAACAAGTCACTTCCTGACCTTCTCTTTGCAGGCTAAGTAATACTTCCTTAGCTTTTCTACAAGACCCTAATCTTTTAATCTAGTCATAAAACCAAGCATTGTTCTAGGTGCCCAGAGCCTACAATCAGTTTGGCTTAAATGTAGTAAACAGGAACGGTTTTTAAAAAAGAGAAAGAGAGCGCCACTCCATTCCAACCTCCACCCTCCCTGCTTTCTTTTCTTTAATAATCCGTTTCCAAGAGAATCGGGGTTGTGTGAGGCTTGGTACTGTGGGCCTGTCTGGAGAGAAATCATTCTGCCTGCTGCAGGGAAATGACTGAAGACCAAAGCAATAAACCACTTTCTCAGTGCCTGGCTGTCTTGACACATTTTTTAAATTATACATTACAAAACCGGTAATTTTTATCTCTGATCTTTACACTTATTCTTAAACATTCAATTATACATATATAACCCAGCTATGCTGGGGTATCTCAAATTCCTAACGAAAGTTGCCTTGTGGTTCTGGCACCATAAAACCCACCATTATATGTAGCTAGAGAAGCAAATTAAAAAATTATAAAACACAGTTGTCAGTTTCTGCAGCTCTTGTAGAGAATGGTTACATAAGGATGAAAAGTTACACCAATATCAACAGTTGCATACGTTTCCAATCTAGATTGCGAGCATAAATATGAAGACTGTCTGCTTTTATGCTTTATACTAAGCCAAAGCTACCGACCATTCTCAATAAGCAACATTAATACTTTGATTTACTTTTTTCTGAATCCTTCATAGGAGATAATTTTCAAAGAAAATGAATTATGAAGTGCCATGAAAGTAAGAATTTACAATGAGATGTGGAGAGAGGACTAGTTTTTCTTGCTTAGTAACAAAAAAGGTTGCAGGGGAAATCAGGAGAGTTTGTGCATGGTAAAAGAAAAAAGAAAAAGTACAAAGACTAGTTACAGGGCAGAGAACAGCCCATGCTTGGAAGAGCTGATTGAGGAGGTATGGAATAACACTAAGGCTGTGCACTAAAATGTGACATTTCCTTGACTCTCGTCCAGCCAAATGTTGAATGGAAAGAAAAATCACACTTACCTAATAGTCTGATTATGGTAGCTTTTCAAATCCTGTCCAATGCTGGTGGTTACTACTATCTGTGTTGGGAGAGATACAAGGATGAGTTGTCTCAACATTTCACATTACAAATACAGTCCTTGGTATAATTTATGTTCTCATAAAATGTGTTGGATAGTTTTCACCTGGTCAATCACTTCATGATAAAATGAATTTAACAGTTTACTAGCCGTGTGCATATTTGAAGACTTAATAACTTTAGTGTATTCATTGTCCTGTCACTGGGACAAAATACCCAATATCTGAAATTTAAAGGAGGAGAGATTTAATCCGGGTTATGGTTTGGGGAGTCCAGGGGATCCAGTCCATGGTCAGCTGGCTCCAAGGCAGAAACACCATGGTAGAAAGGCCTGAGCAGAAGAAAGCTGCTCACCTCATGGCGTCCAGGAAGCAGAAAGAGTAGGAGGAGCTGGGGAGGGAGACAAACCCTCCAAATGTCCCATCCCAGTAACACACTTCTTCCAATCAGCCCCTCACATTCAGCTAAGAACTCGTCAGGGCATGAATCTACTGATGAGTAAGGGTAGCACCCCCATGATCCAATCACCTTCCAAAAGCTTTACCTCTGAACACAGAAGACTTTTAGGGGACATTTTAGGTCTAAACTGTAACATTTAGCTTCCCCAAATGACTGGATGTGGTTAAAAATATCTACAACGCAGTTTCTGCAAGTGGGTTTCGGAGGCTTCCAAACTCCAAGCCAAGGTTCATTTGACATGTTTGTGTTTACAAGCTTGTTGCACAAAAAGATGAGGAAATATGTACTATACTGCCAGGCATTTTTGAAATTTTACTCTGATTTCAAGAGAGCCTGGAGGGAAAACAAGATGGTGCTGTGTGTTCTTCATGCTCTGCTGCTCCCCTCTCCCCTTCCCTAAGCTACAAGAGCCGTCAGTCACTTCAAAGGAGACAGTGTTTCTGTTGTGAATGTTGTCAGCTGTCTCGCATGGGTTCTTCTTGCATCTTGGACTGCAGAGTGAGCCCCCAGACTTAAGAGCCACTTTTACCCTCTCAGTCCTTCCACAGAAAGTCTTTAACAAGCCTGTGCTCAGACCTCAAAGGCGAGGAAACAACATCTATGGAAGACAGACTAACTCATTAAAAACTAATTTAGCACCACCATACAGTGTATGGGTTCAGAAAATAAAATGATTCAAACCAGGCGTTTCCCTGATCCAATCATTTACTTTATGTGTCTTGTCCATTTGATAAAAACGGGGGGCATGATAGTTCCACTGGAGGTGAATTTTGTGTGGAAAATCATTAATAATGGTTTGGAATGATGTGTATGGGGAAGACTAGATGAGACAGAAAGAAAGACAATGGTTGAAGTCTATATACACTAAAAAATAACTTTTCTTCTTTTCATCTCTCTGGCCTTCCCATTTTTCACCTACTCAATTCACCACACACTCTGCCTTTAAATTCATCTCTTTAACTACAGGATTTTCATTTGTCTGTTCAAAAGTCCTCCATGACACCCCATTGCCTTCAGGTTGAAATCCAAATTCTCTGATATTCAACATTTTGCACACTCCAGCTCTAAAGACATATTTTTTCTTCTATCAGTTTTCAACAGTCTGCAAATTCTTACTCCATTTGCTATGGTTTGAATGTGTCCCTCAAAAATTCATTTGTTGGAAACTTAATCCGTAAATGCATGCATCAATGATATCTGGAGGTGTGACCTTAGGGAGGTAATTAGAGCTAGGAGAGGTCATGATGGTAGGGTCCTGAGGATGGCATTGCGGTTTTAAAAAAGGAAGAAAGCCCCTAGTAGCAGAGACTCTTGATATGTGGTGGCCTCAAGATGTGGGCAACTTGATGCCGGTCTTTCTAGCCTCTAGAACTATAAGAAATAAACTCCTTTTCTTCACAGATTACCCAGTCTCAGGTAATCCATTGCCGCAACACAAAATGAACTAAGACATCTGACTTGTTTATCCGTTAACCCCCAACAGCATTCTAAAATGTTCCCTCCTCTCTTCCCCATCTAAATTCTGCCCAAACATACAAACTTTCTCCATGAAACCTTCCCTAGGCATTCCAGCATGAAATGTTGTCTCCCTTCTGGAAATCAACATGAATCATTTGGCAATTAAGCTTGCTTTATGATTTCTCCTCACGTGTTTAATGTGAGTTCCCTAAATAGTCTATAAGCAACTGGAGCCTGGTGCCTTATATACAGCAGGTGCAAAATAAGATCCGTCATTTGCTCTGATGATCTGAGCCTGTCTCAGCTACATGGGGCACTGAGCTGACCTCCTCCTCCTCAGGACAAAGCGGCAGCCAAGCCGTAGTGCCACCATGAGCCTCATGGACATGGGACCACAGCTTCGTCACCTGACATTTCCAAGAAAACAAAAAACATACAAAAGTTCCCAGCTAACATTGTACAGAGTCTCTTCAGGAAGGCATCGAGAATTGCCCTGATTTATTTTCTCTTCAGGAAAAGGAAATGTGATCAACCTAAACATCAAGGGAAGACTGTGTATTACCTAATGCACATGACAAACAAAATGCCTCTTCCAGTTCTGTTACAGGAAAGGCACAAATCAATAAGGAAAGCTAATGGGAAAATAAAGTAAGCAGAAAAAGGTAGTATACTCCCATCATGTGTGTAGAGAAATGGAACTGTCTTCAGTTATAACGACAGATTTGCCACAATCCATAAAATCTGTGTTACAACAGTTTGAAACAGTTATGTGCAACATTTTACGTTCAAAGTAGATAAAGACTCTTCATCCACCAGAATTATCACTTATGTTTGCTGGTTATTATGAATGTGTTTAATGCCAAACACAGCAATTGTTTCAACTGCCAAGTAGAGTCAAACCATTTCTTAGCTGAACTAGCCAGTAAATTTCCTCTTTTAAAAAAAAAGTTGTAGATCTGATAATATGCAATATAAACACTGCTTTAGCATTTATCTCCCCAAAGCTCATCTCCCTGGGGAAAAAGGACTGAATTGCTCAGATAATTGTGGCTATAGAGCTGGCTATATTATTTACTCATTCACAATATACTCTGAAGGAAGCACTTTAAAAGTTAATTAAATGGGATGAGATTCTTATGATTTAAACTTCCATCTATAAGAGTTTGATTTAGCAAGTGCAGAGTTGTAAAGAGTCTATCATTTACCACAAATTTCCTTGCAGATTTTATTGTGCTCTGGCATCGCAGTCATGCTTAACCTTAATATGAGTCACGATGAAGCGTGTGGATACCTGGCCTCCATTAAAAGAGATATCCAGTCGGAACCACTCCTTCAGAGGGACAGTGAATTTAGTCTTAAAGGCAAGGTCTTCTCCTTGGGCAAGATGCATTTGAATATGCAAATGACCTAAAAGAAAAACTAAACCTCATGAAAATGAAAAAAAAAAAAAAGCTAGGAGTAAATGAAATAGATGCATCTTTTCAACAATTTCAACTACGAGACTAAATCACATAAAAACCAAAGCAGAATAAAAAAATGCATTTCTTTGTAAACAAGACATTTGTTTTAAGCTTCTAGGACAAAAAAAGCTTAATTTGAAGCTCACGTTTGGCTCCCTGTAGTCTTTCTTGCATAAACAACATCTAATTTCTGTTTCTTCCAAATAGGAAAAAAAAAACAAAACAAAAAAACAAAAAAAAAAATGTGCACACGCACACACACACACGCACACAAGCACACAGAATTTGTAAAACAACTGAAGCTCAAGCCCCATCTAGATTAGTTTTTCCAACTTTTTACAGTTGTCTTAATTCCAAAACCTCTCTTTAGCCGCTCTTTACTATATCCACCCAAAATAATCAATTCGCTTTTACAGAAAGAATAAGCTCTTTTGTCTCCACTCCTAGTTTATTTTATTACATATTTAAATAAATGGCATGATTACAATGACTCTAGAGTTGCTACTGGCTGGTTTGAGAATAAACACATCTTATGCTTGCTGAGCTGCCACATTAACAACACCTTTCTTATCCCAGACAGATGTATTTGCCAATAGACAGGACATAAGAAAATTAGCATATCATTTTAAAGGTTCTGTTTTATACTTACCTTCCTCAGTAAGAAACACAGAAGGTGTGCCGTACATCTCATTAGAATCAACAAAGTACAGAATCCCACAGAGGTTGGCCTTGCAATAATGGAGTAAATAAAGCCACAATGAAACGGTAAACCTAAAGGAGTGAGAGAGAGAAAAAATCCTGCAGATTGATATCATTCAAGAACAGGTAATTATAGTTAACAATGACCAAGTAAATTGCTTTCTTCCCAATGAAGGGATGGATTTGCCTTAGTGCTCATCATGGGAGATCAGCCTGCAAAGCCTGATGCTTGAGACAAAGGATGTAGTTATAGTAACTGCAAAGATGAGCGTTAAGCTTCCGTATACAGAAGTAGCAGACATTCTATCTTGCACCAAAAACTGTTGAGGAGCTCAAAGGACTTACAAAGGGAAATACAGAGTAAAAATCTGGATTTTAATAAGAGGTGATTTGATAAGGAGCTATTCAAATAGCTATGCTTAAAAGAAAAAAACATAATTAGAGCATTTCGAACAATTTTGCTGCTTTCAAAGATAAAAAGCCCTAAGGTAGAAAAATGTAATCATCTGCGAATGGCATCACTATGCGATAAGTAGGACACACATACAGTATTTTAACGCTTGTATCGGGTTGTTCAGTATCGCGGTTCTGGCTGATCAATATGAAACAATTAATCTAATTATTCTATTCCTGGACTTATGGCTATTTTAGTTTTAAAAAATTGTACAACGGTGATTTGAGGAGTGAGGATAAAATAATAATGGCCAACTTAACTGAAACACATTTCCATCAGTCACTGAAAAAGTCCTCGCTGAGCATCTGTTTGATACCACACATTGTGACAGTGACCAGCGGCTCAAAGACGAGGAGCTTGGAACGAGTGCACGTGGCACACGAAACAGGACTTAAGGTCAAAGAAATGCATCGAGTTGTCTCTATTTACCCAGCGACCAACTCCCAGCTTGAGGTAAAGTGGTAGTGGCCCTGGGATTTTAGGGGCATCTATCCGAACAGGTCCTTTAGAATATTCCGGGCTTTATACTCTGGGCTCAAAATCAGTGGCAGGATATGCAAGCAGATGGTGTCACACGGCTCCCTCCTGACCCACCCAGCCGAGCAAGCTCATGAAGATAAGTTATTACAAGGAAGCTTAGTAAGAACATACGCTCGGTAAAGTGACTCAAGCTCTCTCTACAGCCAGGAGCATGGGAAGAATTAAATCACTCTGCTAAATCCATCTGATCTGAGGTGAACAGGAACCACGTGTAGCATCTTCAATCCAGCAGAAGGAGAAAATAGCTATATGTGGATTTTGCCGAAATCAATGGAGGAGATCAGAAGTCGGGCGATTTCAAGCAGCTCATCCAATCTTCCAGGACGGAAGAGGCAGAGCCGAGGCTGCAGTCTGTGCCGGTTCGGGCTGGCTGCCCCTAAACTTTGCAAGGCCTGGGGCTTCGGCACCTTGCTGCCTACTCCAGGGGTACCTGGGACCAATGTATAAAGACTTGGGCAGATGGAGAGTTCCCAGGCGCAAGGATAATCCAAGCTACTTTGGGGATTCCAGTCCTTAGACTCAATCTAAGCCGTGCAGACCTTAACATCTGTGCAAAGCACCTTTAGGAAGCTGAGCCCCCCTACAGCGTGCTTCCAGGAGCCCACTCTGGCCCTCGATAACAGGGGCACCTCCCCAGCAGCCCCTGGGCGGGCCCACCCTTACACTGGGTAATCCAGCCGCTGGCAGCGAGTGGCTTCCAGCTCTCGGTTTTCAAACCTCAGGAGCTTCCTCACGATGCCCGTGTTTTCGCCACTGGAAGCATAGGGAAAGTCGAGGAAGGCAACCACATCTGCAAACAGCAAAACAGCCACGTTCCCGTTATCTGCAGGAAAGAGCTCCTTCCCCAGCCACACGCCCTGGCACCCTCTGCCCGGCTCCAGTCAAACATTTAAACATGATAACCTGAAACTATGAGCAAACGTTCATGGAACATTGAACATATGCCTGGCACCACGCTAAGCAGTTTACTGAGACTCTCTCCATTAGTTCTCAAAACCCTATAAAGAAGATTCTATTATTAGTCTCATTCTACAGATGGAAAGCTCAAGGCTAAGTTCACAGAGTTCAGAAGTGGTAAACCCAAATTCCAGGTTTTGAACTTGGGCTCTTAAACATTTTATATACCGCCCTCTTAATGTTAAGAAGAACATTTTAAATTTGTGTTACCAAGATGCGTTAACGCGTCCATAGCACTCACGATGGCCCAGACACATAATTTTAAATCAATTAGCCCACTTAACCCTCATTGGTATGCTCAGTCTACAGAAGGGGAGAGAGGGGCACAGTTGCCCAAACAGTAGCTAACATAGAGTATATGCCAGGCAACATGCTAAGCACAATGCAAGGATAATTTCACATAAGCTATAACATGGATGCTTTTATTATGCCCATCCAACAGACAAAAATCAAGCCTTAAAGAAAGATAAATAATAAGAGATGGGTACCTGAGTGTGGTGGCAGATACCTGTAAAGCTACCACTGAGGCAGGAGGACCACAAGTACAAGTCCTGCCTGGGCAACTTAATGAGACCCTATCTCAAAAATAAAAAAAACAAAACAAAACAAAAGGTATAGAGATGTAGCTTAGTGGTGGAGCGCTCCTGGGCTTGATCCCTAGTACTGCGGGGGGGAGGGGGGAGTGGAGCTAGGATTCTGCTCAGGAATTTAGTTTCAGAATTCACACTGTTAAAACGGCACTGTTTTTCATTGTTTTTTTGTGTTTGCCTGTTTGTGTGGTGTAGACTTTCCATGTCAACACATTACCCTACTGAAAATTAACTATACCCTATAACGTGGATGCTTTTATTATGCCCATCCAATAGATGAAAAATTGAGCCTTAAAGAAAGATAAATAGTAAGAGGTGGGTACCTGGGTGTGATGGCAGATACCTGTACAGCTACCACTGAGTAGGGGCCCACTTTATTTCACAAACATGGGAAAATATTTTTCTGTGGCTCTAGAAAACATAAGGATGTTGTATTATCCCCGAGGAAGAAATAAAGTGTTTAGTACAATGTGCCTGAAATGTCACTTGACATTCCCATGACTTCTGCCAAGTCAAGGGACATGCTAAGCATACCAGATGGGACTGCCCAGAGAAGTACTATCCAGGGGATGCTGGCCACTGGGCAATCTTAAAGAGACTTCCCTTCTTGGCCATCTGCTAAGTCAGTTATTCCTTGGAATGCTGGCCATACAATGGAATAAAGCAAGCTAAGGATGTCACTGTTTCTGGAGCCCAAGTTATAAAACCTCTCTCCATGCAGAATAGAGCACGGTGGACAGGATATGAACTATAGTCCAGCTGGCCGCCACTGGACACTCGAGTACTTTCTGATAAATGCTCATCCAGCCCGTCGCCACTTGGCCTCCAGAGTGGTGCTGTTGTTGAGCATGGATGCTTTGCAGACCTTCCAAGGATTATTACCGGACCCCGATGTGCTTCTTGTGGACCCTTCCCAATTAAACACATCCTCCACTGCTCGTACCTGTTAGTAAGTCTTAATAAGTCTACTTCTCACAAGCTGTCTTGGGGTATTTCTTCAATGTCTCGACAACCTACTCTACTACCCTAGCACAGCTGAGCTGCGAATGAGACAGATGTCCATAACAAATCTTAAAGGGAAAACTGAGTTATTTCAGTTCTACATGGGATATCTACTATTTTCAACACAACGAAGTCTAATTTTCTGTTTTGCATATTTCTTTCACCAGAAAAGAGAGCTTGCTTATCCCAAGAGGGGAATAGGGATACTTTTCTCTTTTTTTTAATATGTTCCTTGGCTTAAACATCCATGAGTAAATGGTGAGAACATTCTATTTCCAGAGGCTTCTTGGAGACAGAAGAGCTGGCTTCTTCGAGAGTCACCAAATACCAATACTGGCACAGATTATGGGGCATCAGCCTGGACGCCACACATTCAAGATCTCATTTCCCAAAAAGAAATAAAAAATTCCACAAAGTAGAGAAGCACCTTTTTTAGTTTAGTACAATTTGAAAATCGCAGAGCAGATTTTAAAATTTCAGCCTTATGAGTGTGCATATATGTGTACTTAATGGGATTAAAAAAGCTAATTTTCCCCTAGCAGAAACACTTACCCCTTCTCTTCCCCCATTTTTTGTTTTTGCAATTTGAGTTCAGTTTGGGCACACTGGACTTGTTGGTCTGTTACGAGGGTAAAGATGGGGAATTGAAATGAAAATAATATTGCAAAGATGTCTGTAGAATCTGAGGAAAAAATTTACCAAAGAGGTTGCCATAAGCTTGGCCTTGATTTGGCTTCCACTGTGTGGAGCAGGGCAGAAGACACCAGATGGCCACGTAAGACCCCAGGAAGCCTTCTGTAGGTGACTGCTGTTATCTGTTGCATAGCAGAAACACCGATTGAAGCAAAGGGGAATCGATTCTGCCCAGCCTCGTGTGAGCACAGAGACTTCAGGAAGGAGGCCTCCAAAGGAGAAGGGATCAGAAATGATGCTGGTGCGCACCTCCCATATCAAGGATGCAAGCACTGCGGGTCAAATGGGAGAGCCTGCAGCAAAAGACTGTGGAGGGGAATACTACAGACCCAAAACCTTAAAATAATTTTACAGAAACTCGTACTTTTCATACCCACCAAACTAAAGTAATCGCTGTTTTCTTATAAAATCTGTAGCTTTTGTAGTTCTACAGTTTGGAGTTCTATTGCAGGTTTCCCTGATCTAATGCCATTCAATTATAATTAGAAGTAATTAACCAGAATGAAATTATGGGACAGGACAATAAAATTCATCTAGCCCAGGAAAACATACAGACTTATTGTCTAGTAACTGAGGCTGCTGGGAGGGGTATATAGATATTGCTTGATAGAGCTACACCCTAGTCAACGGCAATGGCAAAAGTGAAGTGTCAAAAAGGCATTTGGTACCTTCGACATGCTCAGAACACTTAGATTTGCTGACAACTGGGTGACAGCACCTAAACACAAAGTTTATTCTGTTGAACGGCTCATGTAATCTATTGAATACTGAAAGTGAAAAGTAAGAATGGTCGTTATGGGTATGCTCTTGCACCATTAGAAGGTGGAAAACTCTAAGTCAAACCATCATGAGTCAGGAGCCATCAGTAATGTATTAGTGATGTCTGTCACAGCAGCAGAAGGCGGAATGATCATACCAGTTTTCCCATGCATAGGAAAACTAAGGTCCAAAGAGATTTAATGGCTTGCCCAATTTCCTCTGTACGTTCCACGAGAGTAGGAAACTTACTTCATTTTTCTGTCCCATTCTGAGAGCCCAGAACAGCACCCAGCACTTGAGAGGGACTCCATAAATATTTGGTGAGTGAATGAACACATAAATATAGCTGTGGCCAAGCAAGGATTCAAAGCTATTTCCCTTTCTCCTAACACTTTCCACAACTCCGTAATGTACACCACACTGCCTAAGCCAAATAATGGTCACTCCATTCAGATCCTTTCCCCAAATCCACTTCACTGGCTTTCATTGAATGAGGTTGGAAAGTGGGGCATCATTAAGTCAAAATCAAAAAATGCCGTGAAAGCAGCGCATATTTGGAACTCTCATCCCTTCAGTTTGTTTTATTTCCTCAAATTTTAAGGCAAGGAGAGACACTGGATACTAAACAGTGCAAATGCCTTCATCTGGAGACAAGAAAGCATTTGTGGGTGGTTGAAAGCTAAGTAGCTAAGAGGCCCAGCGATGACTCAAACCTGGTCGCCCCACTATGAACTAACTGCATCTCACAAATACCCTTAGAGGGTTCTGGCTGATGCCCAGCGGCGTGGCTACCTGGAGCAACTGGTTGCTAGAACACTGAGAATTCCTGTTTTGGCCAGATACGCAACCCAGCCTTGAACTTCCAACGGCTCTTCATAGGAACTCCCACCTGGCCCCTCCTGCTAGCACCTGAGGAGGCAACCTGGGGCTGGCCCCTTACTGCTTGGTAAGTATTTCAAACCTCATCCCTCTGTGGGTGAGGTTGAGAGGCTCACGATGCTCATCTCTGGTTCCAGAGCCCTGACGCAGACACCTTGCTCTGGGGAAGGCTCCACTCTGTGCAACAGAGCCCTATTCAGGGTGTGCTTCCGACGCCCCCAGGGAGCCGCCCAGACCCTCAGCCCGCAGGTGAGAAGCCAACAATTTTCTGTGTAATTAATCACTGCGACTGAAGGGCTGTGCATGAAACCAAGGGAAAAGCAAGTATGATTTTCAACTGCAGCAGTGAAGTGGGAACACTGGTAACTCCATAAAGCTTCCCAAGCACAAGGCATTAAAAAGGCAGTAGCCATCAAGTGTTTTAGTTTTTTTTAAACCAAAAGCCTGTGAATAAAAGTGCTATTTTCTAACCAAAACCAGTTAAGTCAGAACTTCCCTCCAAAAAGGATACTGGGAGGCGAAATGGGTTACTCTGGAAGCCTGTGGAATATTCACAACCAGGAGTCTTGGGAATAAAATAAATTTTACTTCCAGAAATGTATCCTCCAAACACGTTGATATGTGGACACTTGCACAAAGGTGTTTGGTGAAGCCTTTTTGTTAGAAGCAAAAGACTAGAAATGACTTGTATGACCATTGGCAGAAGATAAGTTAAATAAGTCATGGAGGTTGAGCTATGGGGTGGCACAGATCTGTTGAAAAGAATAAGGTCAGGCGATATGTACTGATAAAGAAAATTCTCTCCTGCATTGCTAATGAGTACAAGGCAGAGCCTAGTATCCTCTGGTTTGCGCATGAGGATGAGAGGCTAAACTCGAGGCTTCTGTGTGCAGAGGATATTTCTGGAAGAAGACATAAGAAGCTGTTGTACCGCATTTGCTTCTGGGAAAAGGACCAGAAGCCTGGGGTGGGTGGAACTTAATTCTTCCCTCTAAACCTTTTTACACTGTTTGAATTTTTCGCCAGATACCTGTACTCCTTTTGCGGCGAAGAAAGAAGAGAAGAAAAGCTCTGAGCATCTTGGCGCAGGTGAGGAGAAAGAAGCAGCCTCTACCTGGGCCTCTGAGGCTGCTCAGCGCAGCCCAATCCGCTTCAAAGAGACAAAGTCCAGTGGGTGAAGGAAACAGGATGACTCACATCGACAAAAATTCAACTTTAAAAAAAGTATCTCTTCTAATTTAGAACCTGGGTTAGGACTATATTAGCATATTTCAGAGAGGCGGTATAGCAAAGTCGAAGGAATCCAGAAGTTTGGACTCATAGTTAAACAGACTCCGCGTGTTGGTTCCCCCCTTCCTTAAAGAGAGGATGAGAATAATACTGTCTTTCCCAGGGGACTATTACAAGGATTAAATGAGACAATGTGCATGGAAAAAGCATTTTGGAAATCGTAAAGGGCAATGCAGATGCTAGGCACTAATTAGTGTTATTACTGAAAAATTCAGACTACCGTGATTAACTGTGGAAAAAAGGAACTAGGAACTAGGTCTATGGGTTTTTTTTTAAGTGCCAAATATACAGCTTATAATTAGAAAAAGTATCATGTCATTGGTTTTAACAGCTCTACTGCATAAACTTTTTTTTTTTTTTCCTGCGAAGACAAGTCAAGTCTGGCTCCAACATGTGATTTAACTTTCCATGGTTTTGTTGTCATGGAATTTTATTATGAGAAGTCATACTTCCAGTCCATGGACTCTGAAGATGAGAAGGAATTTGGGGGAAAAGAAAGCAGTGGAAAAGAAGGAAATGGCCATGATCTCCAGAAATTTCTTAGCTAACTGAGAAGATTGGGGAAATGGCTATAAAGGTAGACACTAAGGAGAGGGTGTCACGTCCCTAGGCGTGGCCTATAAGAACCTCGCGGTCTGCTCCTAGCCTGAATCACCTGTGTCCTACCTGAGAGTTCAGCTCCAAGTACAAACACACAGCAAGTGTGCTGCTGGCGCACACCTCCTCCCCACGGGAGACAGCAGTGATCAATTGACTGCACATTCTTTCTCATGACGCAGACTCCTTCTCAGGTCCCCTCTCCACTCCACGCTGCTGACAGCCTCTCCCACCGGTCCACGTGGGTGCACATGCTAAGCCCTAAATGCCATCCTGCACACTGCGGGGTGCAGGAGCACCCCACTCCCATGCCGGGCTGCCGTCCACCCTGTGTGCTGGGTTCAGGTTTCCCTCCTGCCTGGATGCCCTCCCTTCCATTCCTGCTCTGAATGTGAACTCTGCCCACCCTTCACATCTCTGATCAAATGTCACTCCTCTGTGAAAAAGCCCAGCAAGGCACCCAGCTAACACAGAGATGGCTCAGTAACCCTTTTCGATGATGGCTGACTTAATAAATAGCTTCATGACCTCATTGAGCAGAAGAGCTCAATATGTATGTGTAGAGTTTGGGAAACAAATGATCCAGGTTTCACCACCAAGTCACCATCATTTACAGCTGCGTGACCTTAGACACATTATTCTACCTCTCTGGGCTCGTTTCTTCCTCTGTAAATACGACAGGAGAGTACTGGGAATATTCAGTTATCGACGCCCAGGAAGAGCGGTTCACACGATGCAGACACACGGCCAGTACTCAGTAACAGAGAGTAGCTACGTTCGCCTCCCACGTGACCATCCTAAAGTTAGGGGCTGGGTCTTCACCCTCGGGCCTCGGGACCTAGTGAAGACACTGGTCCCATGGCTGGTGCTTGATCTTTGTTTCATTGGACTGAACTTGATAACACATCATACACGAGGTAGCAACAGGGAGGGGCTACAAGTGGAGAGTTAATTTCTGGTCACGGAAATAAAATTAAATGCGTGTCTATTCATATTTACATATGGGTTTCCCAGGCAGGGACGGGGGAAGGTGGAAATGGGGCTGGATATTGAAATGCGTATGTGATTTTGCCAGGAAGTCACAGAGGGCGGCCGTTGGGGCACGTTCAGTCCACAGGCTTGGGGTCTGTTGGGGGAATCCAGCAGCGGGAACCCCAGATCCATGGATGATGGTGAGGCTGAGTCTACAGGGTTGTGAAGGAGAAGCAGTAAGCAGGCCCTGCACCCATTCTGCACTGTGCGATCCCATGGGTGTGGAGGGCCTGGGGGTCCATGGCCACCTCCCACCTCCTCACACTGGATACTGTGGCCCCCCAGCTGTGAGGGTATCAGCATGTTGTCACTGTGTGACATTCACAGAGAGGCACACGGACACTGCCTCTCCCCTTGGCTAAGAGCGTTCACTCCCTGGGTGGACAGTCACTAAGTGCCTACTGTGTGCGGGCGCTGTGCTAGGAACCAGAGCAGAACAGACAGGGGACCCCGGCGCCGTGCAGCTTGTGTTCCAGTGTGCGAGACCATCAGTGGGCAAGTCAGCGATCAATCTATGTAGGCACAATGATGTCTGTGATGGTGAAGCTCTGAAGGAAACTAAAGGTGGAGAGTGATGGGGCAGGGACAGCTGGGAACAAGGCTGCTGCCTCCGACGAGGCCACCAGGGAAGCTGGCATTTGAACACAGGTCTGAATGAGCGAGGGAGGAAGTAAGCCAGGCAAGATCTGAAAGAAGAGCACTTTAGGTGGGAATGAGTTGGCCTGTCCAAGGAGAAGCGAGCAGGAACTGTGGCTGGACTGGGTGGCAAAGGGACCGGGACAGAGCCCGCGGGCCAGGGAGAGGGGCGTGGTCGGTGCGAACTGCAAGGGGAGGAGGGTTTGAAGCAGGGAGTGATGCAATCAGCTTGCGCTCACTCCTGGGGGGCTGGGAAGCCAGAGCTGGGCACTGTGCGCAGTGGCCGGAGTCTAGGAGGGCGGGGCTTGCACAGGACAGCCGTACATGTGGCAAGGAAGGACTGAGTGCCTGACACGTCGGGGCTGAAGCTGGAGCCAGCAGCACTGGCTGGTACTCAGCATGGGGTGGGACCGGAGGAGAGGTCCATGGGGTCCTGGGTTGGGATCCAAGTCACAGCCTGTGTGGCTGAATTCTTTCTTTCACAGAGCTCTTGGGTGAGTCAGGCACACATGTGACTTGTGTGGGACAACAGATTACATCCATCCCCTCCCCCAGGGAAATGGACAAAATGTGGAACTATGGGCGTTGCCTGCCTAACCACCTTTGGTCCACACAAGGGCAGGACGCGGCAGCCAGACAGGTGCACGGCAGGCACATGGCTGAGCCCTGACACACACCCATCCTTCAGGGCTGCCAATTCCGGATCCTGCATTTACCCAGCCGGGCCGTACAAGAGTCTGCAGGTTCCCCACCTAAAACCAGACCAGTGGCCTGGTCAGGGGCTGGCAAAGGAGAGGTGGCTGTGAGTGCCCCTGGGCACACACGGTCTGTGCCTGGGTCCTAAGCAAAAGCGCTGATAGAGGGCATCCTAGCCCTGCGACATCTGAGCATGGGGACTTTGCTCTCTCCTCATAAATGAGAGCCAGTCAGGGTGACTTCAGTTCAGAGGCAGGGCCATCGTAGGACACCAGGTGCCTAACACAGAAGACAGCCCCAGCCCTGCATCAGTGGGGGACACAGATCGTGATCACAGGACAGAACGCGGCAGGTGCCCTAAGGCTCCCAAGGCTCAGTTCTGCATCTCACTAATGCTATTTGATGTCTGACTCAACTCATTCATCAGCGGCTGAATAAAGAAGGCCTTGCTAAGAGCCAGCCACGGCCAGGCCCCTCCCAGCCCACAGCCAACACCCAGAGCAAAGGTGGCGGACGCGTCCCACAGGGTGGCTGCCCGGGCCACCATGACTCGTCCTTTAGAGACAAGGAGAGGAAATGCTCCGCTTTTGGGTAAACAAATCACAGCTACAGGAACAGAGGTGGCCTTAAGGGTGCGCAGAGCACCCCCCACTCTGGTGAAAAGGTTTTCTTCTGCGTTAGGACTGGATTGGATTGGCTCTCAAGCCAAACGGAATGCTCTGAGCTGGTGGGGAGAGAAACCTCCCGGTGCTGGTGCCTGGTGCGTAGGGGAAAGAGCAAAAAGGAAAGAAAAGACATTCCCCACACTAAGGGCCTGCTCAGGGGCCCTCGGAACTGAGCCCGTTTGTAAATGATTTCATTTAGAAACTTGCAGCTTGCAATTCAGCCATTCTTCAAAGAGAAATATATGATTTGCCAAACATGAAATGGAATCATTAAGCCCTGAAAAAGTCAGAGGAAAAGCAAAACCGCGGCTGTGTACACCCTGCGCCTCCCTCTGCTCAGTGAATTAGGCGTCCTGGAGGAAGGCCTTCTGGAGAGACACTAGCGTGGGGCTCTGCCCGGAGGAGGGCTGCACACTGATTGCCAAAATGCATGCAGCTCAATTTATTTCAGGCGCCAGTTACCTGACCCACTCCACCCAAACGCACAGACAGGAGCTTGCCTCTTTCTTCTGGGTGTCTCTGCACCGGGAGCACCAGAGAATAAGCCAAATGTAGAATAGTAGTAGCTGGGTCTGGTGGGACACACCTGTGATTCTAGAGCTCTGGAGGCTGAGGCAGGAAAATTGAAAGTTCAGGCTCAGCTCGGGCAGCTCAGTGACTCAGTGAGACCCTGTCTCAAAGTTAAAAAACAAAAGAAGGGCTGGAGATGTACCCCAGTCCAAAGGCCCTGGGTTCAATACCCAGGATTGCCAAACAAACAAACAAACAACAACAACAACAAACACCCCAAAACAAAAAACCTGGTAAAATATGAATTCAGTGTCTGGTTAGTGGTATTAGATTAATGATAATTCCTTGATTTTGATATTGCATTACAGTTATAGAAGGTGGCAATGGAAGAATCTGGGTGATGATATGCAGGACTCTCTCTACCATTTTTGCTACTTTCTGGGGCCTTATTATTATTCTATATAGAGTTTTGAAAATGTCAAGTGTGCCAGTGTGGTGGCATGTGGATTAGGACCAATGCAAACAGGTAGTTTAAGCCTTCATTACATGCAGCCACTTTGCAGAGACATCGCGTCCCAGAGGGGACAAGAAGCTAACCACTAGCAGAAGAACACAGAGCATGTGTCCCTACGTCACTGTGCCGCTGAGGCCCCAGGCATGGCCCCTGGGGCAGAGGCGCAGATGGCTGGGTGCCTCAGAGTGGGCGGCTCCACCCCCAGGCCCTGAGTAGATGGTCCTGCTAGGGGCTGGGTATCTGCACTCAAAAGAGAGAGATTCCATGGCAGGTGATCCTGGGCTGCCCGTTAGGCAGTGACAGTAGAGGTGGGTGGGGTCTGCCTGGCCTGAGACCCCAACAGAGAAGAAGCGCTGGCAGGCTCTCCAGAGCCCCTAAGTGCACCTTTGTGGAGCTCTCCAGCCCCAGTGCTCAAGGGAGATCCCCCCAGGAGCCTCCTGTAGGGGATCCTGCAGACACCATCACCATGAGGCATCTAGGCAAGGTGTGGAATTTGGGCTCTACCATCATCACAGCTACTTTTTACCGAATGCTGATGACATGCTAAGCAATTCCAGCTCATTTAATCCTCACCACTCTGCTCTGAGGGAATTACTTGTTAGCCCATTTCATAGATAAGAAAACTGAGGCACAGAGAGTTTACAAATACACAGACAGAAAGTGGCAGAGCAGGAGTAGAAGCCAGGCAACAGTTATCATACAACCTTCCTGTCTGTTACAAAGGTTCCTGACAGTCTCAACCCCTCTGGGATAAAGCATCCTGCTTTAAAACAACAGAAACTTGAAGCTGGATATAGTGGCACATGCCTATAATCCCAGCACTCTGGGAGGCTGAGGCAAGTGGATCCCAAATTTGAGCCCAGCTACAGCAGCTTAGCAACTTAGTGAGATCCTGTCGCAAAATACAAAATTAAAAAAGGACTAGGGATGTAGCTTAGTGCAAAAGCCCCGGCTTCAATCCCCAGTACTGCAATAGTAACGAGAAATTCAAGGGTTGCAGGGGAAAGCAGGGACAGCAGGAAGATCTTCCTGTCTTCAGTTCCATGGCATTAACGCTTCTTCCAACTGAAAGCAGATCTAAACCTTTCAAAGGTCCCTTTATCCCTCCCTCGCTTTAATCTTCCATTCTGTTCTTGCCTGATGTTTCTCCTCTCTTTCCCCTTTTCTCTTTTCGTGCCCAAACACCAAAACTACAGACTCTGTGTGCCCTTCCACGTTCCTTGTCTCCCTGCTGCTAACATGAGCATCGTCTCCTGCCTCCTGCGATGACGTGGGCCATCCAGGGAAGCGAGGACACGGCTCCGAGCACGGCAAACAACCTACCATTCTCCAGAGGACACTGTGGGATCTTGTCTGCCCAAAGCTTCCAAACGTAGCCCATGTTCCAGCCCAGGCACACCTGATGGTCTTTGAAAGGGCGCTCAAAAGGCGGGAGTGTCTTCAGCAGAGTGTAATTCTTCGCCACGGTGTGTGGCAAGTTCTCCTCCCATTTAACATTCAAGTCCGTGCCGCTGTGTCTGTGAGTAATCCAGGCTCGTAGTATCACTGTGGACACAGAAATGGAGTGTCTGATGAAATAGTCGTCCCTGTAAACCATAATGCTGGGAAATTTCACATGTACTAGTTGGGTCCTGCTGGTGTGAAGATGCTTGTCGTTCTTCCACCTTTTTTTGTACACAGGGATGCTACTTCTGAACTCGGATGAGACGACCGCTTCCAAATTGACAACACAAGGCCGGGAACATAAATACTCAACAGAGACTTCAGACACGTTGCGTACATTTCCTTCAAAGACAGTAAAATAAATAAAGTCTTTGTAAGTCGTGCTCTGCTCCTCTCTGGGTATCACCGACGTCGTCAGAGAAGTTTGTCTACCCAAAGATGGTACAAAATTCTGAAAAAGAGAAAGAAAATAAGGAATACAGAAAGTTTAAAAAATCG
Source organism: Hystrix cristata (assembly GCA_004026905.1). Lineage (NCBI taxonomy): Eukaryota > Metazoa > Chordata > Mammalia > Rodentia > Hystricidae > Hystrix > Hystrix cristata. Next base: position 52,887 of record PVJO010000229.1, read on the forward strand.
TCATAGTACCAATGCATGCCTCAGTATTTGCCCAGGAGGAAACCACCAACTGCATAAAGGAATGAATGTGGGAGAGAAGAGATGTCGAAAGCCCTACTGGATGATTGGAAAAAAAACAACACACACACAAATGAAGATTAGGCTGCGTTAAACCCCCTCCCAGGCTCAGTAGCATCTGCTGATAAAATATGACTTTCAAAGCTACGTGGCAATAATTCCAGAACTGGCTTCCAAAGGCAGGAGCATCTATAACAAATCCAGTAGCAACTGAGCCTGCCTTAGAATGAAAAGGAGACAACCCAGCTTCAGACATTTTCAAACTATTGCCCTGACTTCAAATGGTAGGCAGATGCTGCCAAATCAAAGGCAGAGAGAAAAGTTCAAAGGGCACCCAAGAGGGAACTGGCCTTTGTAATGGGGATGCCAACCCAGCCCCATCTTCTCCCCTAAGTGCGAAGCCCAGACAAGCCCCCAGGATGGATGGACCAGCAGGAGGTTCCCGTTGCTCCAAATCACACACAAGCAGCTTGGACTACGAACTGTGTAGTCTCATTCTTCCACCATGAATGCTGCCCTGTGTGCCAAAAAAGATTTCAGCTCTGTATTTGCTAAGCCAGTTCTTTAAATGACCAAGCCCTCTGATGTGGACATTTCTTCCAGAAGAAATCCTGGAAGCCTGGTTGTGAAATGAAGGCAATGTTGTGAATGTGAGGCCCTGAAACATGACAGCTAAGAGCGCCTCTAAATATGACCCCGTTATTCAAGTTTGTAAAATGTAACAGCAGAAAGGTTACTTTGTAACACTTCACACCCATTAGGATGGCTACTGTTTAAGAAAAAAAGAAAAACATTAAAAATTACAAGGATATGGAGAAACCAGAACTGCTGGTAGGAACGTCAAATGGTACAAAGAGTAGGCAGTTTCTTTATAAAACCAACATATAAAAACCACATGATCTGACCCAGTGATTCCACTTTTAGGTATATACCCTAAAGAGTTGAAAGCAAAGACTTGAGGAGATATTTGTATACCCATGTTCACAGTAGCATTATTCACAATAGCTAAAAGCAACTCAAGTGTCTGTCAGTGGCTGGATGGGTAATAAAACGACATGCATATGACACAGTGGAGTGAAATTCTGATATACGCTGTAACTCCAATGAACCTTGAAAACACACTAAGTGAAATAAGGCAGACACAAAAGAACAAGCCATGTAGGATCCACTTATTCCAGCAGAGTGAAATTCAGAGAGGGAAAGTCGAACAGGGGTTGCCAGGTCCCGAGGGTGGGTACTGTTTAATGGGTCCAGAGTTCCAGTGTTATGATGAAAATGTGCTGGAGACAGAAAGTGATGATGTTGTACAACAGGGGGAATTTATTTGGCACTAGTGAGCTGTACACTTAAAATGGTTAAAATGTTTTAGGTTGTGAGTATTTCTACTACAAGTTTAAAGAGAAAGGTCTCTGGTCTTCTCTGAAGAAGGAAAAGACAAGGCCTCCTTTGTTCCATTTTGCCATGGAGCTGTGGCAAGACAAAGGCAGATGAACCCTGAAGTCAGCTTTTAGAGAATTATGTCTACAAACAGACATAGTAGTGACAAAGGCAGAACACGGCCATTGCTTTGGTCAAATGATAAGCTCAAGGGGGCACAATGCCAGAAGAAAGTAATACCGTGGGAGCAGGAAGGCTAAGATAGGCTTTGTGGAAGAAACCATATGTCAGGTGGGCTTTGAGGGATGAAGAAAAGATCTTCAGGGGCAGATGCAATGGGAAAGCACAGCAAGTAGTGTGAACAGCACGAGTGGGCACGAAGGCGGGGAAATAACAGACACTCAGGACAGGTCAGCGGCTTGGTTTGACCAGGGAAGGAATGGGGGTGGAGACACAAATGGAGATGGCGATATGAGATGGGAAAGAAAGGCAGGGTCCTGGCTCTGGAGAGCACTGAATCCCAGCCCAAGGAATGCAGACTTTCTTGACAGCAAAGACTCAATGATGGTGTCCACGAAAGGGGGTGGCATTTCTCCTTTAAAGCAACTATCATCAGCTAGAAATGAAACTGAGTCTAGGGAAAAATAAATGAGTGGGACAGCTCACTGATGAGTAAATTCTCACTCATGGTAAGAGAAAAGCAGAGTCAGACTATGCCGAGCGCCATTTTAACCCAGAGACCCAGGAAGAACAAACAGGCTACACATCACGTTGACTATAGTGTACATGCTGCTGGTTAGTGATCTCTACTCGGCCAGGCAGGCAACAGCCACCGAGACCATAAATGGGCCCACCCTCTGGTCCAATAATCCCACTTCTAGGTATTCATCCTGTAAATAGCACTCAAATCTGTAAGAAAAGGCACATGAACAGAGTTTTTCACAGCTGCACTATTTGTAAGAGCAGAAGATGGGAAGATTAAATGTTCATTGAGATAGGGCTGGCTAAATAAATGATAGCACGTCCACCTCTGGAGTACTATACAACTGTAAAAAGAGAAAGATCTTGTAGAGATAACAGAATGACCTCTAAAGAGCTTTTTGGTGGGGTTGGGTTTTGTGTTGTTGCTTTTAAGCAGATTTAAAAATGTCACATTGGGTTGTGCGCGTGCGCACACACACACACACACACACACAGAGTTTAAAAAAATTCACTTGCATGTACAGCATTACTCACGTGGACCACAATGGACATGGATGAGGTGACCAGGAGCCAGGGTAAGAGGGAGCTATGCCGCATGCTATCTCCCTTACCTTTTGAATTCCAGACCACTCGAATATTCAAAAAGGGGACAGAGCAACCTTCCTAAAAAGTGACAACGGAAAATGTACTTTCTGCAAGTGGCAGGAAGAGAATGGAGGGGCTGGCCATTCCTTTAGATTAGTCATGGGAAACTTGTGGGAAGAAATTTGTAAAGAGCGGTACAGTCTAAACTGTCCGCCCCCACAGTGAGAGATTTAATTGTTTTATGGTCTCATTTATGCTGCCAAATGACAGGGAGAAAACAAACATAAAAATAATCTCATAATTGGAAGTGGAGAGCATTAGGGCAGATGAGCCCTGGGTGTCGCTTGGCCCACTCCCTCACTTTCCAGAGGAAATGACAATGGAGGGGTGTGAGATTCGTGTCACTCAGCTGCAGAGCAGGTAGAGAGAATCTGTAGAATTCCAAGCTGCGTTCGGTGCTCAGTCCTTCCCTTGGCCAGATGTGCCCAGACCGGGATGCAGCCCCAAGCCAGCCCTTAAAGCGCACAGTTTCCCCCAAAGCCAGCGATGGCAGTGCTTATAAAGCACAGCAGGCGGGTGGCAGGGACCAGGACGCTTCCTCACTAAACCCCACCCAGAGAGACATCCGGTCATTTCGCGAGACGACAGGGCACCGAGTCCTGGACGTGCCGTGGGGTATTAAATATCTCATCGCGTTCTTTTCCAAAGAATAACTTCACACCTCTCCTCACTCTTTTCAAGTCTACCTTAAAACTCACCTAGACCCAATTCTCCCACTTTGAAATTTTTTTCCATCACATTTGTAATGCCACAAACTCCGGTGAAAACCTCTTTTAAACAGAACACATTTGACTTTATTAGATTTCACTGCAAATCGCAGTTAATAATAAGCCAGCTCATTATTTTACATCTGATTGCTAAAAGCGTACCAGTCACGCTCTCCGGCATTAAGAAGCACAGCACGAGGGGCCGGGCTTCAGTTTTGCTTCATATATCAGCTGGCACAGCGTGGACAAGCAAAATATGTACGCGCCTTGCCCTGCACCTCGCCAGGCCCTCCCTCCAAACTTCGTTTTGAAGAAAATCTCTGTATACTCATACGAAGTTTATTTCATTTTCACCTGGCTCAAAGTCTCAAACACAGTAAAACTAAATCCAAGGAACACCAGTTCTAGACGTGCACCACCCACCATGGTAGTCACAAGGCAGATTAGGCCCTTGTAGTGTGGCTGGTCCTTACTGAAAGAAAAAAAGGCTGTGAAATATCTCATTAATAATTTTGATACTGATAGCATGTTAAAAAAGAACATTTGGACGTATCAAGTGAAAGAAACATTTTTAAATTAGCTGTTTATTTTTTAATATGGCAACTACTAAATATAAAATCATGAATGCAACTCAAGTCATCTACTGGAAGGCATTATTCTATAGTTGAGGTCAACAGACTTTTTCTGTGAAAAATGGCCAGATGTATATACGGCATCCCTTAGTATGCATGGGAGATTGGTCCCAGAGCCCCCAAGGACACCAAAATTCACAGATGCTCAAACTGCATCCATAAAACAGCACGGTATTTGCACATAACCTATGCACATCTTCCTGTATACGTTCATCTGTAACTAACTTACAATTCCTAATACAATGCAAAGGCTAAGTAGTTGTTATACAGTGTTGTTTAGAAAATAATAAGAAAAACTCTGTACATGTTCAGTACGGACCCGATTGTTGTGGGGGAGGAAGGTCTTGGGTTGAATCTGAGGATGTGGAAGCTACCGGGATGGAAGGCCAACTTACTTTAAGTGTTTCAGGGCACTATGTATCCATCCCCACTAGGAAACTCAGCCATGGTCTTTTCCTGTGTGGGCCAGACACACAAATGGACAAGCATGGCTGTGGTTACAAAGCTCTGTCTACAAAAACAAGCAGCTGCTTGGACTGGCCCATGGGCCACAGTTTGCCCACACAAACTGTGGTCTATTTATCAAGCTTTGATTCTAGATGGAATTTTGAAGCACACAAAGTGACAGAAGATAGGTTTCCTAAGGAGATACTATGCAGGAGAAGTGGGCTGACCAGCCTAATTTTATATACATGTAGTCTACAGGGCTCGACTCCATGTCTTCTGAAGCTCTCTGGGGGTGGTGCTGGCACCTTGCTATTGCTTGTTTCAAGAACAATGTAAGTGGAATGAGAACTTGGGGCTAGGCTGGGCGAAGGACATAATCTCACTGACTGACAGGTGGGGGAGTCATGGATGACCCTTCCAAGACTAGAGAATAGCTTCCACGACCAGGTTCGGAGCAACTTCAGAGACCAGGCAATGATTCTGTCATACATCAGGGATGACGAAGAAATCACCCTAGGCAGCTCGTGCCGAGCACAGTCCAAGTCCCTTGAAAAGGCCACACAGTCTCCAGCTTTGGGGCAGCTCTGCCGTGGAGGGGGCTGGGTCTACCTGGGTTCAGCTGCTACACCATGAGCTCTGGCTACCTCCCTTACACGCAAAACCAACACCGATTGGTGACACATCACACTCTAAATATTGATTAAGCTGAAGCTGATTTCCTGGCTCAGGTCATGTGTGTGGTTATAAGCTGTTTCCTGCCAGGAAAATAAGGCAATTAACTTGAGTTCCAGCTACAGACACGACACGTGTCCACCCTTCATAGGTATTTTCACATGCCAGGTTGCATTAACATAAGCTCAAAAATTACCCACCTGTCCCTCTGTCTAGAAATTATGAAGTCAGAGTCTATGTCATTGTCACCTCTCTGGCCTCTAGGACAGAGCTTGGCACATAGTAAGAATTCAATTAAGTATTTCTTGGTGAAGTAAAGTCCTAGGCATGGGTAACCCCACCAGATGCCTCAGTGGTTTGTCCTGTGTTGCTACTCCCCAGCCCTGGGGCTCCTGCCTATAAACCAAAACACTTGACCCAATCTCGAGAGTCCATCACCCTCCTCTTAGGACCCCAAGTTTCCATCCAGCCTTATTAACTCCTTCCAAAGAGCCCTTACCATTTGGCCTCTCATCAGGCTCCTAGGGACCACAGATGACCCACAGATGACAGTGAGATATAGGAAGGTGGCACTCTGGGACCCACCTTACCCATCTGGGGTACACTTTTCCCAGCTATTCTATGCTTCCAGACCTTTCAGCCAACAGCCCTATGTACTAGAACTTTTCCATTTTCACACACCAAAAGTACAAATTAAAATTTTTAAATTTCCAATCCTTCTCCCTCCTGCTGGACTCCTGTTCATCTGTCAGGTTCATCTGTGTTAATGTGATAATGAAAAAACACAGAACCAGTGTCACATATCTGCATTTCTGTGCCAGCTTTGGAGATAATGCCTTAAAAGCACAGCCCACGTGCACTGCAGCTCCAAGCAAGACATTCTGAGTGAGAGGGGCACTTCCGTGTCCCTCAAATTATTCCAGTGAAGCAGCCACATAGCTGTTCCACCTCAAAGGCTGCTGATCTGCTCAGCACACCTGGGGCTGGAGCTGAAAGATGCCTGGGCCCTCGAATCTCTGTTTCTAGTAGAAATGGGTCTTAATCAAGGTCAACTTTGAAGACATCACACACGGTCACAAAGCCCAGACTCTTTAATTTTTGTGTACTCGTGTGTCCGTGTGTGTGTGTCTGTGTGTATGGTGGTGTTTTTAAAACAGAAAGAAATGGATCGGTTCATGTGTGTTCAGGATAGGAGACCTAAATTTGGAGACCTAAATGCATTCACTCGGCCTGGGATTCAAGAAACATGAATTCATGTAACTTCTGGATGGGAAAAACTGAAATTATCAACAGGGCCTAAACTTCTTTTAGGATGACTGCATTTGGCTCCTTTACACAAAATCAATGAGGAGAGATTCGATTCAGATAACCCTGTGCCAAAGAGCAGGGAAATCTGGCTCTTTTCTCTATATGATCCGCTTGGTATTTAAGGAAGGACAGAGACTGGAAAATCTTAAATCCTTCACGACTCCCTGTGGGAAGTTCATTTACACTTACACATGTACCTGGGCAGGCCTGAGCCATGAGCAGTCATTGACTATCTGTTCCTCTCACTCTTGCCCATCCTGCCCCACCAGTCACCTAAGAAAACCTTGGCTTATGGGTGTTTTCTCTCCAGATGGGCCGGATCAAACTTTCTATAGGTCAAAAAGGTAATTGTATTGGCTTAAAAGGCTTATTTTTTTTTTCCCAATTTCTGCTGACTGGATATAAGCAAAAATTCTGTTAATGTCAACAAAGCATGCAATTAAGCAGCACCGACAATGATGTCAATACGGACTTTAAAATCAAAATGTGCCTTGGGAAACATTTTCCAGTCAAGCGCTGCTCCTTCCCAAAGCCACAGTGAACTGGCCGGAGAAACCATCACAGCAGTGATCAATACCCCTGCTTGTTTACAACCCACCCTCAACGCTATTTAACATGCTGCTTCTTTCTCACTCAAATCATACAAAGGTAATTAAGGATGATTTGGTTTTATTTTCTTGAGGGCTTACTGTGTGCTGGCCATTGAGACAGGTGCACTAGGTAGTTTTTCTTACTCCCTTCTGACCTCAGCCTCTCACGTGCAACTTGAAAGAAATTCTTACTTCTAACCTCTACGCAACGGTCCTGGGCGAGAGACAGGTGTTCTATGTTACAGCCGAGGGTGTGGAATGGGTTCAGGGTGGGTAACTTGCTCAGGGTGAACCAGCCACTGAAAAGCAGAACCAAAAATTCAAATCCTTATTGGTTGATTCTAAAGTCAGAGGTGGTGGGCCTTGTCCCTTCCAGAATGATGCTCTCAGATCACTCACTTGACTTTACCTGTCACCACTTTCTGGCTACAGGTGAGGGAATCCTGAGATGTAAGCATTTCCATCTTGAAGGAAGGGGACCTAGCATTCCATCTCATCCATGTGCCTCAAGTCCGGGGAACAGAAGTCACGCTACACAGAGACGCACAGCACTGGGCCGACTGGCCAGCCTGAGCAATCCTTCCCGGGTAGCTGGGAGGCCACCGTGGCCCAGCAGAACCTCCTCAGCAATTCCTCTCATGCCTCACAGCCCTCCCACCCTCTGTCACTCTTGGAAGGATGGGACGAGTCAATAAACAGGGGATCAGAATTCATGTTAGGCTATATATGGACTCCTTAAGTCTATCCCTCCTCTCAGCGAACTGCCTGGGTTCTTTATTTCTTCCCTTCTACCTTTGCTCTGGTTCCTGTGCTTTTGCTAAGAAGAAGCCAGAAGAAATAGGCAAAAGGCAAATACCGTGCATAGCATGGGAGATTTTATCATTAGGATGAACAAGGAAGGCATTGGCTGACATGAAGTTTTGGGATTAACTCTGTATTCAAATAGCCATGATTGCTCTTGCTCTGGCAGAATGACTGAGGGTCTCTTGGCTTGTTTTAATCTCCCCACATCCTGTGTTACACACACAGCGAGGGGCTGCCGCATACCCCTCAATGGAAAACGGATGACATGTGGCCACTTAGAGACTGCCCAAAGATGGTCTGCCGAACATTTCTATATATATCTCTGTGCTGCTGATATCCACTTATTTCTTTGTCCCCTGGTTGTCTAACAAGTGCGAATGTCCACTTTGAATATGTCAGCACTATAGCTGACATCAGTATTGGCCACTGTGAGATTTATTTTCTCACTTAAGAAAAAAATTACACATTCGAGACTGGAGTTCCGAGTAGACCGGATGGCCTTGTAGAAACCCCACTGTTACAGATGGGCTGGAGCAGCCGCGGGCTGGTTCCGGCCGAGTGCAGAGCAACGCAAGCGTTAACAGTGCAAGCAGACAGCAAGAGGGTCCTTGGGCAGGTGGCCCTGCGTGGAGCGACTCCGGGCTCTGGCGACCTCCGCGGAAGCAGTTCTGCTACCCTTTGCTTTCGAGGCCCTTGTCCTCACTGAGGAGGCGCTCTGCGTCTTGACCTCTGCTGACCTCCGAATTTTCTGGCAGTCACTGGAACCAGGGATCGTGTTTGCAGAAATCTGCTTGGCATCGTTCCGTGACTTATCTTTCAGACCTCATCACAATTATTCATGCTTTGGCAGTATCCTAGCTACAGTCACAGTCCTCTTTGTGGGCTGATACTGAAGGTTACTCCGTCCCAGCCAGTGGAGAAGGAAGGGGCCCCTCTCCTCAGCACTGTGACTCCTGAGAGAACGCGCCCCCGAGGTCACGGGCTCAAAGCCACTTCCAAACTGCGGCACTCTGGGCAGCTAACACAAAACAGGAATTGAGGCCTACACTGTGACAATTTGACTTCTGAATGCATTCCAGTGCACACTCACTACACACTTGGGACACATGTTCACACACACTCCAATGCTAAACCCACAGGCTGCCTCTGGATTCTATAGAGACACAGTCTTTTACCTCTCCATTACCCATGGCAAGTGTCTTCTGCTTTTACCTTTTTTTTCCTCTCTCTCTGTCTCTTTTTAACATCCTGCTTCTACTCTGTGGCCTGTGCTTCCTGCTTTGTATATTTTAGGTTACTTCAGACATGACCTCACATCCTGGCCAATTGCACAGTAGCTTCTAATTGCTCGCGCTCTGCTAATGGACTGTACATTTATGCATGGGGGGAATAGGTTACAAGCAGCGGAATTCAGAAGGCAATAAACTAGCATGGGTTCAAGCTGGGGCCCTGAGTTTAGACAGACTTGGTTTAGACAGACTCTGGCTATCTGTGTGGCCTAGGGCAACTTACTTAACCTCTCTGGGCGTCTGTTACCCCATCCCAGTGGAGATCATAACAGCTCCTACCTCACAAGGTTGTCTCTAAGATTAATAGTAGGTAACACCTATAAATGACTTAGTATAATCAAGCTATTATTATGATTATTCTTTCCACTTCCAAATGATGGAAGGGCCTTCTCCTCCTAGAGTCTACCCATAGCTGAGACCCTGCCTAGCTCTTCTGCTCCACTTCAAGCCCCACATCAGTCACTTCCTCCAGGAAGCATTCCTTGGCTGAGCGGAATTCACACAATAACGCCTTTGCACTGCTTCTCACTCTTCTGGGTTTTTAGGTGTTTCACACAGATGCTGACATTTTTCCTTGGTTCACACGGCAGAGTGTCTCCAAGATCAAGAAGCCTTTCTTTTCAAAACCTACCCATCTCCAGCAGAACACACCCAGGAAGCACAATTCCCAGCAGCTGGCTGGACATGCAGATCAAAACATGGAACCCACCTTCAAAGTCAGGCTTTTGATTCCGCGGTGTGCACAACTTCCTGAATTCAGTTGCAAAATGGCTCTCTTGCTTATCAACGTCTTTCTTTTCCAGTAGTATCAGAGCCTACCAGGAGGGAGCACGCAGAGACAGGAAGCCCTGACAGGTCCCCTAGATGACATTCCAAGATCCATTCCTTCCCACCTTGCCAAAATGCTCATCCACTCTCTACTTAGTTTCCACATTACTGTATCTTCTATAATCTCTCTTTCCAGAGCTCTGCCTCATGCCTCTCTATATCCCCCCAGTCTATCACGGGACGTCCCTTCTCCCTCTATGATCTGCTTTCAAGAGTCCCCCTTGGCCCATGCAGAACCCCTGTATTTATTTGCTCTGTCTCCTGTTCCTGCAGAACACATAGGTCCTTAGGTTTTGGACTTGTCACTCTGATTTCCTGGCCCATCAAGAAGTGGTCTCCTTGCCAGGCCCTGAGATTCCCACATGGAACTTTCCAGCCCATCTGTACACAAATGTTGCATGCGCTGCTCGACTACATCACTTCTGCTTCTGTGGGTAACCAGCAGCACCTCATGCACCGAAATCATCTGTTTAAACCGAAGGGCTGTCATTTGTTATGGCAGTTCTATTTATGAGCCTGTGTGCTGTAACCCTGTGGCATAAATATTAAATAATAATATCCCCTGGGTGAAAAAAAGAATCATTCATGCTAACTGACAACTTCTTATGAAAATATGAAGTAAACCCAACCACAAAATTTTGTATTGGCTAATTTTTGAAATACAAGTGAAGGAATGGATTGCTCAACAGGTAGAGGCAAAGGCAGAATTGCGATTTGCATTTTTACACTCTCTTGCTTCAAGAAATGCAACATTTGAAAAGTAAAGAATGTTTAAAAAAATCTCGGACTGGGTGTCAATTTTCAGTAGAATCAAAATCTAATTTCTGCCCTAACCCTAGACAGTTTTTAGCTTCTAAGACGAAAAGACTCCAAATAATGACCATGTCAGGTAAATGAGAATTCTGGACAATGACACTGCTCAATTTTTTTTTTTTAGTATTCTGTGAATTTCCTATTACATCAGTTTCATGATTCAGCATTTTCCATTTCATTTATTTACAGTAATATATGGCAAGATAACCCCAGATTCCTGCAGGATCCTGGAACATACGGTCGGTTGGCTGGGCGGGAAGGGTGCCGCCTTCTGTAAATTGACTATTGTTTAGGAGAACTCAAAACAGGAAAAAGCGAGCCATGAAAGGAACTGAGAAATTCCCCCACTATGTTCTGAGGGTCCCAATGACTCCAGTACTTAAAACGAGTCGGTTCTGAAAACTAGAGTACTGCCATTTGGGTGATGAATAAAAGAGAAGCCAGAAAGTGTGCCAATTGCAAACTGACACGCATAAGCCAGTCTCTGAAATGACAATGTTCAAGACACTAAAGTCACCACTCTGTCGGTACGCGTGTTACAAAGAACTAGATTTCTTTCTGGCACCCGCAACTTGGCTGGAGTGACCAAGGAGGAGTTGAGGAGCGCGGAAAATGCGAGGTGCGTGGGTAGAAACCGTCCCGGGCGTGAGGACCAGGCAGAAACTAAAGAGAGGGTCAAAGAGGATGGCAGGTGCGGAGAGAAAGGGGCGAAGTTGGGCACGGGAAGAAAGGAGGCTTGGAGGAGAGGAGAGGGAAGCCCGGGAGGGGTGGGCGGAGGGCTGGGGAGCGGGGCGCGGCGGGGAGGGAGCGAACGCCGGGTGGCTGCCCGGGCTCCAGGTGAGAGGGGGACAAGAGGGGTCTCCAGGGGGACCCGGCCGGCTTCTGCAGCGAGAACGGGAGGGACCGCGATGGACTCGAGCGACAGAGTCGCCCGGCAAGTCCGGGGCACGCGCCTCTCTGGGCGCCCCGATACCATCCAGGTGCCCAAGCGCCCGCGGCTCCGCGGCGGGGAAGAGCGAAAAGTCGCGGCGCCGCGGCCGCCCCGCGGGGCCGGGGTCCCCGGCAGCCCCCACCCCGTCCCCGGGGCCCCGCGCGCGGGGGAGGACCCCGAGCAGAGTCCGGCGCTCACCAGGTAGCAGAGCAGGAGCAGCGCGCCGGCTGGGCGGCCGCCGAGGCCCGGGGGCACCGCGCCGCTCGGGCGGGCCATGGCTACGGCTCGGACGCCGCGCGCGGAGGGCGGCGGGGCTGGCTGCTGCCGCCGCGGCCACTAGAGCCCCGCGCCGCGCCGCTGCATGGCGAGGCCGCCAGGCTCCCGGCCGGAACAGGTCACCTGGTGCAGGGACCGGCCCCCGCCCGAGGCGCCACCTTCCCTCTAGCCCGCCCCCGGCCGGGCCGGCCGCCGCGCGCGGGGCCACCTGCCGCCACCGCCGGACCCGCCGGCGTCGCCACGACCGCTCCCGCCGTCGCCGCCCCCGCAGCCCAGCCGCGCGCGGCTCCTCCCCGCCTCCCGTGCCGGCCTCTCCCTCCGTCCCTCCCTCCCCGGTCCCAGCCCAGCCCGCCTCGCGGCCGCTCCCTCCGGCCCCCTCGGGGCGGGGGCGCCCCAGCAGGTGGCGACCGACCGGGTTCCCTCCCCGCCGCCCCCGCCGCCCCCCGCCGTCCCCCGCCGTCCCCCGCGGGTCGCCCCTTCCTTTCCTCCCTTTCCTCCTCCGCCCCTTCCGCGCGCTCGCTCGCTCTCCGCGATCCCCGCCTCTCCGTTTCCCCCACTCTTACCTCTCTTCCTCACCCCCTCTTTTCTCCACTTTCTCCTTTTCCTCCGCTTCCCTTCTCCTTCGCCTGCCCCCCTCCCACCCGACCGGCCGCGTAGCCGGGTTCCCGCCCTGGCCGTGGGTTTCGTGTGGTTGCTTTTTTGGCCGGGGCGCCATTCCCGCAGGGCGCGGGGCTCGTGTGCCCCCTGGAGTTGGGTCACGCAGCCGCCCGGCTCTCTGTGCCCCAGGCTGACTTTTGACCCCTGCCCACCTCCACCTGTCCACCTGCGGGGCTGGCGCGGCCTTGCAGCGCGCCCCGCGGCGGCCCGGGCTGCGCCCCACCCGGCCGGCTGATTGGCGACACGTTCTGGATGTTTCCCGAGGGTTTTGTGATGTGCCGCCGCCGCTGCAGCCGCGCTCTTTGTTTTAATTGTCCAGAGTATTGGTGCCCAGAGCAGGTTCGTATTTGATTTGCATCCCTGTGCTCAGGCTTCCACTTTGGACCGAAAAGAAAATGAGTTAATTAAGCCAGCACCATCGTACTCAAGCCCCAAATGAAAGGGGTGAGGCCCTTGAAGTGTGCAAACAGCTTTTTTAAAAATCAGGACACATCTTCCTCCAGCCTCGGGGACGCAGGTTGCGCGACTGGCTGTCCGCTGCTGCCGACTGGGGTTCTGCAGCCAGGAGGGGACAGGCCGCAAGGGGCGACGGGGCCACCAGCCCGCAGCGTGAAGCGCTTGGCGGTGTCCAGCGAACTGCTGGGGACCCGTAGGTCTGCTCTGAAACAGTTAACCACCCTGGAAAGTTCGCAGAGGCTTCCCCTTGGAGCGGGTGGATTTGTGTGGATTGGAACTAAGAATAGATCGGGAGGCAGAGGACACAGCCCTTTCCCTGTGGAGGTTCCCGACTGTAGGTCAGGTCCTGATGGACGTGAGGCTGAGGCTGAGGCTGAGGCTGGCGGTGGAGACAGGATGCCAGGGTTGGACAGCCCGGCCCCAGGTGCCTGCACCTGCTCTCGCCCATCTCCCTCCGGGCCTGGCCACATTAGGGATGTCGCTGGCAGCTGAGTCATCCCTGACCTTTCTTTTTAGGTCATGTAAGAGCTGTGACCCTGTGCGAGTCCCCTGACCCCAGTCAGGAGCTCCAAGGTAGGGCCTTACATCAGTGGTTCTCACTCTTCGGCCTGGCCTGCAACTCTTGAGGGGTTGGTGAAACAAATGGCTAGATTCCACCTCTGGAATTTCTTTTTCACTGGGTCCTGGGGCTCGAGAAGCTGCCTGCTTGACAATCTCCAGGGAGCACTGTGGCCGCTGACCCGAAGACCCCCCTTCCAGACACTGTGGCCGCTGACCCGAAGACCCCCATTCCAGAACTCCTGGCTTGCAGGAAAAGGGCTGCTCCTGCGGCTCTCGGCCAGCTGCCACCACATGAAAGCATTTGGGGGGTTGACAGATGTTCCCACTCTCCCGGTCCCACTTCTGCAGAAACAAAGCACTTGGAATCCTCCCATGTGAGGAAGAAAACTCTTCATTGTACTGAGTGTCCAAGGGAACAAAAGATTGAGTCGCTTTGTCCTAGATCCTGTCTATTTTTTTCCCATCAGGCCAAAATACAGACTATACTTTTATCACATGTGCCAGGAAAATTGTTGGATGATTCAGGAGAGCCGGCTTCCCGAGGCAGCACAGTGTATGTTGGGTTTCCGCCTGTCTTCCTAGCCTTTCTTGGGAGTTTCTCCCCTCCGTCGTTGCACCCAGACTCCCGTGGTCTTCAGGGAAGGGAATGGCACCCTCGGGAGGTTTGTAATCAGGATTCTTGTAGTAATCGCAGTTTTGAACCTTTGCAAGGATTGAACCTTTGCGTTTACCCACGTGTAGTCCAAGCTGAAGTGTCCACAGGAGGCGGGGTTCTATTTAACCTGGTACTCACTTGTTTGTCTTCTGTTGCATTCCCAACATTGGCTCACTTGTTTATCTTCTGTTGCATTCCCATTGTGCAGCTGGCACCACCCAGGCCCTGGGGTCCAGCGGTGGGCAGGACCATCTATTCTGCCAGGAGCAACAGGCATGCAGGAGACTGTGACCTCTAAGAGTGACTTTTGAGCTGTTCCGCTGCCCAAGGTAGCAGGAGTTGAGATTGCTGGATTAATCCAGTTTGGAGAGGGGAGCGGGAAGGTCAGGATTTCTTTTCACTGTGGAGTATGACATTTTGATCCAGCAAACAGAGTCGCTTATTACCCTGGTCTTCCCTCTAGCAGTTTGTGTCAGTAATTTGAAGGGTGTGGTTTGATTTTAGAAGAAGGCCATTTATTGAAAAATAAATATACTTCTCCCATTGCCCCGTGGAAGGGCTTGAATTTCCACCATTCATCGGTTTAAATTAAGTTTTAATACTCCACTAAAATCTGAACGCCTCCAGGGGAGACTATGAACTCTGTCTCTCCCGTGCTAGCCTTTGTGTGAGTCAGTTTATCACATCTCCTTTCGAGAGACTCCTTAGGGAGGCAGGAGAAGGGAACAACTCCACATCCCAGCAATTAAAGGGACCAAAGTGACAGAGTCTGGAGGGAGGTGATTATCTGATCAGTGAAGCCCAGAAGGAGGAGCGCCAGGGGCCTGGGGCAGAAGGGAGAAAGCAGTACCCTGGCTGAATTGCCTGCTCGGTGGGTGCAGCCCAGTGTCCTGGGCCAGGTGTTGTAAGACTCTGAAATGGTTTAAAATCTGTAAAATCTCAGGAACCAATACAATTGGCCAACTGTTAACTGCAAAGTAAAAAATTTTTTTAAAGTTAACTAAAATATGCTATTATCTATGAACATCATTTGATTAAGACAAAGTCTCCTACCCCCACCCCCACCCCTGGACTGAACCCAGGGCCTTCACAGTGAGCTATATCCTCAGACTTTTTTAATGTTTTATTTCTTATTTTGAGACAGGGTCTCACTAAATCACTAGGTTACCCAGACTGGGCTCGAACTTATAATCCACCTGCCTATCTCAGCCTCCTACATTGCTGGGATTACAGGTGTATGCCACCAAGCCTGGCTAAGAATAGGTATTTTTATCACCAAAAAATGTTAGGAAGGACCCAACATTGTGATTTAAAAAAAAAAAAAAAAAGGTCCTTTACACAGTATGTAATTTGCTTGTGAAAAACACCCAACTTGTCTTAGTCTCCTCTTGCTGGGGGCCAGTATGAATTGGACTGGCGCTGTCCAGTCTGGGAACTGACTCTGGGCAGTCAGAAGGTCCAGAGGAAAGGGGTCTGTTCTCACAGAGACACGAGATCTCTGGGTTGCAAGAAGTGGTCAGGGAGGCATCTAATGGAGTCCATGGGAGCTTCCCACGTAACCTCAGGTCAGTCTGTCAGTTGTCCCCATTCCCTGGGCTAATTTTGCTGATCTTGTGGACGTTGATTGGCCTGTTCTCTGAGTAGACCACAAGCAGTCTGAAAGCAGATTTCTAGTCCTCTCTGTGTATCCACCCCACGCCTCCTGCATAAGTTCTCAGACATAACCACTGTCCTCTTTCACTTTTTCTTTCCTTTTTTCCCTTCCTCTCTCCTCCTTTCCTTGTCTTCCTCCCTCCCGCCTTTCCTTCTTTTCTTTTTCTACTCACTGTCATCTCTCCGTCTATTTGCACAGTCAGGGTTCTCTGGAATCCTGCAGTCTTTTTGCCTCCTCTACTCCCTCCTCCTTGCTATAATCTCAGTAATTCAGAACGAAGATGAATGAACTGCGACATTTGCTTTTATGTCAAAAGAAAAGAGAAGAAAGCAAAAATAGAAGGGAAGTTAGCTGTCAGCCAACACATTCCCCATCCCAATACCAAAACTATTGCCTGTTTGCCATAGATGACCTCTGGGTTCTAGCTAAATCCTGCATGCCATTTTTATGTTCAGTATTTCCATTTCTTTGTGTCTTCTAGACTTTGCCTTCCCTAAACCCGTTTCCTCCCTCTGCTCTTCATTCTGCATCCTGTGCGCTTACCAGTCACCCCATGTTCCTCAGAACGGATCCCAGCCTCGGCTCCACAACCCCAACCCATCTCCTGCGCTTTGGGGCCCCTGACCCACAGCCTCTCCTGTGAGCTCTCAAAGCAGTAGTGAAGGGGCAGAGGACGCAGCCCTGTAAGCTGAGAGCTTTCCCTGGTTTTTATGGGATGCCGAAGGTCTCCAAATCACTGGGTCTGCAGCCCTGGCACGCTTCAGGATACGCTCTATTTCTGGGCCTGTCAGATGAAATGCTGTTGCTCCCAGTTATTTTTGGCTCTTTGCCCTTCGGAATAGGTGCACATGCAGCTCAATTCTTCCCCCTACTCTGAGCTGGGGAGAGGTGGCTTCCCTCAGCCAAGTCTTTCTGGTGTCAGAAGCACTTCTGCCCTTCGGCAGCAGCTAGCAGCAGAAGCTCTCTGGGTTACACGTGGGTCCCCTTTGCAGCGCCCAGGTGGGCAGCAAGGAAGCGCATTCTCTGACCCTCTTGGAGCACTCGTGAAGAGTTCTGTGGGCCAAGCACCCTCCGGCAGGTACAGTGGTTGCCCAGGGCTTCCTCTATCATGCGCGGGTCTGCTTCCAGCCCCGTGTGCGTGGTTATAGAAACTTCAGCCTGTGTCTTGGGGACTTGGGATGGGATGGAGAGTTTCGGGCTCCGCGAGCACAAAAATATCTGCGGATCTGAGGAAGGAAAGTATGTGGTCAAGGGCATGTGTCAAAGGGGACCTTTGTTGGGAACGTGTGCATAAAAAGGAGGACAGTGGAGAGAAGTAGGGTGAGAATGTGCAGATCCAGTGGGGACGGGGAGAGTGAGGGCGCCCACCGAGAGTGTCAGTATAGATCACTGAAAAGAGACCAAGTACACTGGAGAGGCAGGAAAGCCTGGTTGTGCCTACAAGGCAAGACAGTATCTTACAACTGCATCCTGCAGCAGAACTTGAGAAACTTAGGCAGGCATAACATCAACTCAAGGCTTTTGGTCTACCTGGTAATAAACAATATCAGGCAAAAAGAAACTTCATGATCAGCTGGACACTTGGTACAACGGCCCACATGCAATCTCCTTTCTCTAAGTCTTTTCATGAAGAGATTTCTTTTCAAGGTTCCGATCAAATATCACTTTGATGCATTGGCATGAATTCCTTTAATCCTCATGACAACCCTGAGAGGTAGGCACAATCACTATTGCTAACCTCATTTTATAAATAAGGAAACTGAGTCCTAAGAAAAGTCCCAGGTCCATGGTCAGGAGGCAGCACAGCCAGTTTGGATTCTGGAAAACTGATTGATTTTTACAGTGGTGGGGACCGAACCCAGGGCCTTGTGCGTGTGAGATGCATGCTGCTGCTGAGCTACAGCTCCAGCCCCAATTCTGGCATTTTTGCTTAAGGACTAGTGCTCACCCCACTCTGTTAGATCCCTGGCGAGAAGGAGTGATGCAGAGGCATGCCGGTGTTACACTGCGTGTTGGGGAGCCCCACCTGGGTTTTGAACTTAGATCTCTGCCAGTGCTTCAGTACATACTTGAGAACATCTGTCGCCACATCAGACACACCTGTTCAGGGCCCTCCCAGCACTTCCTGGCTGTGTTAACTGGGGATTGAACCCGCGGTGAGATACATCTTCAGCCTTTTTAAAATACTGTTTGAGATAGGGTCTCATTATGTCCCTAAGTTATCCAGACTGGGCTCAAACTCATGATCCTCCTGCCTCAGTCGCCCAGGGTGCTGGAATTAAAGGCATGAGCCACTGGGCCCAGCTTCCAACTCTGAGTCACTACTCGTTTTTGAACCTCAGTCTATATATCTGTAAAAATGGGGATACAGTCGCTGATCTGTCCTTTCATACAGTGATGTGAAGGCTAGGTAAGATAGCATAGTGAAGATGCATGGTGCATCCTGTCAAGTGCTAGACAAGAAGAAAGCGTTGTTTATTATTCATACTTGCCAACTTCTAAAAAAAGCTCACAAAGAAATATATATCTCTTGTAAGAATCTTAGCCAGGCATGGTGGTGCTTGACTGTAATCCCAGCATGCTGGGCGGCTGAAGCAGAAGGACTGTAATTCTGAGCCCAGCCTGGACAACTTGGTGACTTAGAGACCTCCTCCCATCTCTGTCTCTCTCTATCTCTATATCTATGTATAGCTAAAAAAAAGACTGGGTATGGAGCTCAGTGCAAAGACCCTGGGTTCAATCTCCAGTCCCTCCCCCACAAAAAGAACCTGGAAAATAGTAAAAATGTATAAATACCAGCAGTAGCGTATTTCTAAAGATGCCCCCACCCATGACCACATCCTCCTCTATAACTCTGAGGGAAGCCCTGCTCCTGGTGTGTCCCCTGGGAACAGCCATCCACTGTGCGTGAGCTGTGAGAAAGCCCGAGCTAGCCAAGTGGAAGGAGAGAGATGCTCCACCTACCTACTGCTGTCCTCCAGCCCAGCCCAGGAGCCAGACACAGGAATAAGCAAACCATCGCCAAGACCAAGAGTCCCCCAAGCAAAGACTGCTCGGCTGAGTCTTGCCAACTCGCTGAACCATGGAAGATAAAAATAAAGTGTTGTTTTGAGTCACTAAGTTTCTAAGTAGTTTATTCACAGCAGTAAATAACTGAAACCATGCACCAGCTAATACTGTATTAGTATTTTAACTGCACAGTATCGTTAGCTCTGAGCTTCCTAGCACTCAAAACCAAAGAGGAGCTGGATAGATTATACAAAATTTTATCTTGGGTTACTAGGAGTTACCTGAATGAAGAGCTCATCTTACTATCTCCTTGTAGTTGAATCAGAATGAAAATTAAACTCCATTACACCAGAACCACTCCTGTCTTTACCAAAATTACAGTTGTACAAAGTCTACAATTTGCCCTGCTGGAGCCGACCAAAGAACTGCTGTTATCACAAGGAAGAAAATGTCCCTTGTACCTGGCCCAGATCTCTCAGGCTGGAGTTCAATGCCATTTTCTCCTGTTTGGTTCTCAGTGCATCTTGTACCTTCTTCTGCCTTGTCCCTGTCCCAAATTAAGTCACAAACAGGCTCAGTGACTTCAGGGTCCTAAGCAGACAAGATTAATGATTAAAATAGAAATGCTGAAAATAGTTGAAACTGAAGCAGATTGGATGATTTATTCAAACCTTCAGGAAAAATTACTATTCAGCCCAGAATTGAAATTTAGACCTGAGTTTTCTAATCAACTACAAAGCAACACTTCTCTGGAGCTAACGCCAAACAGAAAAAAGGAGAAAACACATGAAATCTGTGCACGTCTGTCCTCGAGTTCTTCAGAGCCAGTACCCGTGAGACGGCGAACTATGTCTAATGGTCCCCTGGACAGGGCAGTGCTTACCTGGTCCTGGTGCTTAGGGACGCTTTCTCCAGTACAGGAGAAGGAGAATGCGTGACTCCTGTTCTCCCGGGAATGACTGGGCAGTGGGCACCCCTTGCCTGCCCATCCTGTTCTTAGATGTCTAGGATGACAGATGTGAAGATGGAAAGGGAGGGTGGCGTGGGAAGAGGGAGTAAAACTGCAAGTGTAAGGCCACCAGCCAAGGAGCGCCTGGGCCATCAGGTGGTGGCAGAGGCCAGGAGAGATCTTCTGGAGGTTGTGGAGGGAGCATGGCTCTTCCAGTGCCTGGAGTTTGGATTTCCACCTCCCAGAATTGTGAAACTATAAATTTCTGTTGCTTCAGTCCACCCACAATGTGGCACTGTGCTCCAGCAGGCCCGGAAAACGAATACAGAGCTGGGTGTTCGTTTCCACACCTTTTAATCCAATATCTTTGGGCACCTCCTGCGTACTGGGCTCCGTGCTGAGGTCCGGCACCCAGCTCCAAGGCTCCATGCTGATACGAAACACGCTGAGATTCTCCATGCATTCCCATGCTCGTCCCATCGCTCCTCAGGATCCCCTCAGTGTCCTCACACCCAAGCACCCCATACCTGCCTCCACTTTCCTTCAGGTTTGTGCCTGTGTCCACAGCTGTCTTAGAGACAAGTGGTGCTGGGACCAGAAGCAGCTTTGGTGATCCAGGTGTGCAAGGTGTTGTGCCACCCACAGGAAGGTGGCATCGGGCTCAAACATACCTTCTCACTCCCTGACTGTGTTAATCTGTGTTACCAGTCAACTCGGCAAATCACAAATGTTTGCCAAATAAATTACTCATGACTGGTTAAGGCAACGTTTTCCACCTCCCAGAGTTCTCTGAATGGAGAACTATAACCTGAAAAGAGGGGAGTGAATTTCTAACAGTGGAATGTGGCACGGAAGTGAAATGCAGACAGGGAGATTAGCGAAGAGAGGGCAGGGTCTTTGACCGACCCTTTATCTCACAGCTCTAAAGCAACATCTGTGTCTGCTCAGGGTAGGACCGGCTCTCTGCGGAATTCTGGGAGTGGGCTGAAGAGAAGCTCAATGTCCTGTGTGCTTTGAGAGGCCATGCAGGCTGTGACCGATGCCCTCCCAGATGCAGGGGGAAGCTCTGGCTTCATTATATGCATGTACCACGACTGCTGTTTTAAACTCTAATACTGCTGAACAATTCAGAAATAGATGCATTATAGGTCTGCTTTAGCCCCAGGGCTTTAACACAGGTCACTAGAAAAATCCAAGATTTCACAGTAATTCAAACTCTTAAGAGGGAAAGGGAAGAAATTCTCTTCAGCACTTCCGCCCCCCACTCCTCCCGACCCCCGGCCTCCCGGCGAGCGCCTCTTCATTTCTCTAGTGCTTTGGAATAAATAGCTCTTACGACGAACTTGAAATCTAAATTTTTCTTCAGCTATTAATTGATAAGAGCAGCTCATTTTACCTCTTGTGGTCTGAAGTAAGATTATAGTGTAAATAAACTGGGTCAGGTTTAGTGGGATAGACGTGAACTGTTCTCTAATTCCTCTTAATCTCCTGTAAAGGAATAACTAGGATTTGGACGTCAACATTCAATAAGCAATTATATCGTCCTTCATCTTCCATCTAAATTAGTCCACTGTTCCCTCCAACAGAATCCAGCAAACCCCCAGACCTCAGTCTTAAGTTGCAATCTCTCCGTATTGTCCTAGCTGATGGGAGGAGAGTTGAGGTTGTGGGGGGACTTGATTGTATTTATATTCATTTTTAGATGATCAGGGATCTCTGTTTGACTTGAATTCGATCAGGGAAAAGGGGTCAGTAAACAAGAGTCGCCTCTACCATTGATAACCACGCTGCACTCAGCATTCCCTGCGCCTGGCTTCTCATTTTCGCGGCACATCAGAATCATTATCTGATTATTAATCTCGCCCTCCAGCTCGCGGTGCTCATGATGCCAGTTGCTGTTAATGAAGCCTTCACCTATAGATCTGGCGCTCAGTCACTGTGTTTGATTGAATGCCTGCGGTAGGACAGGCACAGGTAGAACGGAGAGAAAGGAAGAAGAGTTAAACAGAAGGAGGTGAAGAAGAGGAAGAAGAAAAAGCATCTGGGGAAGGAGGAAGGGAGAAACCAAAACTAGATTGTCACTTCAAAACACCTCATTAGGAAAATGGGGCAGTAAAGGAAGAACTCGCCAAGTAATCTGCTTAAACTTTAATTAATTATTCATTTATATATATTTATGTGGCACAATTTCTCTGGGGAACACGATATGTTTTGCAAACATACTAAATAATTAACTGTCTCAAATCTAAGTGGAGAGACAGAAAACAACTCCAGAGCTGGTCGAGTGGATTGGAGAGTGACAAATGGGTATCTTGCACGGGAGAGGCGATCCATTGGGTCACTCACCTAGGGTGACATGGGACTCTCCGGGGGGCTAACAGTGCAACGCTGGCCTCTGTCCTTGCACCCTCCACGGGAAGCAGGCTCTGTTTATGTAGACAGATAATGACAGATAGACAAGCACACACAACTAAGTATGAATTACTATAAATACCAAGAGTATTGGAAGGGAGGGTGTTAGTGAAGTTTAAATGGAGTACATTTTTTTTTAAATACTGCCTTAAGACAAAAAATGAAAGTATTTCAAATCAAGAATATTGATTGCAACATTAGATAAAAGGAAATTGCAGAAGCCAAAGGTCACATGATGAACAATAACATTTACTAAGTTGGGTTTAAACACCTTTGAGTTCCTAAAATTGTATCCTCCATGCACTGTTGACAGGATGCCACTTTAAAAAAAAATTGGTAACACAAGTGGTTTAAACCTCCCTCCTGAGAGCATGCATCTGTGAACCCCGTAGTGGGCAAAAACACTGCAACACAACAAAACTTAGGAAGTTAAAGCAAACAAAAAGCAAGAAGCGAAAGTGGCAGCTGCTCGGACGCAGTAAGTGTGGCTTGGCACAGGAGCCGCCAACTCAACAGAGTTCACACCTTCCTGGGCTGAGTCCGCTCAGTCAATGACAAGAACGGTCTTCTGTTTCCTGCATCCTGAAACAAGGAGATCCGAATTGACATGTGTAGGAAGACACACCTAGTCCCTGAGAGATCAGGGTAATTAAAACCACAACTTTGCTAGTGGGGTGGCACAGGCTTGTAATCCCAGGATTCCAGGAGGCTGAGGCAGGAGGATAGCAAATTCAAGCTCTGCCTGGGCAACTTAGTGACTGAGAAAGAACTTGCCTCAAAGTGAAAATTGTAAAACGGGACTGGGAAAGAGAGGGCAATCTGGCTGTGACATATGTCACCCCACTAATCTCCAGGGTTGATTGGACTGATCTGGCTGGCTAGGTGGGTGCCCCTTCCTCCCTCTTCAGGCCATCTGCATCCCTCCTGAAGCTTTGCACTCCGTTGAGGAGGACGACCACTCTGATAGAGGAGGACTGTTTCCTCTGTCAAGGGTATACGAGTAGCTGTGCCCCCTGCTGGACCCTCCAAACAAGCTCCCCAAAAGGGGGTGGGGATACAGGTCAGGGCGAAGGTCCTGGACTCGATCCCAGTACCAAAACCAAAAAACTCACAGCTTGCATTTGTTCAAGTATATGTCACTCAGAAAAACATTGTCTGGCAGTTAATGTTAAATGCTGGGCAAGCAATCTACAAAAGTTTCAATGTCAGAGAGAGCTGACGATCACAGGGAGAAAGATTTTTAAAACCAGAGATGACCTCTTCAAGATGACTATAAGGAAATTGAAGTAAAAAGAGGGAAAGGTGATGAGTTGGAAGGTAAGAAACTTTTTTATTAAGAGCAAACAAAACCATTCTATTGATTCCCAACTCCACCTGGAATCCTGATTGCTTTCGATTTCTATTCTATTTTGCTGTGTGAGTGAGTGTGTGTGTGTGTGTGTGTGTGTGTGTGTGTGTGTGTTGTCTTACTGCAGATGGAACCCAGGTGTCTTTACATTGAGCTACATTCCAGCCCCTTTTCTTTTTATTTTGAGACAGGATCTCTCTAAGTTGCTGAATTGTCCAGGCTGGGTTTGGACTTGAAATTTCCCGCCTCAGCCTTCCAGGGTGCTGGGATTATAAGAACTTTTCTTTCTTTCTTTCTTTCTTTCTTTCTTTCTTTCTTTCTTTCTTTCTTTCTTTCTCTCTTTCTTTCTTTCTTTCTTTCTTCCTTTCCTCTTTTTTTCTGGTAACTTCTCTCTAGAGTGCTCTCATACTCAGATCAACTACGATTTTCTAACTCCACTCTCAGTTTTGCTTCCTGTGGTCTGAATGTGTGTTGCCCCACCCAGCCACCCACCATCTCCTCTTGCAACCTTATCACCATGGCAATGGTGTTAAGAGGTGATGCCTCTAGGAGATAACTAGACTGTGTGGGTAACTAGACTGTGTAGTCCCCATGAACAAGATTGTTGCCCTGTAAAAAGGGACCCCAGAGCTGTGTTGCCCCTTCTGCCGTGTGGGGACATAACATGGTGTCATCTGTGAAGGTAGACCCCGCCTCATGCCAAATCTGCCAGCAGTTTGATCTTGGACTTCTGGACACCAGAACTATGAGTAACAGATTGCTGCTGTTTATCAGCCACCCTATCTGTGATATTTTGTTATAGCAGCTCAAGATGGCCAAGATAGATAAATATACTTTTTGGTACTTCTGATCTGAAGTACCAAAAGCTTTTCCAAATTATGTAGGCCATGGTATTCTTGATATGTTTAGGTAGTACTTTATTATTCGCATTATGACTCTATTCAACAATATTTGCTGTATCTGTTATACATTAAATATAGTTATATATAAAATAATAGAATATATAACATACATAATACATAATATCTTTATATCTACCTATTGAATGGATTCATATAGCCATATATTTTATATATAACTATATAAAATAATAGAATATATAACATACATAATACATAATATCTTTATATCTACCTATTGAATGGATTCATACTCACCTATACCTCATCTCAACTCACCAGATTTAGATTTATTGTGGTTAACAGTGATTTTGTGATACTTCTAAATCTTGCATTTCCAATTATATAAAAGAGACATCTGCTTACCTAACCAGTTCAATGAAAAGAAGCAGACAAAATACCAGCAAAGATCTGGCAAGCCCAAGGTAGAAAAGTAGTCGATCTCAAAGGATAAGGCTGGGTCCCCAAACGCACTCTCCTTACCCCTCTCACACACCAGGGAGGGCTGCAGCCACAGCTTTTAGTTTTATTTTCCAAAAAGGATGGTGCAGATCCAACAAGATTTAGCCATTTTTCAAGGTCACACACGGCCAGCATGGTAAAAAGGCAGCAAACTGGCCATCTTCAGTCCACAGGCTGCACAGCCCAGGGCTGGGCAGTGATTTCAGCCAAAGCAGAGGATGCCGGGCAGCCGACCCCTGTCGGAGCTTCTCTCTCTTGGGAAATTTTACACAGCTTTTCCAATTCCTCCAGACTACAGTTAAGCATCCAAATGATTCTATTACAGCTTTTAATACTCCACCACTCCCCAAAAATGGAGGTGGGGGAAATATTTAAAGTCTCAAGAGCGCAGAGAGCAAACAACCATTTCCTTTCTTATTTCTGTGCGAATGAAGAAACAGCAAGGCTGTTTTTGCATTTCAAACTTCAAATTAAAAAGCTGACATGCAGAATCCTGTTCGACTTTGCTCGGTGAATAGGGGGGACATGCCCTGGCTGGGAGTTTAGAACAAGGCTGACGTGGGGTCATTTTTATCTACATGTTATGGTCTAAATAGCTGGAAGAATAAAAATGACTTAGGTTGAAAAACTCTAACCATATTCTACAGAAAAAAATATATTGTACAACAATCTTCAAATTATTGGCGATACTTTTTTTTTTTATTAAACCTCTACACCGGATCTATTAACTATGAATCCTCTGTCTCAAGGATTCAGAGGGACTGGGGGTGTCATTAAGCATCACAGGACACATAGCACAGCGTGGCCCCACAACAGAGAAGGTGCTGACTTCCAATGCCAGTAACCGGAAGTGGGTAGCCCTGTTCTTGGGTACTACAGTCAACAGATGATAGCCAACAGTTTCCTTCCCCTTTCTCCTTTGTCCCCACACTTCTTTTCTCCAAGGTTTAAGGCTAAGTTTGCCAGCTTGAAACAAAAACATTTTTTCCCAGATCTTTTGAATCTCCAAACGTTGAATATCTGGAATATGGAAATGTCATTATGATGTATTTTGTTATTAGGATTGTAAGTCGAGTCGGGAGCCTTTGTATCTCGAGTTTGCCTGTATTGAATCTTGGTTAGGAATCGAAGCACAAAAGGCCACACGTCACTCTGCAGGAGAGATTACACTAGTTGGTTGGATGCCTCGTGTTCTATTAAAGTCGAAACCAGGCTTTCTTGTCAGACTGCTATGGAGAAACGCGTTTGGGTTTGAGAGCAGCAAGCCCCGGCTTCCTGCCCGAAAGGCTCGCCGTGCACGGCGGGGAGCACGGATCCAGACCACTGGAGCGTGGCCCTCTGCCACTCCGTACATCCCCCCAAATCATCTCCTCAGACTTGGGAGATCAATCTGCCGACAGCTAGCAGCTGTCCAGGGACACCTGGAATTGAGTCAAGACGCTGATCGGGGACTTGAGAGGCAAGAGCGAGACATTCAACAACCCCCTTCCTTGGATGTTCCCAAGTCCCACAACCCGTGCTGTGCAGTTGGAGCCCTCCTTGTCCTCTACCTGGTTTTCCCTGTGTGCCAGTCTTGCCCTCAGGTTTGGACAAAGCTCCTTTGGGTCCCACAAGTTCATGCTCATACCTTTTCCCTTCTCCACCTGTGCCATGCTGACCTTCATGTCCTCATATGAGTCTCCTCTCTCTCTCTCTCACCGTGGGGCCTTTGCACAAGCTGTTCTTATTTCCTCAAGCTTCTCCTTTCTACTTCTTCACCTAGTTAACTCACCTGCTCACTTAACAGATAGCAACCCAGTTATTGCTTTCTCAAAGACACTTCCCAGGCCCCCCTAAATCAAATTCTTCTAATGCACATTTTCACTCCTGAACACCAAGTTCAGCACCTGGCATGGAGTAGGTACTAGGTAACTGTCTTTTGTCTCAGCATCTAATTTTTAAAATGAACAAATGAATGAAAAAAACGAATGAATGAAAGGAACCCTCCTGAGGTCTCCAATCAGGAGCAGAGTCTTAGGGAGGAGGCTGTGTGTATGCTGTGGTCTGGGGAGACATCGGGCTTGTCAGCAGTGCTGGAGTTTCGATTACTGTGAGGAGCAGAGAGAAACCTGGCCTACAAAGCACGGAACTGAGAAAAAATTGTATACATCACTTAGTGCGTCATTCAATTGGAGAACAACTCCCACACTCTGCTCTCTGATGAAGCCAGCCTGCAGATTCTCACAGAAACTTAGCTGCCCTAGAATCCTCTGTTCTTCCTTCGCTTGGCCTGCTGCTTCCTAAACACAAAAGACCCACATTTTATACTTTTTCCGGCCAGGTGAACCTTTCTTCTCCAGTTGTGCGTCGTGCAGCACCTGGGAGACCAGCACTGCTGCTTCAGATATTTAAATATGACTTTGAGAAACGCGTCTGTCTTAGATGTACCAGCCTGCAGTCCCCGTGATGAACATGACTGCAAGGTTTGAAACCTCTAAATAAAGAGATGAGGCACTTTTTGCATATTCATTGCAGAAATGAATATTATATAGGGTGCCTGCATTTGTGAGCATTCGAATAAAGCACAAGGGGAGAATGTAGTTTTACTTATTATCAATAAAACAACTCAGCTGACTAAGGGAAGAATTTTTTCCTCTGCTGTAAGAGCAGTATGTACATGGAAGGCAGTTCTGTGTATTAGTCTCCAAGCAGGGCTTTATTTTTATATTATTGTGTCATTTTATGCACAGTCCCCAAGTGCCTTGTCAGTGACAGCCACTCATTAAATCATTTAAACTATCATATAAAAATAAAGATGGATTTTAAGCTACACTGAACCAGTCAGTCAGTTAGCAAATACTGATTGCTCCCTGCAGGGTCCCAAATATTCTTCCAGGTGACGAAGGTACATGGGAAGGAAGTACACGGTCCATTACCTCGAGAGGACTCAGGGACTAACCAAAGCAACAAAAAAGATGAACTTGCAATCAAAATAAGAGCATTCAGACAAACACTGCCTTTGCAAAAAGAACCGAAGGTCAGCAGGAGGTCGGTCTTCAGGCCCAGCCACGATGGTGGCAGGCACAATGCTGGAAGGAGGCTGAAGCCGGTGCATAGAAGGAAGAGCTTAGTAGCAGGTTAGAAAACCATGGAACGGAATGAGGAACCTCCAAGAAGTCAACTTGGTTAGTAAATAGTTAAGCTCCTCCACCTGGGACAGGTGAAGCCACGGGATAGACTCGATAGAATCTTCACAAGTTTCCTCCTCCTTGCTACTCGAAAAGTTTTGTCAATTTGCAACATGGGTGTGACTATCTCATGGAGAAGAATAAAACAAAACTCCTGAAAAGATGAAACAACAAGAACTCTCATGAGTTGGAGGTGAGAGTACAGACTGGTTCGCTCATTCTGGAAAACTGATGACATCCAGTAAGTTAAATATGTAAAACTCCATTGGCCTGCAATTCACTTCTGGATATATACAGATACCTGTTCTTGTGTACCAACAAATATTCGTGAGAACATTCAAGGCAGTATTGTTGATAAATAATCAACAATTTGATGCAACCTAAATGCCCATCAACAGTGACATGTATTATAAATAAACTTTGATATATCCGCTTAATGAATTACTACATAGCAATGAAAATAGTGACCTAGAACTACATACAGCATCATAGATGAATCTCATAAACATTGTATTGAGTGAAAGAAACCATACACAAAGCAATTCATAATGCTTGGTTCTATTTACATAATATTTTTTAAAAGTCAAAGCCAAACAATAGTATCCATGACCAGAGTGGTTGGTTTCCTTTGGGGAAAAACTACTGAGGCACAAGGGAGGCCCTGGGGCATTTGCTTACCTGATATTCATTTTGTGATAATTCACTAGGATGTGTTTACTTTTTGTGTACTTTTTAGAATGTACATTATACATAAATTATATTTCAGTGATCCAAACATTTTCTTTAAAGCATGTGAACCTTCGAAAATAAAAACACTAGGATTCAAAAAGATTGCTTGTGGGTAGGACTACTTCCCACTCCAGCTGCCCCGACTTTTCAGGAGTATGTGTTCATCCTTCACGGTTCAATTCAAGAGCCCCTGGCACAGGTGGTAGGGTGGGGGTAGAGGCCACTGTGTCTGATGCAGCAGCCGGAAGTCGGGTGGGAATTGACCAGTTTCTCTCTCCCAGTCCGTGAGCTGGGGAGTCTGTCAGGGACAACTCTCTGGGAAGTGTGCCAAATATAAGAACCAGATCAGTGTTTGCCTGAAGAAGCTGAGGAATTCATGCTCAGGACCGAAGTCAGAGGGCAAAGTCGGATTAGTGGCACCTGAGGGCAGAGGTAAGTGGTGGGGGAGTGGGAAGGAAGAGCTGAGGTATGTCACAGAAGTCCAGGAGCTGGCTAGAAAACAAAAGCCTGAGCTGAAAGCTGGGGAAGGAGCTATTGCTTTTCTCACCCTGTGTTGCCAAGTTATGGCCTGAGGAGACCAAGGCGGGACTACGGGACACATTTTTATGGAGCAATTTGTTTTCCTGATTTATAACGTATAAATATTTGGATACATGGCAGGCTGGGCTGCATTTGAACTTGTGCCTCGGGGCCTGAGAATATTAGGCATGTGCCTGCCACAGCTCCATGTCGCTTCTTTGGGAGAGACTGTCTCACTGGCAGAAGCACATCTTGGCCACTTCTTTAACTTAGCAAGATTCTTTTGGAACATAGATCCTGAGATGTTGGTGCCAGTTATTTGTCGCCCCCGCCCCTCACTGGGAGGAAAATCCCACAATGATAAGTATGGCTTCTGATTCGTGATGGTTTGGACCTGTAAATTCTTGTGCTGGAGATTTAATCTCCAGATTCCTATGTCAATGGAGCTTGGAGGTGGAGCCTTTGGGAGGTAGTTAGCATGAGATGAGGTCATGAGGGTGGGGCCCCATGATGGGCATGGGCAGCTTTATAAAAAAGGGAAGAGAGGCCCAATCTAGGAGACTTGCTCATTCTTGCTTTGCAATGCCCTCCGGCCATGCTGAAGTGCAGCAAGGAGTCTTTACCAGACACTAGTACTATGCTCTTGGACATTCCAGCCTCCAGAACCATGCGCTCAATAAACCTTGATTCTTTAGACAGTACCCAGTTTGTGGCATTCAACTACAGCAACCGAAAATAGACTAAGACATGGTTTATTCATGCAATAAAAATGTTGAACGGGACGAGAGTAAGTCCACAGTCTTCTGGCATTGTGTTAGAGATGTCTCTAAGATTGACATCAACTCACTAGCCCACATGCTTTGGAGGTAGTTGTGTGACCAACAGCACAACCGCCTAACTGGTTCTATTTTCTCTATGAGGATGTAGTGAAAAGTGTTTGAACTCTGCTATGATCAGTATACTAGGTGTCTGTGGCAGGCTGCTGGCCTCATCTTTGTGGTGCCGATCACATTTGTCTGGCTTTGGGGCTCACTCTCTCTGTCTGTTCTGTGCATGATCTCCCGTCCTGTGCTTCCGTACTGGCTGGATGAGAGCAGCCGAACTTAGATACATGATATAGAGGTGAGCAGTAAAAGGACAGTGAGACAACCTTCAAGGTGATCTCCGACGTTTCTGATCTGATAGAAAAGATGGCAATGACTTTGGGGAGCCCAGGGGCAGAGGTCAGAAAACTTGATCTGTAAAACACCAAATTGCAAATATTTCAGGACTTGTGCATCAGTCTCTGTTGCAAATACTCAACTCTGCAGTGAAACAGCCACTGTACAGTTACAGGCTACAGACTATACTGAATCAAATGGGCACGGCTGTGTTCCAATGAAACTTTACTGACAAAGTAACTGGCAGCTTGACACGAGTCCCCCTGCAGTTTGCTGACCCCTGTTTTGAGGTCTAAGTGCTCCTTGATACTAAGCAAAGAATGTTGGGAAATGGATTACTTTTCAGAATGAGCAACACAACAATGACCACACTGTGTGTTGCATTTAAGGTGGGCCTCATGGAGCGGCTCTGTCTTGAGTTTTCCCAGGCATCCTTAGGTCAGGTTAATTTCCCCTCTTCCGCATTCCCGTGGCACTTTGCACAGAACCACACTCCACCAACCCAACTTTGGTGACCTCTTGTAATTTATCTCTAATGGTTTAACCTTATCTTGTACAGTTTTGTTTTTTAATCTGCTCCTGTCTCACTGGGTTGTGAACTCTTTTCAAACACAGACTGTGCTTTGTTAATCCTCGTTTACTGCCGGCTCAGCACTGAATCTGGCCTGGAAAGGGATGCCGAGCACATGTCTGCACATTCGTTTAACTTGCTGCAGAATCTGGTTGAGCTGGGGCCACTGGGGCTCTGCATTGAGTCACAGTTTAGATTGTCTGCTATTTTCATAAGATATTTTCAGTGACTTAATAAGCAACTCTTCCCGACAAGGCACTTGGGAACTGTTCATAAATGATGAAATATTAAAATCAAATCAAGTTCAGAGGTAAATATATAAATCTCTCCTCCACCTACATCCTATGCTGGAAACCATAAGAAGTAATTGTTCTGGTTGATACCACCATTGTGCATTATTTTACACATGCATTTTCTCTTTTAAAGATATTTCTTGAAAATCTCAAGCTCACATTGGATATGGGAATATATTACTTTTTTTTTTAAATTAAATTTCTGAGAGCTTGCAGATTTGATTTCCAGGTCCACTTAGAATACAGAGTAGTAATTTACTTGTGGAACCCCAGTGGCCCCTAAGTGCGGCTGCAGTTTTCCCAAGTGCCTCCTGGATGATCCTTCACAGAATCAAATCCAGGCCAGAACAGGGCTCATGACATGGCGATATCACAGGCTGATCGTTACAGTGTAGATCCAAAATGTCCCCTCAAGGCTGATGTGTTCAGAGGTGGAGCTTCTGCCAGGTGATTGGATCATGGGGGTGCCCTCGTCATCGGAGTAATCCACTGAGGAGTACGTAGCTGAATGTGCTGTTAGGAAGTGAGGCCTGCTGGAAGGATGTGCCTTCCTCCCCAACTCCTCTCTCTCTCTGCTTCCTGGCTGTCACTGGCGGAGCACCCTTGCCTCCACCTTGCTCTTCTGCCATCCCGTTTCTGCCTTGGGGCCACCAACCATGGCCTGAAACTGAGAGCCAAAACAAACCTGTCCTCGTTCAAGTTGTGGGTGTTCCAGCAACAGGAAAGCAGCTAACACAATGCCCTCTCCATTGTTTACTCAGGGAATAAAGCGAATCGGTGCCTGAGGTAACACACATGAAGCTGTTATTTGAACTCTGCCACACTATTAGGATTTCCACAGCTTTCACTTTCTAGATCCTGTTCTTTCTGCAAATGAACGAATAGGACCAAGAGGACATGAAGGCCTGGGAGTGGGGACAATGTGCAATTCTGTACTGCCCACAGCCTCACCCCAGGTATGGTAAGTGGGAGACTATTTCCTCTTATCCTGCTCTTAGTTTTAGCTGTGGACTTGTGGGGTGGGGACCAGGGCAGTGCGATCGCCTTTTCATATGTTGTACACAGGAACCTTCTAGACCCAGATGAAGTTGCAGCAAACATTTCAGATGCTTGGCATGCCCACACTTTGATGAACCCACACTTCCTCCAGAACTTCAGGTGGCTCCTTCTCCGCAGGATTTCTTGGGGAAACATTAGGCCAGAAGACTCTTCTCAGGTGGCAAGCTGAACTCCATCTTGTCCCAGTTAAGCATTCTCTTCTGTTTTCCTTCATCTCAGTCCCTCCCTCACCAGGCTCCTCTGCTCTACCCCAACCTGCCTCTTCTGCTCTCACCTGCGGGGCTCACAGCGACCCGACCCGGGGTAGGGAGGCCACACCAACACAAGAGAAAGAAGGAGAAATGGTTGAAATTACTTTCCTGTAGGCTTGTCTGATTTCCTCTGGCCCCGGGATGGGCAGGGGATAAAAAGATGCTCAAAGGCTTTTACCTTCCAGGTAGGAATTATGTAATCAGAGGCTGCGTCTTCCTTTGTTTTTCTGGAACTTCGCTGGAAGGAGATTCTCCTTGTGTTCTCAGTTATTCTGAGCATTTTCTCCCTGTTTTTGCTTGGAAATTTTCATGCTCTTTAAGTCATCAGCCTCCGAAACCAATCAGATAATTCTGTGTAAGTTGATATACACACTGGGATTTTAAACAATATCCTTTGGGATTCGTTGTAGTGTGTGTGTGAGAGATATCACACAATGACCTAGATAACCCATTTCAGAAATAGCTGAGGCTGTCCCGTAGCTCAGCGGTCGAGTATGACCTTGGGTTCAAGTTCAATCGTTAGTGTGTGTGTGTGTGTACACACTCACATATACACACCCACAAAATAACAACAAAAACCCTTGTTTCCTTCTCTAGGATCCAGTGAACCCAGGATCATGGCGCTTGCACTCTGGACCCCAGAACTTCAACGATGAGCCAGCCAGTCCTCTGCCTCCACTCCTGTCTGAGGAGGTGAGCTCCTCAACTGCTGTTAACAGAGGAAATGACTCCTTTTCTGGGTGTAGAGTTCCCATTCCCCAAGGCTTCAGCTCCACTGCACCCCAAGCCCAGACTTTTCCTCCAGCCTCCTGCTGGACACGTCCATACACTCAG
Source organism: Hystrix cristata (assembly GCA_004026905.1). Taxonomy (NCBI): domain Eukaryota; kingdom Metazoa; phylum Chordata; class Mammalia; order Rodentia; family Hystricidae; genus Hystrix; species Hystrix cristata. Next base: position 86,610 of record PVJO010000229.1, read on the forward strand.
CCCCCACCCCAGGAATCTCCAGCATTTCCTGCAGCATTGTAAATATTTCTAGTCATTCAAGCAAGAAATCAGCTGCCCTCACTCAGCAATTCTCTTCTGCCAGGGAAATAAGTCTTAATAGCTTTGTGACTAGGGCCCATGGTGCCTTGGGCTAGCCAGGGAAGTGTCGCTGTCCTCTGTGTGTGTGTGTGTGTGTGTGTGTGTGTGTGTGTGTGTGTGTGTGTGTGTGTTGGTGCTGCTTCCTTCCTGCTGTGTCCACACCTGGGCAGCTAGCCCTGCTCCTTTCCCTCTTCTTGTGCCCTAGTTTGGCCCTCAGTGTCTTCTCTGGACCTTAGCAAACTTGGGTGGAAGTGCAGGTCAAAGCCCTGGGCCCAGGACCAGCATGCCACATTCAAGTCCTACCTGTACTGCATCTTAGCTCTGTGATCTGTCACACCATTCAGTTCTGTACCTCGATCCCCTCATCCTTAAATAAGAACAATGCCTATGGGCATTCAGAAAGAATGAATTGGCAAGATTTTCCTATAAAGTGTCAGATAGTAAATATTTCTGGTTTTGGGGGTTAAGAAGCAAAATTGAAGCTATGATGTAGGTACTCACAAAGCTAAAGAGAAAATAAATATCCATGACATTTTTATTGACAAAATTCATCATAATAATATTTGGAACTTATCAAAGCATAGAATAGGAAATGTCTGCTAGGGGCGAGGGAGGTGGGAGAAATAGAGATTTGTGAGAAGATACAACTTTTCACTTGTAAGATGAGTAGTTCTGAAGACCTAATGTATTGCTCGGTGACTGCAGTTAATAATATTACATTTTAGACTTGAAATTAACAGAGTAGATCTTAAGTGCCCCCCCACAAAGGTAACTGTCATGTGATGTATTAACTTGATTGTGGTAATCATTTTGCAATGTATATGGAAATCAAATCATCACATTGCACCTCGAATACATAAAATTTTAATCTTCCCATTACATTTCAATAAAGCCAGAAAAAGTAAAGACGATTGAGGATAATTTTTTGTAGCATAGGTCTACTAATGAGAACAACAAGTTCTCTTTCTTGGGGAGGGGTGGCATTCCACTCAAGTAGAATTTAAAGTTACTGTCCCTCTCATCCAAATCGGTGGCAAATGCTCATGTCTAAGAAGCATTCTTAGCTCATCAGTTGTACAGAAATAGGCAAGTGGAATGTGTTTGGCCCGTGGGCTGTAATTTGTCCACTCTAAAGAGTAAAAGAGAAAGTCTAAAGTGCTCAGCACATCAGGAGGACTCAAAGGGCTTGGGTGCACTAATTACATCCTTACCACTTCCCCATCTTGCCATTGGCTTCAGCCACAGTGGTACTTAGGATTCCCTTAAACTATCTCATCTCTCTGAGCTTTTGCCCATGAGGTGCCCTCAGACCTGCTCCACTGCCCCTTCCTCTACCTCTCCTTCCACATTTTCCCATGTGCTATGGTTGGAACGTATCCTCCAAAGTTCATGTATTGGAAACTTAATTTTCAGTGTAAGAGCATTAAGGGGTGGGACCTTGCCGAGTTGCTTAAGTCATGAGAGCGCTGCCTTCATGTACGGATTAATGTGGTTATCTCGGGAGGGGGTCCGTTATCCCAGGAGTGGCTTCCTCCTAAAAAATGGTTAGTCCAGCTCCCTTCTCTGCTCTCTTTCTCAAGCTTGTGCGCTCCCTTCCCGTGTGATCCCTCCTGCTATGAGATGGTGCGCCACAAAGGCCTGACAAGATGTAGTCCTTCAGCCTCGGGTTTCCCACCCAAGCCAGCTTATAAATTACCTCCTCTGTGGTATTCTGTTACAACAGCAGAAGATGGACTACAACAGAAATAAGTACCAGGAATGGGGCTGTTGCAAAATGTGGAAAGGGAGGAAAAGGGTAAGAGCTGGAAGAATTTGGAAGAGAGGGCTAAGTAAAGCCTACCTTGCCGTGCATGGAGTATTAAGGGCAACTCTGGTGAGAGCGCAGAAGGCAAGAGCTGCAGGGAGAGCCTAAATCTTCCCAGGGATTATGAAGTGGCTGTGATCAGAATATTGGGAGAAATATGGCCAGTAAAGGCCATTCTGATTAGGTCTCAGAAGGAAGCAAGGAAAAAGGAATTGGAACCTGGAGTAAAGCCACCCTGTTACACAATTGCAAGGAACTTGGCAGATTTATGTCTGCACCCCAAGACTTTGTGGGATGATGAGCCTAAGAGAGATGAACTAGAGTGTCTGGCAGAAGAAATGTCCAGGCAGCAAAGCCTTCAAGGTGCTGCCAGTCTTCTTCTGGCCACATGCAGTAAAATGAGAGAAGAGAGAAATAGTTTAAAGATGGGTTTTATAGTTAAAAGGGAGGCAGTACACAATGATTTGGAAAACTCTCAGCCTGGCTACGTAAAGAATTAAAAAATGTGACCAAGAGAGCATACTGTGGGTGTGGCCAAGTGCCTGACTGCTAAAAAGATTGATAAGAGTAGAGGGAGCCAAGTTTTATTTATCAAAATAATAAAGGAATGACGCTGAAGTGATTTCAGAGATCTTCAAGGCAAACCAGGACCTCTGTGACATCAGTATTCACTGCCCGGTACCATCTAGGGACTCTGCTGCTCAAATTTCCATGCAGGCACCCTCAGCTGACCCTGCTGAGGTACAGTTAGGCCCAGGCATGGCTCTTCCTGTCTGCCTGGGAGACATAAGCTGTCACCCTTGGCGGCATCCGCACGATGACAATGCTGCAGGAACACAGAGTGAAAAATCCAAGGCTTGTGATGGTCTTCATTTAGATTTCAAAGGGCATTGCAAGCAGCCTGAGGCCCTGACAGAGACTGTAGCAGGGCAGAGAGCCCCCGCCAGGACAATGCCCCTCGGAGCCACGGGAGTGCGATCGCTGCAGAGAGGAACTTGGCAGATGTGACTGTAGGGTCACCAGCATGCACCTGTAGCCTGGGAAAGCTGCAAGAACAAGATGCCAGCCTGCCAGAGCTGCTGCAAGGGCACAGTCCTGCCAAGTTACGGGGGAAGGGCCGCCTGAAGCTGAGTGCCCAGCCTCTGCCCCCTGCCCGAACTTGCAGCGTGGAGTCCAAGGTGATTATTCTCCGGCTATAAGACTTACTATGGTTTTCCCTGTTGGGTTTTGTTCTTACTTAAGACCTATCACCCCACTGTTCTTGTTTATTCCCCCCTTTGGAGTAGAAATGCCTACTCCAGGTGTATTTTGGAAGTATGCGTTTCACAGTTTATGGGACAGAAATTTGTCCCAGGGTGAATCATGCCTTGAGTTTCACCCACATTCAATTTAGATGAGACTCTGGACTTTGCACTCCTGAGTTGGCGTTGGAATAAGTTAATACTTCAAGTCTACTGGGATGGAATGAAAATATTTTTATGTGAGAAAGTCATAAGTTTTAGGTGCCAGAGTAGGATGCTGTGGTTTGTGCGTTTCCCTCTAAGTTTGTGTGCTGGAAACTTAATCCCTAATGCTGCATTGGTGAGAGGCAGCATCTTTAAGAGGTGATTAGGTCCAGAGGGCTCTGTGCCCAGGTCAATGTTGGAATCACAGCAGTGAGGTAGTTATCATGGGAGTGCGTTCCCGGTAAAAGGATGCATCTGGCCCCTTCCTTGCTGTCTTTGTCTTGCATGTGATGTCTTTTGCCATGTTACCATGCAGCAAGAAGGCCCCCTCCATATGCAGCTCTTGATCTGGGACTTGCTAGTCTCCAGAACTATGAGCCAAATAAACTTCTACTGCTTATAAACTCCCAGTCTTCAGTGCTCTGTTATAGCACCACAAGACAAACTAACACACCATCCTTGAGGGACTCACTTTTTCCCTCCTCAAGGGACTGCAGTTTGGGGCCCCTTCCTGCTCCTCTAGTATTTGGTTGTTTATTCTTCTATCCCTTTACACTGTGAGTAGAGCTATGCATTGCTCATGACTTCTCTAACCCTCTGCCTGATCACGTTGTGTACTCGATAAATACTGGCTGAATAAATAAATGGAACTACTCTCAAATGGAAGACTCAACAGAAACCCCCCTCGATTCCCCCAGTTCCCAGGGAGCTCTTTATTCTTTGAGTAACTAAAGCATTTGGCCCTCATTGATTTTCTGCGAGGAGAAACATTATAGAATGATGACTAAGTGCCTTCACTCTGGGCACAAATCCCAGCTCTACTACTTCCTGGCTTTGGGGTTTGTACAAGTTACTTAACTTCTTCAAGCCTCCATTTCTTTTTTAGGAACACAGGGATGTCTTTGTCTGTTTTCCCCTGCTATAACAAAATACCACGGACTGGGAAAGTTACAAACAATAGAAGTTTATTTGGCTCACGGTTCTGAAGCCTGGGAAGTCTGAGATCAAGGGGCCAACTCTAGGGGCCTTCCTGTTGCATCATAACACAGTGAAAGCATCACAAAGTGAGAGACAGAGAGGGACAGGGAGAAGGAGAGGGACAGGGAGAGGGAGTGGGCGCAAATTCCTTCCTTTTATAACTAACCCACCTCTGTGATAACTAACCCACTCCTACAATAGTGGACTTGACTGGTCCATAATGACAGAACCTTCACGGCCTGATCATCAGTAAGAGACTCCATTGTTACAATGGCTATTAACTTTCTGCACAAGTGTTGGAGGGTGTATTCATCAGCTTTCTGTTGCTGTCACAAAATACCAGAGCATAACAGTGTAAGGAGGAAAGCTTTGATTTGGCTCATGGTGGTGAGGAAAAAAATATAATGATGGAAGAGCATGGTAGAGGAAAACTGCCAGGACACAGAGAGAGGAAGGGGCCAGGAACAAGATATAGTTCCCACCAGGCACAGTGCTACATGCTTATAATACCAGTTCTAAGGGAGGCTCCGGTAGGAGGCTGAGATAGAGGTTTGAGTCCTGAGTGACTTAGCAAGACTCTATCTCAAAAGTAAAAAATAAAAAAATAGCTGGGGATGTAGCTAGTGGTAGATACCCGTGAGGTCAATCCCAAGTATTACCCCCCCACCAAAAAAAAGCAAGAAAGAAAAAGATAGTCCCCAAGTCACCATGCCCCACTCCCTCCAAGGGGAGGCCCCACCTTCTGAGTCTGCATCACCTTCCAATAATGACATCAAGTTATGACAGCATTAATGAATCATCCCGGGATGAAGTCAGAGCCTCCATCATCCAATCACCTTCCAAAGTCCCTGACTCTGAACACACGGCTTTTGGGGTGCATTGTAGATCTAAATCACAATGCAGGGACTTCGGAACCATAGCAGAGGACAGTGATGGTACCCGTCTCCTTTGTTGTTTGCAGATTAGAAGAGAGAAAGCACGCAACACGCTTAGTATAGTGGGTACTCTAGAAATGTCTGTTGCTTTGCCCATATATATTGAGCTATGACCATGTGTTAAGTTCTTTTATTCATTTCACTCCTCACAATTATGCTATGAGGTAGTTCCTGTTGCTCTTCCCATATTACAGATGAAAAAACAGAGGCACCAAGAGGTCCAGAATTCACAGCTAGGCCACCTGGGTCCCGAGGTGCACTGTTAGCCCCTGTAGGTAAGTACCTTTCCCTGCAGCGCGATGTGTGTCTTCCACAGGACTGTAGCCCCTTCCCAAGCCGGGAATGCGTTGCCAGTGCAGTGCTTTACCACAGCGATGCCCCACATACATCTCCAGGTTCTAGAGAGATTTCCTCCTGGCCGAGACCGGCCACCTGTGAGTACCTGTGTGTCTCAGCAGAGGGACAGGAAGGGAAGCAGAAAAGGAGAGGCAAGGAAAGAGTGTGGGAGGGTGTGGGGGAGACTAGTCGACCTCTTTCTAAGTATCCCCTGCTGCCCTGTGGAGCACGGGCCCGCTGCCCCCACCAAGTGGCTCTGAGGCCACTTCCAACACGGCTGACTTGACCGATTGTCTGTAACGTGATTGTCCCTGTTAATCAAAGTGATGTCATCCTCTGATTTCAGAAAGTGCAGGATAGCAGAATTAATGACGGTTCAAGTGGGCTTCTAATGGCCGCGGGCTGCTGAGCTGCTGCGGCTCACTGTGTGTGCCGGGATTTCTTCGCTAACAAGGGTGCCATAAGTCTTAATTACCCAGAACCAAGGCCTCACCTTGCCTCGCGCCCCCTGGGAGCACCCAGTGCCTGCAGTTCAGCCCCATGAAAACTTGCCTGCAAATGTTTGCAAATTACCTTGAGTGCCTCTGAAGGAAACAGGAGGGCATTATTTATTTTTAGAATGCTGGCATAGCCCCGTCCCTGCCTTGCCTGTCACATACCTCAGGGTGACTCAAATCCCACTCTCTTTACCTCGGATTAATTCTGCATTGTGGACCTCTTTTCTTCATGGTCGATGGAGACAACTTGTAGGTCCTGCCCCCACAAGCTTCTAGTAATGTCCTATTGCTCCTGCCTCTGATTTAGCTGCTCCATCTAGAAAGCCTAATGCATTTTCCATTAGAGGGACTGATTTGTTCTTCCCATGCCAGCAACAGAGAGCAATCTCCCCCATGCTGGGGATGTCGAGAGCCCCCAAGCTGCTCTTTTTTCCCTCCGGAAGTGGACCCTGGCTACAGGTCCAGTGGGGCTCCTGCAGCTATCCCCCACTTTGTCACTGCTAAGAGCCCACAGCCGCTCCCTTCTCCTGAGACTTGTCCTGGAGAAAAGTACTTCCCACCTGGAAATGCCTGGGAGGGCTGGTTTCCCTCTGGGCACAGTCCACAGACGTGTCTGCCCAGTAACGGGGAACACGAGGGGCCATCTGTGGGAGCCATGGGCCAGGCTGAGGCAAGATCACAAGTTAACATGCCCTGTTCGAGTTTCCCTCACACCCTGACAAGGCTCACCCGAGAACACCCCCTATAGACCTCTGGCCAAGAGGTCCATTCTGAACTGGCATCTTGGTGACCCAATTGAAGGCACCAACCTGCACACCCATGGCAGGCAAAACAGGCTTTTCAAACTGCAGCTCTTCCTGACTCCAAGCTCCAGAGCTGAGTCTCAGTCCTCCTACTGCTGTTTCCCCTTCTGGCCTTGCCTCCCATCGTACCTACTGCCTCACCCGAGAGATCTTGTCCTCCTGAGATCCCCTTCCCTCGGCTGCACCCCTCCTCAGCCCCTCCACGCTGACCCCCACCACCAATCCCATCACGCTAAAAGCACCAGCTTGCTCGTCTTTCTCCCCGTGGGCTGCAAATCCCTCTGACATTCTTACAGCCCCTCACGCATCTGGTACATCTGAGACCTTCAGTAATTATCCCTTGATTGATGAAATTGAACCGATGAATGATTGAACTAGACACTTCATAAATGTTTCATAATAACAGCCAAATTCCAACTCCAATTTAATATTATATCAATATTTGCCTCCTTATGAGTTATCTAAAGCTCTCCTAAATAGGAAAATTCACTGGGAATATATTAAAATAATTAACGTTTCTCACACAGACATATGCGAAGTCGGTTACGGCATCTAGTACGATCACTGTACAAATGGACCTGGGTTCCAGGTTTCATTTCACTGGGACCCTCAGCCCCGCAATCAAAGCCTCCTCAGGTCCCACTGACCTGCCTGCAACTTGAAGCAATCCTCCGTCGAATTTTAAAGCCCCTTGCCTTCCCCTTGCACATTCCCAGCCACCGCAACAAAACAAACAGGAAAGGGTGTGCAAGTCCAAGTGCCAGAATAGCTCTGCTCGTCTGAGGAAGAAACCCTTAGACGTTAACGAACCGTGCTTAAAATCTGCCATTTCACCACTCACTTTGCAGATGAGCATCACCCTGCAAAGAAGTTGCTCTTGAATGAAAACTTCATGATTGCCAGCGTCGCTGAAGGCCCCGACTTGCTGGTTCTTGCTTTGGAATTGGGTGTATCAGCCAGGAGAGGGGCATTAATTCTCGGTGTGACTACAGACAGAAACACAGGCAGCACTAGCAAATTACCACTGATGGATATGCAAATGGAGCAAGGACGAATATTAAAACTCACTCTGCTGCTCCCCCCTCTAGTCCGAAATTCATAGAAATAATGTAATCCTCCTGGAATGCTTAGCAATGCATCTAGGACGACAGTCTTGAGGAAGCTAATAATTATCCCTTGTTAGCAAGATCAACTAACTGCAGTCTTTCACTGCAGGGACGGAAAAATATTGTGACTTGCTATGCTAAGTGAAACACAGTAGCGGGATAAATTAGGACATTTACACTAACAATAATAAAGACATACAGCTATGGCTCCCTTCTACATACAATTGATAAAACTAACAGAAAATAGATATAGTGTTGATAGAAGAAAGCATTATGAATGGTTGATCGAGACACGAAGGGACAAACATTCTTCCATAGCTGTATTGTCATAGCTAATATTTATTAGACACCCGCTGTGTACAGTATGACTCTTATCAGAAACAAGGGTAATAATAAATTACTACCTGTCAACCGTGTGTATGGTAACTTCATTATGTGACTGAGAAGAACTCTTATTAAGTCTTTGGAATCTATTAAAAGTCACATTTTAAAACAATTAACCAAAAGGAGCAAATTTAGGAATTGTAGATCCCCAGTATTAACCCAAAGACTCAGCCTTGGAGAGGAAAAAAAAATTCTTAGGAAAAAAATTAATTTCTGCCAAGGAAAATCTAAGAACATAAGTTAGCAGGCCCTACCAGATGCCTCCGGCGATGCTGTAACAGATGAGTCAAATATCTAATTTCACAGGAAAAAAATTTATAGACTAGTCTTTGAATCAGGCAAGATCTAAACACCTTCCCTGCCAGGTTCTCAATCAAGTGTGTAAAAAACAGCAATGTCCGCGTACACCCACGATGCCCTCTGATCTCTGGATGTGATCACAGTGTGTTTATCACCTCACCTCTTCGGATGTATCTGGACAGACTCTCTTACTCCATTCACCAGTCTGATTGGGGTGGTGGGTGTGGTAGGACCTCACTGTGATTCCACGCTGCCTCCTGTTGAGTGGTGGAATCCGATCCTTCCTGCCATGAATCTAGGAAGGCTTTGCAACCGCTTTGATGGCAAGCATACCACGGAAGTGATGTTTTGGCGACTCCCAAGCCCAGGCCTCAAGGACAGGTTGCAGCAATTGCTCTAGCTTTCTCAGAGCACAGGCCCACCAGGTGAGGAAGCCTCCCTCCCAGAGAGAGCAGCCCAGCTGACGGGCATTACCACCCGCCAGTCTTGTGACCCATCTTGGACCGTCTAGTCTCCACTGTGTCTTAGGTGACAGCTGCTGCCTAGGTGGTTCCAGAAACAACCAAGCAGAAGAACCACCCAGTTGAACCCAGTGGGAGTTTCGGATCCTCAGAAACATGAACAAATAATTTTAATTCGAACCACTTGAGTTTGCAGCAGTTTGTTACATGGCAGTAGGGAAAGAGAAAATGAACAGGGTGATAAATGCTGTAGAATTCTGCCCAGTGCTTTAAAAGTACGATTCTGCTCTAACCCTTTCTATGGAACACCAGCGTCCAGGACTGCCTTCAACTCAGAAGCTAAGAAATTTCTTCTCATTTCTTCCCAATCATCTCTCAAAGCAATTCACACCAAGACTGAACTGTTCCACCTTCCTTTGATAATAAAACCAGAGGTGCAGAAATATTTGTTCAATAGTTGACTGAGAGTTGGTAGAGTGTGAGATGTGTTCAAAGGCAGCTTCCGGTTTCCTCCTCTGTCCAAACGAAGTGTGGCCAGCCTTGCTCAGGTGGAGCACTGTTGCCAGGCCCCTGGGGCCTGCTGGAGGCCTTTATGACCAGGAGCCCCAGGTGCTGTAGTAGTCAGGGCTCTCCAGGGAAACAGAACCAACGGAACGTACACAGTCACCCTCTGATACCCAGATATTGGGTCTAGGAATCCCGAGGAATACAGGCACTTGCAGATACCCAAGTCCCATATATAAAATGGCACAGTATTTTCACATCACCTATGCATATCCTGCTTTATACTTTAAAACATCTCTAAATTGCTCATGCTATCTAGTATTTACTACTATGCAAATCATTGCTCTGTCCTTTATGGAATGATGGAAAGAAAACAATCTGTACATGTTCATCATTCATCCCTTTTTCCTGATATTTAAAAGCTTTATTTTGAGACAGGGTCTTGTTAAGTTACCCAGGCTGGCCTTGAACTTGTGATATTCCAGCTCCAGCCTCTGGAGGAACTGGGATTATAGGTGTGCACCACTATGTATGGCTTTTTTGAATATTTTTGATCTGTGGTCAGTTGAATCCATGAATGTGGAACCCACAGATATGAGAGTTGACTGTATACTATCTGCAAGGCAGGCCAGCAGGATGGAGATACAGGTGAGGGCTTAATTCAAGTTCAAAGGCAGTCTGTGGGCAGGATTCCCTTTTTCTAGGGAGTTCAGCCTTTTCCATTAAGACTTTTAACTAGTTAGATGAAGCCCGTCTACACTATGGAGAATTATCTGCTTTACTTGAAGTTTACTATTTTATATATTAATCTCATTTAAAAATACTTCACTGAAACACCTAGAATAATATTTGACCTAATTTTGGGGTACTGTTGCTTAGCCAAATTGACAGATAAAAGTAACCATCACACAGTCAGGTAGTACTGATTTGAATCGTGTCTCCCCCCAAAAAAAGATATGCTGGAGTTCTAGCCCCTGATAACTCAGAACGTGATTTCATTTGGAGACAGGTTTCTTCAGAGGAAACCAAATTAAAATGCAGTTATTGGCGTGGATCCTAATCCAGCATAATTGCTGTCCCGATAAAAAAAGGACACATGGACTCAAAGACAGACGCACAGGAAGCAGATGCTGGGAAGACACACAGAGAGGCGGCCATGGGGTTGCATTTATGTGTCCCCAGTTGAAGGATGGCCAAGGACAGCCAAGAAATACCAGAGCTCCAGGAGGCAAGGAAGGAGGCACCCTGGAGCCGGCAGAGATGTCAGACTTCCAGCCTCCTGAATGTGGGACAACAGTTTGCTGTTTCGAGTCACCCAGCTTTGGGAACTCTGTTATGCCGCTCTAGGAACTAACGCAGACACATAGCTGAGCACCTTGTTCATGAGTCTGAGAGGAAACCCCAAGCAGCTGTCCCCAGACAGGGAGGGGACTGAGGGAATCCCCCACACAGACCTCTGCGAGGCCCTGGGAGACAGGCCCAAGGGAGTTTGGAAACCTGTTTCCTCCGAAGACGCGGGGTTGTCCCCTGGAGTTCTGGGTCGTCAGCTAAGGTGGAAGTTTGGAGGTTCTTGGCTGAGAACCAAGATGGGACAGGGGTCTTAGCTGAAGGATCTGTGGAAGGAATTGAGCAACATCCAGCATGCAGGTCCGGCATCCCATTGCACAGCTCTCCCTGTGGTGCAGAGTCCGCAAGAGCAACCCAGCAGTACCATGCTGAGCTCCAAAAGCGGACACTGTCGTGGGCCCTGGAGCCACGTGAACCTGGGTCATTTCTGGTTCTGCCGGTCGCCAGTTATGGGGTTTTTGTGGTTGTTGTTGTTGTTTTGGAAGTGCTGGGGATTGAAATCATGGCCTTGCGCTTGCTAGGCAAGAGCTCTACCACTGAGCTAAATCCCCAGCCCGAAGTCGCAGTTAATAACAACGGCTGTCTTTTTATTGAATGCTGAGCACTTCAGATACTCTCTCTCCTTGACTCTTTCTAGCAACTTGTTTTGCAGATTAGAGAGGCTGACTTCCCCAGAGTCACACAGCCAGCCCGGATTCTAATCCATGCAGGCTGATCACCAAGCCCTGAAGCCCCGCTTCTCACGATGGTACCTGATAAAAGCATGCCGCAGACAGGGGGACCCAGATTCAACCCTTGTATTTCGTCAGGCCAGCGAGCAGGCCCAAAGCTCCCACACCGATAGAACTTATTAAAAGTACCGTAACAGTGAGATTGAGACCTGCCCTTGACATGTGGACGGTCTCATTGACCAGCAGACCTGTCGGGGATAATTAGGGTAGGCAGGGCCCCTCCTTTGGGAGCGTGGAAAGTTTAAGTTTGCCCACAGGGGAAACTTTAGCTACCAGGGACTTCACCATTGTTAATGAGCTGGTTTGTGCCCCGAACACATCAGCAGGTGAAGGCATTTTATTAGGAGTTCTATGAACACTGAAAGAGCGTGGAAAACTAAAAGAACTGGGGCCATTGCTTAGAATGCTGGGCGGCAGGTCCAAGTTGCAGCTATTCACTACCTGAGGCAATCACTGATTAACTTGGAGCTGATTTCCCCTCCTCCTGCACCTTCTGCATCTGGGCTGCCTAATGCCTTGCAGAGATGGAGGGGCAGGTAAGAGCCCTGTCATAGTTGGCAGCCAAAGGCTATGCCAGCCTTCACGGTGTTATTGAGACAGTACATCAAGAAGTGGCTTCCACATGAATCACGCAGGAGGAATCGGAAGAAGCACGTCCCGGAAACAGAGCTGCCTCGGAGTGTAAAGGAGGAGCAGCACCCTGCTGTTAGTGGCCGCTGTACTAGTTGGTCAAACATCCAGGCCGACAGTGGGTGTAGGTGTGATACCAGGAGACAGACGTGGCCACAGAGGGTAGGTTTTGGTGCCAGGGGCTCATAGCTCCACAAACTATGGCAAAGAGGACCTCATATGCAAGGTGCGGCAGGTGGGGAGGGCAGGACACTGGCCAGCTGCTGGCGCTGTCCTGGCCAGATGCTCTCTTAGCTGACAATTGAGCGCATGGGGCTCCGGGAGGCGTAGTTTCCCAGGGCTGCTCAGAACAACAGAAATGCTTGTCTCACACTCTGCAGGCTGCAAGTCCGAGAGCAAGCTGTGGGCAGGGTTGCTTCCTTCGAAGCACTCCTAGGAGCATTTCTTGCAGGCCTCTCTCCTGGCTTCCGGTGAAGTCCAGTGAGCCTGGCTGCTCCTTGACTTGTAGATGAGTCGTTCCAGTCTCTGCCTCTGTCTTCACATGGCATCCAAACGGTATGCTTGGGTGTCTGAATTTCCCTCTTCTTAAAAGATGCTAGAGCTCAGGTCTTGTGCTTGTTGTTTGAGACAAGATCTCACTGTGTATTTCAAGCTGGTCTTGAACTCACTATAGAGCCCAGGCTGGTCTCAAACTTGAGGTGATCCTCCTGCCTCAGCCTCCTCAGTGCTGGGACTATGGTGTGCATCATCACCCCTGGTGAGTTTGGGTCTTAAATGTTGCCCAAAGGCCCATGTTTTGGAGGCTTGGTCCCCAGGAAAGGGCTATTGGGAGGCTGTGAAAGCTCTAAGAAGTGGGGCCTAGTGGGAGGTCTGGGGTTCACTAAGGCATGCTGTTAAAAGGGATTGTGGGGCCTACCCTTCTTCTTCCTTTTTGCTTCCTGACTCTGCCGTGGTGATCTGCCTCAGCACAGTCCTAACAGCAGCACGGCCCACCAGTCACGGACAGGAACAGCTGAAACCAGGAGCCCAGTGAATCTTCCTTTCTCACAAACTGAAAATCTTAGATTTTTGTTCTAGTAATGAAAAGCTGACCAACATCATGCCCAACCCCAATGACTTCACCTTAACTTTCTTGTGTCTTCAACACCCCTACTTGCAAATAAGGCTTCAGGAGATATTTTTGAGGGGACAGAATTCAGCCCGTAACAATGACCCTAATTGGGCCATTAGACCCCTGGACTTAGAACAGCTAAGGGATAGGTGCTATGTATTTGTTTGATATGCCTAGGCACTAGCACCTACCTGGCCATAACTAATGCCCAATAAATGCTAAATGAATGAATAAGCAATAATTTCATCCAGGTCTGTATCATGGGTTATTTGGCAAGAAATCTGAGCTCAAAATCCTGGCTCCACCACTTCCTATGTGGGTGGTCTTTGGCAAGTCTCTTAGCAACTCTGGGCCTTGATTTCCTCCTCTCTAAAATGGGTGTAATACAACTTGCAGGATGGTGGGAAAAGCAAAAAAATAGAGTGCACATAAAATGCCCGGCATACAGCATGTGTCCACTAAATGGGAAGCGTGATATTAAAAGAAACTCTAAATTTAACCCTACATGGTACCTCTGTTTTTTTCTTTATACCACATTCATTTCATCATATTGATTCTTTTAGATTAAAAAAAATCCTAGTACCTATTGGGCTAAGCTAACTGCGTGGATCAGAAATGCTTTCAGTTTGCAGTAAAAGGCCCCCATTCCAAGGCCCCAGTTCATATAATGTCCTACAGTGGTGTTGGCGTCTGTCTCACAACCCCGGGAGAAAGGCGGCCTGTTCCGATTGCAACATCATAAAAGATCCAAGGAAGAGCCTGGCTCTCTCCGCTCAGATCCTGCGCCTATCCTAGCTTCAGTCTCCATGGCCAGGGGCGCGGAGTACGTGACTTGGCCAGTTCTGGGTCAGGTGAATGGGCAGGGACGAGTCAGGCTGCTGTGAAATAGGTTTCTGCAGGAAAGAAGAGTCACAAATGAGGACTAGAGGAATTTAGAGAAAAATTACTCTAACCCTGGAAACTCCTCATAGTCCTGAAAATAAGTGAGACTAAAAACAATCATGTTTCTGGAAAAGTACTGAGTGTAATTTTCAAAAACTAAAAATAGAAGCCATAGCTCACAATCAGTAATTTGTTGTTTCATTGTAAAAAATGGTTTGCTGCCTCTGTGATCCTTAGGATTAGGGGTAGGGGTGGGGTCAGGGCAGGGCTAGGGTTAGGTGTAGGGTAAGGGGCAGGGGTAGAGTAGGGCGAGGGGTGGAGATAGTGGTAGGTAGAAGGTCAGGGCTAGGGTTAGGTGTAGAGTTCTGGTTACGTGCTGGTGTGCAGCTGGGGTCAGGGCAGGAGTAGCTTAGCGTTCTGGTTAGGTGTCTGGATAGGGGGAGTATAGGGTTAGGGATGGGAAGACTTTCTGGGAGTCACAGGGACAGAGAGAGCCTCTAGTGTTTCGGCTGATAGCAGTGGGATGTCCCTGTGGGGCGACAGCATTGTGCCCTGGTGAGCTAACTCCTGTGGTTACTCTGAGGTCCCGCCTGGTACAGGTGAGGCGAGGTGGGGTGAGGGGGAGTTCAGGGCAGGAGGCTGATGTGCACAACACCCTGCACTGAGGAAAGCCCTGTCCAGATCCACTTAGCCGCTCCTCGTAGTGGCTTTTCACTTGTTCATTTTATACTATGGTTTTATGAAAAATACTCCATAACCCAGGTTTAATTTCCCTTGGGGAGACAGCTTTGAAATAACTATCAAATCTTTTTCTCCCCTCTTTCTGCTACTCTAAGCAAACTGGGAAATATTTTCCCCTGAGGGACAATAGTCCAGTCATTCATGCAATAATCATCTTGATACTATTTGCTTCTTCCAACAGTGTTTGCATACAGCCTCCCTCATACTATATTTCTACAGGTTTTTTTTTGTGAGTGAGGCCATCGACTGGATGGAACTGGCTCACATTTATATCGTGCTTGACAATTTCTCTGGTGTGTTCATCATCACACAATCACAAGAGGCCTTATGTCCATTTTATAGAGGAAAAATTGAGGCAGAGAGAGGCGGAAGCTTCCCAAACACCACAAACAGACTTGAATTTAAATCACCAAACACAGCCTCTGCCATTTACTGCTCTAAGGACTGCATGCAGTGCCCCCATTTCATCTTCCCAGGAAGACCTATGATCTGGGTAACAATCGAGCCCATGGACGGATAAAATTGGGGAATAGAGGGTTAAGCAAATCAGTGAGACTCCAACCCAGATGTGTGTTGCAGAGTGACGCCCCAGTGGAGAGCCTGTGCCCTGGCCTAGCGTGGCTCCGGGGCCCCCATGTTCACGGTGGCACAGCAGACAGGAGGGAGGGTCCGGCAAGCAGAGCAGCCCCCCGAGTCCCGTCATCCACTGTGGCGTGTGCCCATCCGCCTCTGGGGGGTGTGGACTAATGTGGGTCTTGGGGCGTCAGGGGGCGCCTGGTACACAGCAGCTGAGGGGTAAACTCGCACCTGCCTCTCTCCAGCCCTCAGCACCCTCCTCCACCTCCTCTAAGTGATGAAACTCCCACTTACACGTTAATCAAAATCCTGCTGGTGAATGAGAAAGAAAAAAAGAACTCTGTTAATTAAAATCTCAAAAGATGCCAGTGGTAACAACTGCAGATGCTTTCTTCCTGTGCTAATCCTACGGGGAGGACAGGCGTCAACGAGCAGTGTAAGTAGTGTAAGCGACACAGGTGCTGTGATTAGGCCTGACAGCCTGTGTCTGTGACAACTGGAATAAGGCAGATTTTTAACCCCCCTGAAACCCCAAGCTTGGAAGGTAATGAAATAATTAACGAGAAGCAAGGACTTTCTTTTCTTCCCAAGAGAGGTTAGGTTTCCAAGTGTCTCCCTAATGCAACACTGTCTCTTGAATGGATGGACAACAACAAAAAAATGAGTCTCTACACTCATTTATTGAGCACTTACTGTGTTCTGGGTACAGTGGAAGACACTTGGAGACTCAGGAGGGAGGCAGAATCATTACGCTTGTCTTCTAGAGGGAGGGATGATAGTAAACATGCAAACAGGCAGTGTACAGGTGTTGGGATGAAAGAGCAAGCGGGGGAGTGGAGCAGAGGGAGGGGAGGACGGCTTTAGCCTCGCAGATGGGGACACCCCTCTGACAGCCGTCGCAGTCCATTTGCTGCTGCTATACCTGAATGCCACCAATTCAGTAATCTGGGTTACAGTTCTGAAGGCTGGGAGGGGCAGGATCAAGTGACCACAGCTGCTGAGGCCCTGCTGGCTGGTGGACTCTCTGCAGAGGAACCTTGGAGGTGCAGGGCATCACATGGCAAGACAGAGAATCCATGCTCAGCTCTCTGCTCCCCTTCAGACAGAGTCTCCGTCCCACTGGTTTAGGCCCCACACTTGTCCTCATTTTGCCTCAGTTACCTCCCAAAGTCCCACCTCCAAATGTCATAGTCGTATTAATTTCCCACCAGCCCAATACCTCACAGAGCGGACTGAGTTCCAGCCTGAGTTTTGGTGAGGACATTCAAACCACAGCCGCAGCATCGCTCAACAGATGTTTGAGTTACAGGCAAAGGCAGGCTGGGAACACGGAGCGTTTCGAGCAGAGGACACTGGGGTGCAAAGGTCGGGAGGCTGAGTCAGACTCCATGTCCCCATGCTGGGCAGACCTGGCAGTGTGGGACAGCAGAGGAGCGATGGGGGACAAACTCCAAGAGCCTTTCGAGGAAGATGTCTGGAGATGACTCAAAGAGATCGGGAAGGTTTTGGGGTGTCTGGGGAAGTGATCAGATAATCAGATTGGATTTTCTACAAGTGTGCCCTGGCTGCGATGAGGAGAAGAGCTGTGAGGGTGGTAGCAGGGGAAGAAGGGGATGAAAATACTCGGTAGGGACAACAGTCCATGTGAGGTGGTATTACTTTGAGATGGCCCCAGTGACATTTTTTGATTGACCTTAAATGCACAAGTAATGGTGTTTTCAGAATGGATTTCTCCAGTGCTTAGCAGAGTTCCATCACTGCAGACTTTCTAGACTCTTGAGGCAGTATTTTTAACAGGCTGATGTATCATTTTAACCTCCTTGGGGCAAGGAGAACAGGTTGCAGAGAGTTAAGAATGTCGGCTGAGCAGGCTGAACAGGGAAAGGCTTTGCTGATGCCTGCCTGGGATGCACAGCGGCTGTCTGACTGCGCTCTTGAAGGCCTGAAGACACACTTGCTCAGTGATGTCCACGCATGGGGCCACCACACACAGATAACGTCCTTCAGGAAGGGTGTGAGGGAGGGCATGGGGTGGGCCTGTGGGTGAGGCTACAGGCAGAGAGAGAGAGAGAAAATCCACTTCCATTTTTTTGCCCTGACTGTTCCCATCCACATTGTTATTTTTTCAGACTTTGGGCCCAATGATGCCACTGTTCATAAAAGGAGAAAGGTAGAAGAGGTTGTTCAGTGTAAAACATGTGGAGATTTCATTTGCCACATCTTTGGATATGAAATTTCCACTGATCTTAGTGCATCCTTCTCTACACAGAGTGACCTTGTGCACCTAGATTGATATTCCCAGGATGAAAATGGAATCTTCTATGGTTAGGATGTCCCCAAGCAGGGAGATGGCCCACGCTCCTAATGGCAAGTAATTATAGGTTCGCTTCTAGCGGGAAGGAAGCAGGCCAGAAACTCAGAGTGGTGGCCCTGGCTGAGATAGCTGTGCCACATGAACCATAAGCCTCCATCTTATCTTGGCAGATAGAAAATTGGAATTTTAGAGGAACATTTTTGCATCAGATACTCAGATCCAACAAATACTCTCATTCTGTGCTGAGTTCCCACAGTCTCTCTACTCTGTTTACCAGCCTGCCCAGGGTGCTCAGGATGGAAACTCTGGACAACGTGTTGATGGAAGCCACTTGGAGCAATTGCTGACAACTCCATACCACTCATTCTCTGTTCTGTGTTCTTTCTTCCTCCTTCCTCTGGGTTCTTCTGGCCCATGACATTTCAATCAACTAGAACAGAGTGATCTGTGCACGTTGCTTGGCGCCTCCTATGCCCCCACCCCTATTTGTTTGTTGAAGGCCTAATCCCCATGCGGTAGTGTTAGGAAGCGGGGCCTTAAGGGGGATGACAAGATCAGGAGCGTGGGGCCCTTGTGATTGGGTTAGTGTCCTTGATAAGAGAGGCAAGACAGTGTTCTTGGTCTCCTTCTGCCATGTGATGGGTGGAAGAGAGCTGCAAATCCCTCGACGCAGTTTCCCTCAGCAGTTGGAGCTCATTTCTGTCCCCACGGAACTGGTTTGTTCCTGTGGCCTGCTTGACCCCTAGAATGCAGCAGAACCCACTTTGGCTTCCTTCCAAGGCTAAGCCAAGAGGCTGTGGAACCTTCCTGGTGCTCCCCCTTGGGAGGAAGCCACCATGAGAGAGATGTCAGCTCTGGGTGCTGCAGCTGGCACCCAGGGAACCAACGAAGTAGAACCGTCCAGCAGCCAGTGTTCCAGCTAGCTTCTGCCTTTCCAAGGCTTGGCCACACCTTGGGTGGCATAACTATGTTCAACCAGCCCCCAGAACCGCACAGCTAATACATGGCAATCTTTAAACCAACTGGAATGTCACTTCCATCCGGCAAAGCCTCGTCTGTGGTTAGGAGAGTTCCTGACATGCAGAGAGTGCATGACGCCAATGGCAGAAAACAATGAATGAATAACCCGAATCCCAGGCGGCCTAGGGCCTAAGGTACCTTGTTTCTCCTCAGCAGGGGAGATTTGTAGCTCCTCGCTTTGATTCCTCTCCACAGTGCTCTGTTTCCTGTTACTCCTGGATGATTCCCTCAACCTCCGCTCATTGAGGGCCCATCTTTCCAACTTCTGCTGACTCAACCCCAGCTCGGGAGGTTCCTTGCTTGCTGCTTCTGCTTCTGTCTGTGTCTTTCCCAACTTCTGCTTACTCAGCCACCTCCTGATTCTCCCTGACTTCCCAGGTGAAATTTCAGAGGAAGGGAATCTGATTGGGTCAGCCCATTCTCCACGGAGGCAGAAGTTTTGCCCTTTGGCTGTGTCCTGGATCAGACATCCATGTGGATTCAATCATCTGTGGTCAAAGGCCCAAAGCATAGTGACCCAGATGTGGGAACCAGGAGTCCACACAGCAGGGGTACACAGAGGAAGTTTGTGCCATTCGGGCTCTGTTGACCAGAGGCCGAGGGCTACGCTGCGGAAACTCAAGCTCTGGGGAGACATTGGGGGCTTCTAAACAAGGCTACAGTGGAACAGATCTGTTTCAGAAGCTAACTGTCATGATTTGAATCTGATTCAAGTGTGGCCCCAAAGGTTCATGTACTTGGGGCTTGGTCTCAGCATTGGCATGTACGGGAGTGGAGGAATTTTAAAGGGGAGGAGATTAGAGGGAGGTGATTGGGTCTTTGGGGTGTCACCCTCGGAAGGAATTACAAATCCTTTTAATTTTCATTTTTAAACAGTAAGGTTTGGGTAGTTAGTTGTACAGCTACAGGTCATCTTTCTAATTAGGAATTCAGAGAAGAGCTAATTCCCAAGAGAGTGGGTGAGTTCTCAAGAGAGCGGGTTATTATAAATCAGCAACACTGCCCTGTCTGCTCTCTCTGGTCTCCTGTCTCACCACCCTTGCAAGCCTCCTTGCCACTGAAGCCCTCACTGAATCAATAGGGTTGCTGAATCTTGGAATCCAAATTTGCAAAACTGAACTAAATAACGCACTTTTATTTGTAAAGCACCAAGGTTTCCTTATGGCAGCAGAACACAGACTAAGGTAGCTTAGTCTGTGAGACAGCTTAGTGATGGAAGTGCATGTGCAAGATCAGTTAGGAAGCCACGGCCAGGGAGAGCAGAGGAGGCTGCACACCATGCCGGGGCCCATGACGGCAAAGGGGGAGCAAGTGGCCTTAAAGCTGTCACTGGGCAAGTGTGCTGAAGGCTGGGTTTGCACACTTTGGGAGTCATAATGACATGAGTCAAGATTAGGGGTGCATAACATGGTAAGAGGGCATGTGGGGTGATCTCTTACATGGAAAGTGTAGCCAGAAGGAGAAAAACTTGGCAAGGGATCTAAATTGGAAGTGTATGCACAGGCAAGCAGAAGCGCAGGAGAGTCACACACCAATAAGACAGGGAAGCCTCCCACTTCTTCTCAACAGCACGGGGCAGAGGGTTCTGCATGGGACAGCCCTGTTCCCAGATCCAAGCGCCTGGTAATGCTACAATATTTTGGGAACCCACAATATTTTAAAAATACATCCGCTGGGCTGTGGTGCCACAATTAGTGTAGCTACCGTCCCAGGAAACCCTCATCACCATTTTGCTTAGATCAGAGAGTGGATTAACTTTGATGTCTGTCTGCACTCTGTGCGAGACACCACTGGCGGTCTGTTCCCTGCAAGCATTCAATCTTCACTTCCAAGGGAAGAAGGACAGGTGCCAGGTAGGAGCCCAGGCCAATTTTTTTTTTTTTTTTGGTGATTGAGATGAAAATATGCACCCTAGGGGGCCCGACATATTTGACTTGCATCCTGCCTTGAGTTCTTCCTCCCTTTGCACAAGCCCCTTCCCCCACACCCAAACTTCCTTCCACTTTCCCAAATATTAGCACAGCTGAAAAGCTCCAAGCCCCTCATCTCTGCCTGTGTTGGAGGTAATTGTGCTGATTTCTGCACGTGTTATGGCTCCTGGTGGCCTGAACCGAAACTGATCCTGACTAACTGAAGTTCAAATAGAGTTTACTGGGAGCGCATGTGGTGACCTGCGGGATAGAGTGAACACTTGAGAATCAGCTTACACCCAGGGAAGTGCCAGGATTACAGGCAGGCCAGAGATACACAATGATCTCAGAACACTGGCCATGGAAGAAATCTGCTGCAACGGTGCTGTCTATCTTCGTGTGATTCATGCTGATCCTCATGACTCTTATTTCTAGGAGAAAAAGTGACTGGAGTAGTTGGACCATAGCCACACCCAGGTGACACAAGATTGTTGATTTAGACAGGCAGTTTATATGGGTGGTTAAAAGCTGGACTCTGGAACCAGACAGTGTGGGTTTGAATCTTACCGGCTATGTGACTTAGGGCACGTCGTTCTTGGTATTCCCAGCTTCCCTCTCTGAATGTGGGGACAACTATTCACAGGCGTGGTAAGCAGCAAATGAGGAAACTATGATAGTGATCTCACACGAAAGCATTTGCTAAGTCTTGATGTTAGTCTGCATTGCTTAGGAATGCAGGCCCTTAAATTTAGAGTCTGTGTTAGACAGCTTTCCGTCTCTGCGACAGAACACGTGAGATCAACAAATTGGCTCACAGTTTCAGAGATTTCAGTCTGTGTTTACTCGACCCTGTTGCCTTTGAGCCTGTGGTGAGGCAGTACAGCACAGTGGGGACTTGTGGTGGAAGACACTGCTTCCCTCATGGTGGCCAGGAAGCAAAGAGAGAGATGAGAAGGGGCTACCAATCTGATATACCCTTCATGGGCACATCCCTAGTGATCTATTTCCTCCAACTGGGCCCCGCCTTCTAAGTGCCATGAGCTGGGGGCCAAGCCTTTAACACAAGAGCTTCCAGGGGAGATTTAAAATTCAAACCAGAGCTGGAATGGTGGTGCACACTTATAATCCCAGCACACTGGAAAGCTGAGGCAGGAGGACTGCAAGTTCAAGTCCAACCTGGGCAACTTAGGTAGACCTTGTCTCAAAAATTTTTCTTTAAACTGGGGATTAAAGCCAGGGCCTTCACATTGAACTATATGTTTAAACCTCTTAAAACATTTTTAATTTTAAAACAAGGTCTCAGTAAGCAGCTAAGTTCCTCAGGCTGGACTTGAACTTTTGGTCCTTCTGCCTCAGCTTCCCAGAGTAGTAGGATTACATGCCTGAACCACCACACCCAGCTAAAAAGGAAAAGAAAAAGAAAAGGGCTGGGGATGTGGCTCAGTGTAATGGCTCTGGGTTCAATCCCCAGTACTGAAAAAAAATCCAAACCAGTTGGTCATGGTGGTGCACGCCTGTAATCCCAGCACTTGGGAGGCTGAGGCAGAAGGATCGCCACAAGTTTGAGTCCAGCCTGGGCTACATAGTGAGTTCAAGGCTAACCCGAACTACATTGCAAAACCCTGTCTCAAAACAAACAAACTAGCAAACAAAAAAACACTCAAGCCAAAATTCAGTCCAACCAAGAATGCCAAGATGAGAGGGCATTCTGCAAAGGACATCCGGAGCTGTTATGAGAAAGGGGAGGCAGTTAGTACATGTTCCACATCTTGTCCCTTCACTACACTGCAGATGCAAGAGGGATGGCAGATTCTGCTGTTGTATTCACTGCTGCATCCGCCAGCCCCTGAGAAGCGTCTGGCAGCTCAGTGAACCGTAGCTGAGTTCTAGAACATTGAAAGACTCCTCTTTGTGCTCCTAATCAACCATCACAATGCTCTGCATGGAGGAGGCACACAGAAGTCTGTGCTGATTGAATGGATAGGATAGTGGAGGCGAAAATCGGGCAAGTGTGGTTTCCTCAGAAACAGGCACACCTTGGGATCAAAGAGATAACCTGGCGGCAGGCAGGTGATAAGTCACTACTTTCTGGTGTGATAAGACTAATAATCTAGATGAATGGCATAGAAGGACTAATCATTTCTGCTGGACAGCTAACGCCTTTAGACCAGCATGGAGGAGACAGACAAGCCATGAGTCACTTGTCAAATTACCTTGGTGAGAGGACACCTCAAATGCCACAATGGTCCTGCCTCTGATTCCTGGCATTCCTCATACCTCACCAGGATGCCTCACTCTCCTGGGATGTTCCATACTGGCTTGCAGAAGCCTGTGGCCGGGGCTTAACTAGATACCTGCCAGCCTCACTCACAGAGGGATCAAGAATCCTAAGAGACAAGTCCTTGCACCAAAGTGTGCCCCTGAGAAAGTTCAGCTCTCTGGCTTTCACTGACCAAGTCTATAAAAGAGTCACCCTAGCTTTGCCACTTGTGAAGTATAAAGCAAGCAGAATCACATACGAGGGTGTTTCATCTGGAACTCTGTTTTAGCTAGAGCCCCCTCAAAGCCTCATGTGCGCATAGGTGGGGCTTCTGGGATGTGAGTGGATCATGGACACATGATACTCATTGGTGGATTAGTCCTTTGATGAGTTTGCAGCTAAAGGTGATGTTGGGAGGAGGTAGGTCACTGGGGGCATGGCCTGGAAGGGTCCATCTCCCTCCCTTCTCCCTTGATCACTCTCTGCTTTCTGCCGCCAGGCCATGAGCAATTAATTCTCTACCATGTCATCCTGCCTTGGAACCAGGTGACTGCAGACAAGAACCTCTACAGGCTGTGGGCCAAAATAAAGCTTTCCTCCTTTACGTTGTAGGTGTCGGGTACTGTGTCTCAGCAATGAGAAAGCAACTGAGATAAACTCCTTCTGTTGTAAAAGAAAGAACCCAATTCAAACTGGCTTCGGTGAAAGGGCGACTTTATCGGCTCCCACTGAGCAGTCCTGGGGTAGATCTTCTTTCAGGTATGGCTGGCTCCCATGCACTATCACCTCTGGCGCATTCTCTCCTTGCTGCTTTGCTGACCTCATTTTCAGTTCCTAAGTGCTGCCCCTCCCATATCTCCAGCATCCTATTTCCAAATCCACCTTTCCAGCAGAGCTGAGATAGACTATGGTTGGCTCAGCTTGGGTCATACGAACAAGAAGATGCAACTACAATGGCCTAAGCCTTGTGCTAACCAA
Organism: Hystrix cristata; assembly: GCA_004026905.1. Lineage (NCBI taxonomy): Eukaryota > Metazoa > Chordata > Mammalia > Rodentia > Hystricidae > Hystrix > Hystrix cristata. Next base: position 110,762 of record PVJO010000229.1, read on the forward strand.
TCCTTGTGCAAGGAAGCTTGGTGGGGCTTACTTATGTGCTTAACTTTCAGAGCTGGGAAGAAGTAAGATGAAGGAAGAGAGTCTTGGCTTACCTCATGGGCCAATATTGGGAGAATATAGTTCCCCAAAAAGGTATTCACAGGAAAAGTGGAAGCGGGTGCTGGGCTGCTAATATGACAAATGCGCACCGCACCTGGGGATTTTCTATTGTGTGATAAAAGCATGTATCACAAGTTCTGTCCACTCAGGAGTCTTCTCTTCTTATCCATCTATGCTTGCAGGTGCCTGAGGAACAGCCACCTCACGGCACAGTCGTTTGTCTTCCTCCTCTGCACCTCTGTCGCTGGCAGGGCCATATCACTCATCGGTGACAGGCTGTGGGAGTCATCGATTACCTCTTCATGTGTATGTTCTGTGGCAGGATCCCGGACATCAAGGGTCACTTCTTACTAGTCTTGTGTCCCCCGTAGGGCCACGGCAGATAGTCCATAAATCTGCCAACAGATCGAACAACTGATTTATATGCTTCTGGAGCCACAGAGGTAGATGGTTATCTTGACTCAACTACAAAACTAGGAAGAAAACTGTGTTCACACCATTTTGGAAAGATTGTACATCTTTTCTGGACTAAATAATGCTGCTGGGGTCAAGATAAATATCTTCTCTGCTCCCCAGCCCCAGTTGCTGAAATCATTTCTAAGAGACTGAGTGAAGGCCCGAGGAATCTTGATCCCAGCCTCCCAATCCCACTGGTCATATTCAGGCACAGCCCAACTGTAAGGGGGACAGCCGCAGCGGATGCAAGGTGGCAATCACACGAGGAGGCAGCTGATGTCTGTCCTCAGTGGCTCCCACCCGGGCAATGAGCTAGAGCCCTGGGCCCATCCGTGGGACTGACCACTGGCTCTCTGACCTTCCCTGGATCCTGTCCACTTTCTATCTTTGCTGGCATCCCTGAGATCCCAGCACAGGGCACAGGGCAAGAACAAGGGGTGGAAAAACGGGGTCAGGATCCCTCCCAGGCTAGTCTGGGTCCAGAAGTTCCTGTGGCCCGGGTTTCAGAAACACCCTCGGGGCCACTCGGAACCAGGCAATTTGTCCCTGTGGCTGCCCTCAGAAAGGCCCAGTGTCTTATCCGAAGCCGCAAGGCTAAGCCGTGGTCCCCTCAGCTGTAACCTGAGCCCGCTGATAGGAGGATCGCATGGGCACATGCACTAAGTGTGATAGTCACTAAATATCGAATTAACGGGGAAGGACCACAAAGCATGGCTGGCCACGGAGGGGCTGGCAAAAGGTCCGCAGGGCGGCGACTGGGGCGGCGAAGAGAAAAACCAGGCCCAGGGCAGGAAAGGGGGCAAAAAAGAAGCCGCGGGAACCGAGCGGAACGAACGCTCCCCAGCCACTCGGGCCCTGCGTCCGCACCACCCACCGCCCGAGAGGGAGGGAGAGGCAGGCGGTGCGCAGGGCCCGGGCCACGCCCACCCGCCCCGCAGAAGCCCCGCCCCTGCTCACGCCCCGCCCCCGCGGCCCGGAAGCGAAAGCGGCTCCTCCACTTCCGAGCGGGGTCGCGGCCCGGCCGGCGGGAGCGAGGTGTCCGCGCGTCCCGGGCTCTCCGCGGGTCGCGACCGCCCCCCGGCCCGGCGCCATGTCCCGGAACCTGCGCACCGCGCTCATTTTCGGCGGCTTCTTCTCCCTGGTCGGCGCCGCCTTCTACCCCATCTACTTCCGGCCTCTCATGAGGCTGGAGGACTACCGTGAGTGACCTCTAACCCCGCGCGGTGGCCTGGTCCCAGGAACTGTTCCCCTCACACCCACCCGGTCAGCTCCACGTGGTGCCGTGGAAAAAGCTGGGCCCGGGCGTCAGGCAGAGCCAGGTTCGGATTCTGCCGTGTCCAGCTTTGTGATCGCGGACCAGCGGCTCACCCTCTGGGGCCCCGAGTGTTCCCACCGATAAATACCAATGTCTGCACCGTCAGTAATACAGCCGGACCCCTTGTGAGACCCAGAGGTTGTGATGTATATATTAAAGCACCCTGCACATAGTAGGTCGACACTAAGTACTAGCTCACAATCATAGTTAATAAGAAAGCGTATGCGTCAGGGTAGGCATAAATTGGATCGGTTAATTTGCACAACCTCCCCTTTAGGTAGATGTTGTAGCCCATCTTAGACATGTAGAACTAAGGCTCTGAGATCCGGTAACTTTGCCCAAGGTCGCGCAGCTAGTAAGTGGCAAGCAGATATTCCAGCTCAGGCCTGTGTCTCCAGAGCTTCCTCCATAGTAGTGATCTGGCAGGGTGCAGATGAAACCCTGATCATCCTGAGCTGAAAGGTGTTTTTATTGTGCTTCATTTCCACTCCCAAAGATGTGTTTGAGCGGAAATATTTCAAACTGAAACTGTTAACCTGGGTTTTTCGGTTTTTCCTCAAATCGTTTATCAGATTTCTGCTGGTTTCTTTCATTTGAAGCTGGTTGCTCACATGACAGTGGTGAATATCCTGGGAGTAATTTTCCTCCTTAATCATTCAAGTCCTATCATTCTAAAAGCCAAACTCTCCTTCCTTGAGACCTATACTTCAGGAAGGATTAGCACTTTGATACATCTGAAACCATCTGTCAGTGAGAAAATATTAGGCATTAGAGACTCATTTTGTTCTCCAAGAAACCTGAATCATCTTGCAGATGGAAGAGGGCCAACCCTGCCCCTTGAGGATATTAGCCGAGGCTGAAAGCTTGGCAGTCTTGAAGGCAAAAGCTCCATGTAAATGCTCTGTCCATTTCAAAAGCTATAACATTTGGTTTCTGAAGGTGGAGCCTTTAAATACACGTGTAGATTTCCTTGTAGTGTCTTTTCATCAGCCGAGGCTGAAATGGCCTCTGTCCACCCCTCCTTCCAGCCTGTCTGCACATGCCGTGCCATGCAGAGGGGCAAAGGTGGGGTTGCGTGAAGCCCCGCGATGTGGGGTGCCATCATTTTCCCTGGCTGCTCTCTGTTCAGGCTATTTTACTATGATCTCTAGAGCTGAACTTGGAACAAAGGGTTTGCTTTGGGTTCCGCTAGAAGCATGTCACTTATGAAGCCCTAGCAGCGGTTCTCAGCTGGGAGTGGTTTTGTCCAGAGGGGACATTTGGCTCTCTCTGGAGATATTTTTGCTTGTCACAGACAGGGGAGAGAAAGGGAGGCAGCTGTGGCTACTGACACCTGGATCGAAGCCAGGATGAACTTTACAGAACAGTTCCCCACGCCAAAGAATCACCTAGCTCCCAATGCAAGGGGCGCTTCGGTGGAGAACCCCACTCTGATCAGATGACCGTGATGTGGGTCTGTGTCACGTGTGCCCTGCTGTAGTCTCAAAGGTGCACACTCCAGAATCTGGTTGTCTGAGTGGCTTGAGACAGACAAATCAGGCCTTTCACATGAATGTTTCATGAGTGGAACCACAATAGTTGCATTTTAAACTTGAAAGCAGTGTGTGCTCATTTTTCTGGTTCTGTTTTGATTAATTTGGCCACCTTATATCTGAGAGTCATAACCGATTCTTTATGCAGGTAAGTGATGCTAAACAGCTGATCCTTACTGAGAGCTGTGTCTGGCACGCTTCTAAGCACTTCAAAGACGATATAATCAGTAATAAGTCTGCCGCGCTGAATGATCATTCCCATTTCATATGTGGACAGCCCTATAGAGCAGTTAAGTTACTTGCAGACAGTCCCACAGTTGATGAGTCACAGGCCTGGAATTTGAGGTGGCACCTCTAATCCCTAAACCATGACACACTGTACTGCCTAGCCTGTCTAAGAAAAGGAAATGAAGCACAATGAGGTCCTCTTGATGTCTTGGTAGATGAATGACCTTCAGGCGAGTTACTTCACTTCTCTGAGCACAACCTGTTTCTCAGCAGCAGCAGTGGAATTTAGTGAACTGCACTGACAAGGTTTTGGATAAATTCAAGGAGGTTTTGGGTAAATTAAAGAAGGTGAATTAATGGTTGTGGAAACTCTCATTGTAGTCTTACATTAGGGATTCCATAAAAACATTTAGGGATTGGGGATTTAGCTCAGTGGTTAGAGTGCCTAACAAGTGCAAGGCCCTGAGTTCGATCCCCAGCACCCTGAAAAAAAAAAAAATAAAAACATTTAACAAATAAGGACTGACAAAGGCAGAGATGTGAGAGAAGAGACCGGAGCAGTCCACAGACCTTGTGCTGGCTGGAGTCCACATGCAGGTCAGCAGGGCGGAGCTGAGATGCGAGCACTGTCAGCACTGTGTGGACAGTCAGTGCGGCAGGTCCAGGCGCCCAGGCAGTGCCGGAGCTGGGAAGAGACAAGTGGGCACACGCAGGCACTCTTCAGACAGTGCTCTGAATGCCAGCTGGGAAGGGCTGCAGATGGGGAACCGAGGAGGACTGAGGAGGCCTGCAGGGAGATGAGCTGCAGTCACAAGCCCATGGGGCAGCTTGTCCTGTAAGGGGTGTGGGCTGTTTGGGGATGGTGTGGAGGACAAGCAAAACTATCCACTGGAGTTAGCAGAAAGAAAGTACAAAGTATTGATTATTTTGTTAATACATTCCATGGTTTGAAAGTAGGCAAAAAGCAAACTGTAGCAGATTAAGGAGTCAACAGCCTGTTACATTGATGATTTAAAGACGTTTGGGCTGTTGGAGAGAGGAGAATAGCTAAGCAGTATCTGCAGCAGGTCAAGGGGTCTGGGGAGCATGTATTTTATGTTCACATGCGGGAATGTGGCTGGGTGAGCCAGCAGAGTCCAGATGACAGAGGCTGTGGAGAGGTGACAGCCATGGAGGGGAGGTGGCAGGAGCCTGTGAGCACAGGGAGAGGAAGAGCCTTGGGCCCAGGGCAGGTGCAGCTGAAGTGGATTTGAAGTTGGCAAGTTGTGGGTGCTTTGGGTGATGGCACATAGGAAGTGCGATCTGCAGGAGGACACACTCTTCCTGGGTGGTTGAGACCAGCCTCCTCATCAGCACTCTTGCTTTGTTCTCTTCCTTAGCCTTTCCCATTAGCTCCCCCCGCTGACTGTCTGGTAGTCCTTGCATATTGGGCCTCCTTTTCTTGGAAGGGCAGGGCAGAAAGCCCAGTGCCTGAGAAGCAGATGACTACGAGAAGCAAGATTTAGAGCCAGAGGCCGGCAAGGAAGGAGGCAGGCCTCGTAGGTCACCTTGGGTCCTTTGGCAGGGCCCTCAGCCTGGTATGGGGAGTCTGGGAACAGGTAGGTCCCAAGGTCTCTGCTGGAGTAAGCCGACAAGCAGCAGGAAGTTGGGTAAAGCTGAGGCAAGGAGGTCTTCCATGCTTGCTAAGCAGGCAGCCGATCACAGGCTCCCTTATCGGATCTCATTTTGACAGTCCATGTAATCTGCAGCTCCTTCAGTAACTCAGCAGGGCCTCACAAGTGTTAGGTGGAGTGCAAGGTCAGGGCTGCATGTGGCACCTTGGACACTGCAGTGAGCCCCGGGCCGTGGTGCCTGGCCCTGGGTTCGGGGAGCAGGGCTTTGGGTACAGTTTTGCAGTGCTTCTGTGGGGAGCCGCAGGCATTGCTTTTCGTTGTCACCCCATTGCACAGCGTGGCTTGTCTGACAAGGGCATGGTAGGGAAGAGTACAGATGGCTGGAACTAGGAGCCTGGTTTGTCTTTGTAGCCTAGAACCAGCCAGTAAGCCTGAATACAGCTCTTTTCAAATAACTTGCATTTTAGGCATTGAGGCAACTGATGAGATAAAACAAAATAGTAGATCATTTTTGTGATCTTGTTCATCTAATTAGATGTGCAGGAGCATAAAATTCTAGGGTTTTGCCAGAAGTTTTTTGAGCTCATTCGTTCCCCTCATGGAGGTGACTTGTCCAGGGTTACCCAGCCCATTAATTGCAAGGTGAGTACCAGAGCTCGACACCCGCTGGACTTGTCCTCCTGATGCCCTGTCACGATGCTGTGAAGACAGTGAAGAACGTTTGAGAGTCAGCAAAGCGAAATGGAACCCGGGAATGCTGGGCAGAGACTCCATTCTACTGCTTGGTCGTGTTCTTCTGCTGCCCCAGCCGGAAGTGTGTTGTACACTCAGCACAACAAAGTTATAAGAAATCACTGGATGTAGAAGTAATTCTTACTTTGTAAGGGCATTCTCCCTATTACATGCTTAGTGCTTAGGATATGCTTTTCATTTCATTCACCATAAAATCGAGTAAAATGGACAGGCTCGAGTCTTGTTTTCTAACTGGCATTACAAAGTTCCCTGCATTCGCCCAGCCACTCTGCCGAGAACATGGTTGTATTTACAACACCAGGAGGAGCCAGTGATTTGAAAGGCCATTTGGTCCCCTGCAGTGAGCTGGTTCACTTGGGCTGTTGGGATGTGTGGCTTCTCTTCAACCTCTGGTTCACATCTGCTGTGGTGGTTATTTGGGTCCTCGCCACCTCTGTTGACATTTGCTGTTTTAGTGGTATGATTTCTTCTCAGCCTCTGGTTTTGCGTGTGCTGTTAGAGCCCTTTGGTTCCCGTCAGTCACCTGGTCCAAGCTTGCTATTATAGCCATTTGGATCCTCTCAGCCTCTGGTTCACACTTCTGGTGTGGTTTCTCCTCAGCCTCTGGTTCACATCTGCTACAACGGCCGTTTGGTTCCCCTCCACCAGCTGATTCACACTTGCTGTTGCAGCCTTTGGTCCCCTCAGCCTGCGAGTCCACTGTTGATCAGTCCTCCTCGGCCTGTGGCTCACACCCGCTGCTATGGCCTTTGGTCCTCTCAGCCAGTTCACACCTGCTGTCATGGCCCTGTGGTTCACACTTGCCACTGGTGCCCCCTAGTTCAGGGTTCCCCCGTAGGCAGACAAATAAGTGTCCAGCCAAAGGTGGCAAAATGGGAGCAGCTGGGAATTTAGCTCAGTGGTTGGAGTGCTTGCCTTGCAAGTATAAGGCCCTGAGTTTGATCCCCAGCACCAAAAAAACAAAAAACAAAAAATTCATATTTGCTGTCATATAAAAGATACTTTGAAGTGATCATGGAACAGTCACACCATTAGACTTTCTTATGTTTAACAGTTTGCTTATTTTTTTATAAAGAAAAAATACAAACCGACAGAAAAGATCCAAGAATGGTATAATAAATTCCTTTATACCCTTCACCTAGATTTACTAGTTGTTAACATTTGCCACGTTTGCCTTCTCCCCATAGATGACATAGATGCATATATACATAAGGAATTATACTTACACATGTAAGTTGAAGACGGAGGAGCTTTCATTCCTCAATTTGCCAGGAACAAGAGTGTTCTCTTACATAATTATAATATAGTCACCCAGTCTGGGAAATTTAACACCGATATAATGCTATCATCTAATATACAGTCTATTCACATTTTGCCGTTTGTCCCAGTTATGTCGAGATGTGAGCTGCTTTTATTTCAGCTGCTCATTGGCAGGAGAAAGTGGGGAGGGTGAGTCCCGAGGCCTTGTTCTGCACCAGTTTTGTCTGCTTGTGTACTTTGGGTTTCTACCTGCTGCTCCTCGGCAAGAGTAGCTTCTACTAATAGTTACAAGGCTGCTGAGAGGGGCAGAGGATGGCGCATAGCTGTGAAGCATTTATTTGTGGTTGTCATTGTTACAATAAAAAGTCACTCATTGGATTTATTTCCTAAAATGGACATTTACTATAAAAATATGTTTACATTTTCAAAGACTTAAAAATTATTAAATTGATTTTTTTAGTTCCAAACAAGAATCAGTCCTCCTGCATGTATTACCAGCTTTAATAATATACCTTGGCCCTTTGACTAGAGATAATGATTCTCAATTAAAACCACAAATCAAACCACTGCCTTAGCACCAGGGGGCAGAGTCGGGCTTGCTGAGACACTGGAGTGGGGAATTGTCTAACCCAGGGTGCCATGGTTGGGTTTTAATCATTATACTCCTGATAGAAATGTGCTCACAACCGAAGTCCGTAATTAGCTTCTGCGTTCTTGTAGTTAACCCCCTGGCTTCTGCCATTGCCTTTTCCCTGAGGTTTGTGTACATTTGCCATTTCTCCAGTGATAGCAAAATGCTGTAGAAGCCTGTCAGCCTCATCAAGATATACTTATTAAATCCTGAGAGACAACTTTCTGTTTTCCCTTCAGCATATTCTGCATGCACAAATAGAGTGTCTTTGTGTGGTATTGTGAATTTACATAAGACTGCTTTGGCCTGAGCGTATTTATAAAACATTAATGGATTAAAGAACCAGCGGATGTAGATAGGCTGGCAATACCTGGTTATCGTTCTGTGGGAACTGGTTCAAGTTGCCTGTCCAAGCCATGCTGTCAAAGTGGTTGCATGAGGACAAGGATTATAAAGAGATTTTGGTCTGTTTGAGACAAATCCCCAGCCTCTCTCCGACCTCATTAGCAATTAGCAAGGAAGTGTGAAGACAGGGATTCCTTTCTCTCCCTGGGTTCTCCATTGCATCATAAGAGGTTAGGACACAATTAGGCATTTACTGCCTGGGCCGAAGTCAGCTCCTCCGTGCCTGGCAGCCTGCCGGCGCCTTGGCTGTGCAGTACCTGCCTCAGAGAAGGTGTTGCATACACCAGGAACCCACACGTCTAGAAATGCTTTCTGACAATTAGTTTTAAAAACCTGTCTCTTCCTTCTTTCATAATACTAGAGAATAGACCTTTCAGGTCTGGAAAATTGTATCTATTTTGGCTCTCGGCAAGACTGAGAGCAGCCTTTTGCCAGTTGGCTTTTTCCGAGTGTGTTGGAGACGTCCGTACCTTGAGACCTGCGTATTGACAGTGTGGTAGGGCTCACTCCTACGAGAACTTGCTGCCACAGGAAATGGGAACCCCTTTCGTGTTGAGCTGTTTTGGAGAGTGTGGCCCCCTTGAAGCTCCGTATTGTGCGCTCGAGTTGGAAGAAGTCTGGGCATGCACTATCGGGATCCAGAGGGTCTTGGATGCTGTTCACCTGGTATGATCAGCAGTGCAGTGAAACAGATCGACCTCGGTGTACTGTGTCATCTCCCTGTCCCGACCTCTTAGGATTGGATATCAGGGTTCCCGTAATCTCCATGCACCGTGTTTTATTTGCCAAGCAAAATTTAGCAATGATGAAACTGTCAAGTAGGTCCTTTCAGATTGACTTTCTGTCACATTGCTATAGAAGCAAGTTTGATTATTAGAGTTAGCAAAACCCTGTTTCTTGTACCTTTAGGCCCGTGTAACTTTTTGAGAATCCAGAAGCCAAAGTAGAGAAAACAGCCTGATATTAAATAAGAGCTAAATGTGGATTTAAAGAAACATTGTCAGTCTGATTAAAACAAAGGTCCGATTACTACATTGAATTACTATAATTTAGAAGTAAATATCCTTTGGCTCCAAGTCTTTCTTCTAAAAATTGCCACTTGTCAAGAGACTTAAAATAATAAGTCTTTGTTGCCACAGACCTCGAGTTTATTCTCAGCCTCTTAGAAAGACGTGTCAGAGTGCTTGAAGCCCACAGTCGTAAAATGCCCGGTTTCTCTTGGCCTGGCCGTTGGATTCTCCAAAGAGCCTGCGTAGCCGCTGGCGCTGCAACGCTCTTGCTAATTGGCGCGGCACCTGCAGTCAATTAGGGAAGCTTCAATTATCCAAACCAAAGCCACCCACCCAAAGATTAATTTTCTGCTCTATTTCCTATCAAAAACATAGCATCTCTAGCTCTGCGTCTAGTCCTTCAGTAGAGAGCATTTTAGACATATGAACTACGTCATTTTCTTGCTAATTGTGCTTGTTTCTTCATGTCAGCAGCCTTCCGCTCGTAATATCACGCCCACCAGTTCTTTCAGAATTGTTGTTTTTCTGTTGTTTTGTTGCCTTTCCAAAATGCTGAGATCACAGGAAAAAGATGTTAGTTGGGAGCTTTTCTTTTGAAGTATGGTTTTCTTTCTTTTCTTGAAAATAGCCAATCTTTTTGCATTATAGTATCTAACAGCCACAAACTAAAAGCTTTGAATAATGGCATCAGTGAATTTAAAACACTCATAAATACTGTTTCTAACTGTCCCATGTCATCGGCCCATATAACTGCAAAGATTTTGCCCTCCTCCACTCTAAAGAATAATTTTTCTGTTGTGTTTCTCAGAGAAGGAACAAGCCATAAATCGGGCTGGGATTGTCCAAGAAGACGTGCAGCCACCAGGTAAACGTGAAAAAAAAAATCAAAACAGAATCTCATTTGTACTGTTGTGTGATTTGTATGTGTTTGCTTTGCTGTGGAGAGAGGGAGAATGCTTTTTAGCTTGGAAACTTGCTTTTGCAATTTATTTTGCAATAGTTGCCATTTTATAGGTGCCATCCACAACTTCATTTTCGTATTTCACTATGAAATACTTTGTGCAGGTTTGCTGGGTTCTTTAACACCTGATAAGTGGACATAAAAATGTAACCAGTGTGCAATTAGATATGAAGTGTGAATAGCTGTTTTGAGACTTATTTACCAAGCACCTAGTTATGCTACCCTCATGGGAAAATAGTATTTACTTGTGAGCTGTTTTAATTGATGTGAGATTCTCAAAAAGCTCCCCTGCTGGGTGAATGGGTAGTTTCTTTAAGATGATCCAAGTTGGCCTGGGAGAGGTTTCCAGCTTATTAACCAAAACTCTTGTAATCTGTGGCAACATTCTTTTCCATTTATTAATTTTCTAACTAGGCCAGCTACGTATCTTCTTGCAGGGAGGCAGTTTCTGAGCCATCTAAAAGTCCACTGGCTCTTTCTTCCAGGCGACCACTGCCCCTCTCACTGTCTGAGCCCCATGGAAATCGCACAACTCAATTCCAGTGTCATTTTGTTTGGAGATGGGGGAAGTACTCGGGTGCTTCAGAATGAATCCTGTTTTATTCATGTTTCTTTCCATAGGGTTAAAAGTGTGGTCTGATCCATTTGGCAGGAAATGAGAAGGCTGTCACAAGCTCTGATTACGAAAGTAGACATCTTCACGCCTTCGTCTCTGCTTTGAACACAATAAATCACTGCACTATGGTAGGGTGGCTGGAGAAGAAAACCTTGTAATAACATTAATAAGAGTGCTTGTCATAAAAGACCGGTGCACCAGGATTAATATTTCCCTTCTTAAATATCAAAAGAACATTACACCATTAGGAAGGTTTGCATGATTCAGTTGACTTTCCCAAAATGAAGCTGTCTCGTGGGGCTGTTTGCAGGAGATCTGTTTATTATTCAGTCTTTATCACTTACCGAGCTGTGGTAGGAATACAAGCAACCCGTGGGCTTGAGGAGGTTCTGCCACCTTCCAAATAGATTTCAGCGAAGATCTGGCATGCTGAGCTGCCTCCTGGGGCTCTTTGAAAATATTTAAGTTGCTAAAGCTCTTTGAGGAAAAGGTGCTTTGTGCTGTTTAAGAATAAACAGTTGAGCTGGACCGTCTCCTGTTGAAGATCGCCCCATGCTGGAAAATAAATAAATACGAAGCAGGACAGACCATGTGGGTGCACCTGCATAGTACAGAACAGCAGTGAATCAACAGAAGTGAGAAACATGTCTATTAAAATGATTTATTTTGCAATAGTGTATTATGTTTTTTTTTTGGTAAGTCTTTTTTTTTTGTTATGGTAGATCATAGCACCAAGAAGTACTGTTGGACTACATATTTGACTATTACTTGTGCGGTGTTCATCTGTGTATAAGTAAACATCTTAGCGGTAAATGGTACATTTGCTGTGGCAGATATTTATTGAACGCCAGTTCTCTACCCAGGTACCTTATGAGGTGCTACAAAGATGAGAGTGAGAATTCTTTTTCTTTGCTTTTTTCTTGCTCTCTCCTTCCCTCCCTCCCTTCTTTCCTTTCTTCTCCCCTCCTGTCCGTCTTTCTGTCCCTCCTTTCTTCCTCTTTGCTTTCTCTCCGGTCCCATCTGACCTGCCCTGTGCTCCATCCAGCCCCTTACTGGCACATGCTTCTGAAGAGACACCTTTTCCCTCTTACAGCAGAGCGCCACGCATGTTACTTTCCTTCGATGAGCTGCTTGATAACATACAGTAATTTTAGCATTTTCTTAATATACAACTGGCCCAATTATGTAATTACTGTCAAAAAGAAGTAAGATTGATAGTTCCAAAACTAAAGTCATCATTTTTGGTAAACATTCCCTAACATTTAATTGACTTACAGTTAACAGCCCAGCAGAGGAAGTTGACTAATTACGGGTATATTTGCCGCTGTTTTCCTTGGAGGGGGCACCCAGAAGTTACGTAACTCAAAGTCAGACTTGTGCAGATGTTTAACTGAGCTGTCTTTATGACCGAGGCAAGTGCGCGGCACCATCTGCTTTGGAAGATGTCCATTGTAGAATGAGTCTGTCTGCCGTCTTAGCTCTGCGGGGCCTTGCTTCGCTGTCTTCGCATGCATAAGCCCAGTGAGTCTCCTGAGTGGGGTCTTTGTCCTGGCCCCAGCTCTTTGCAGAGACGAAGGGGCTGTCTGTCCTGCTTGTTGCCTTCACGTTTCTAACAAGATCTCTGCCGTGTTGTCAGACAGGTAACTTAAGACTGCTGTCCAAAAGTGACAGCTGAGTGGTATGAGACGCTGTTCGCGGGGACTGACAATGGGTCTTGCGGCCATCTGGGAGGCCGCGAGTGTGCCCTGGGATGATAATGGAAGCATGCGAGCGGAGACCTTAGCCGAGTGCCTCAGGAAATAGTGTTAGGATGTCAGTTAGGTTTATGGGCTTCTAATATGTTTTCCAGGACGGGCACGATGTTTCCCAGGTGTGTGGGTCACAGAGCATTTTCTGCAGTTGACTTTGTGTGATTAGCAACATCTTTTGGGGAAATCTTTTAGACCGGTGGTTTTTAAACTTTCTGGTCTCAAGGCAACTTTATACTCTTTAAAAATTTCCAAGAACTCCAAAGTGATTCTGTTTATATAGGTTGTCTCTATAGATATTTACTATATTGGAAATTTAAGCAAAACTAAAAGAAAAACTTGCATCATTTAAGACTGTCAATAACCTATATAAGATAATAGGACATGTTTTTATGTGAAAAATTCATCAAGACAAAAAATAATTTGCAAACCTCTTTAATGCTTAACAGAAGTCAGCGGAATTCTCATGTCTGCTGTGGATTGAGTCTGTTGCAGTATCTTTATGTGGCCTCTGAGAAACAATCTTGTAAGAGGCCAAAAAGGGCAAAAGAAAAAAGGTTCAGTAGTATTGTAAAAAATAGTTTTGTCCACACAAATCCTCGAAAATGTTCGGGACTCCTAGAGATTGCTGGAGCATACTTTGAATCCAGTTTCAACCCCTTTTGATTTAGCCAGGACTTTTGAGAATTATGCAGCTGGATTACATTAACTCCCTCAAAAAGTTACTTTCAGTGAGCCATGTTTTAGCATGTCCATATCGAAGGAAGGTGTAAGGGGAGGGGAGAACACCGACATTTCTTACCGTTACTGAAAATAAGTTGGGACTCTTCACTTTCAGTGCCAACCAGTATCTCCTCTAGGGAGATTTAGATTGACACTTTTAAGTTCCAGAACCAAGAAGAGCAGCATTGCTGAACAGTTGATACTTCTATCCTGTGAACATTGAATTGTGCAACTTGATTCCCTCTTTGCATTGGCTGGCAGGAAGCTCAATAAACATATTTGGGTCTAGCTTTTAAAAAAGTACCTCTGACCTTGTGGAACGAATGTGGGCCTTTATGTTCATCTTTTTGTTTCCCCTGTCCTTATTTTCCTTCTGTTTTCTCATTTCAGTATTCTCACTTGTATGTTAGATCCCTTGTTGTTAAACAAAGCAGGGCATAACATGTATTCAGTTGAAAAATCTTTATAGTGTGGCGGGCGGAGATGAAATAAATTCACAAACAAAATTAAAATTATATGGAATATTAAAAGGGTCTTTAAAGAAGTAGAGCCAGGCGTAGTGGCGCACGCCTGTAATCCCAGCACTTGGGAGGCAGAGGCAGGAGGACCGCTGAAAGTTCAAGGCCAGCCTGGGCTACATAGTGAGCTCAGGGCCAGCCTGCACTACACAGGGAGACCCTGTCTCAAAACATCAAAAGGAAAGAAAGTGAAGTAGAGTACCTTTGACCCTGGACAGATGCAACCCCTGTGCCCCACTACCGCGGCCCTTACCGCTCCTGTACCTGGCTTGTCCTCCCACCTGGCGCTCCTCTGCCCTGCTGGGTCGAACGAACGGCCAGTGAGCGATGCCTTCCCCAGGGAAGGAGGTGGAAGGTAGGCCACGTGGTGCCCTCCCTGAGACGACAAGTCCTGGGTTTTTGCTCACTGTAGGACGCTTGAAGAAACTGAAGCTGGAAGCTCCCTGAGAACTTCAGAGCAAAGCCAGAGCTCTCTCCCTGGAGCGGTTCTAATTACAAGTGGCCAGAGCAGCTTAAGGGTTGTCTCCCGTCCCCAGTAAGGTCCCTACAGAAATGGAGAACATTTAGAAACTTCAGAATCTGCTAAAAACTGGGGCTGGCATTTTGCTTTTTTTGTTTTTAAATTTCCAGTACACTTCCATTTTATTACCATGCATTTTACAGTGGCCTACGATGCACTGGTCGTTGGGAATAAACGCGGACTGGGTTTCAGCCAGCAAGGTGGGTAGAGAGGCACTGGCCTCCGGGCAGGATCCGAGAGAGTAATCCCCGGGGCGGCCATGCAGAGCCCAGAAGCTCTGTGCGCACAGCGCGCTGGTCTGAGTATCAGCGGATGCGTGGGCAGGACTCCACGGACAGGACAGACGCATTCTCCCTCCCTCTGGGACTTGGCTCACACCTGCTGAGGGTAGCAAGGCCTTCTGCAGCTGACGCTGCCTGTTGGCAACCTTAAATGCAGCTTATCAGCATCCCTTGCACGCACGGAAGGCCGGCGGAGCACCTGGGCGGCTGCTGTGCGCATGCGCCGACGCGTTGCAGGGCGCCTTCTTGCTTGCTGCTCTCCTGCTCTGTCCTTGAGCAGGGAGTTTGCCAGAAGCTCGGCCTCCTCCGCTTAGACTAGGCCTAGAGGTCCTCCCACGTCGGGGGAGAACCGAGCACTCGCTGCTCCCCGCCAGACTTGGGGACCCTTGATATGGAGACCCCAAAGTGGTGTCTTCTTCCTCGTGTGGGCCTGTCATCACATATAACTGAAATAAGATTAAAAACAAGAAGAAAAATGCATTGCCAGGCTTTCTTGGTTGCAAGTGATAGAGAATGAAACCCCAAATGTAACTGAAAACTCCGGGGCCACAGTCGTTTTTTATTGTAACAGTCATTTGTGAATGTAAAAAATAGCCGTATCAATAGTCTTTAAATATTCATTGAACTTCTGGGATTTTTCTATTAATTGATAACTGAAAGTAATTTTTAAAAAGCTCTGTATACAAAGATGTTCACAAGTTTCTAACAAAACTTTGGAAACAGTCTTACAACTACATAAATTTATTTGATGACTTCTGAAACAGTCATTTGGAATTATGTTTAAATTTTAATTTTCAAATATATGACAACCATTCTTATGTATGTTTATGTGTGCATGTGTGTGTTGTTCAGTGTTAGGGATCTTGAAACTTTACCAACTACTAGTTAATGGCCATTAATGCAGCCACTTATTAAGCATTCATTGTGTACCTGAAGAACAAAATGAAACAGTAAGGCACACCCAGAAGCCTCGAGAAAGAGTCATGCTGGGTGTGCTAGATACAGTAGTGACAGGGTTTTCCCTCCGCTCTTTTTGCCCAACATCTTACCCTCTCTCTCACGGTAACATCGCCCATCCCCACCCCCACTTTTGCTCATCCCTGTCTCCCATTCTCTCTCTGCTGTGGGTGGAGCTGACTTCATCCCATGCTCCAGGGGTGGGTGTGTGGCCCATGTTTGTTCTGGCCACAGGGACTGGATCCAGGATGGACAGGTAATTTTGCATCTTGGTTTGTGTGCTCAACTCACAGGAGGGTCTCATCCTTGAGGGCAGAGCCAGTCTGAGACTAACATGGAAGTAGGAGGCATCAGCAGGAGACAGAAGCCAGGTCCTGATAATACCACTCAAACCTCCTGCATCCATTTGTGTCTGAAGCAGATAGCTCTGTATTAATAAAGTAAAATCCCTTTTTGTGCCAATTTAGGTTCGGTTCTTGTCTCTTGCAATCAGTCTGGCATGGATAAGGCATAGCAGTTTTATATCTTATTTCAATCATTTTTTTGAAATGTATTCTGCATGCTATTTCCATTTTAAATAAAAGATGTTAAACATGCTTTACCCTTCTCCTTATCTGTCTGGCTTAGTGTCACTTTGCAGTTTTGGCTGAGGGGCTGATATCGTGGGTCAGTTACCTGTTCCTTCTGTTGGGGGACAGGGCTTGCCCCCAAGATTTGTGGCTTTCCTGGTTTTCTTATCTCTCCCCTGCCTCTCAGCTGTAGGGAGGGGGCTCCAACTTCCTCTGTGATCTGCTGCTTCTGGTCATAGTGAGACTGGAAAGCAGTTAGCCCAGAGGCGGGCATCAAATGAAGGCAAAGGCCTTTAATATGGGTTTAGAGATGCTGGTGTGGGTGAGTCCGATGGCGCCTTGCCGCCCTGGAGCTTTTTGGTATGTGCTTTCTGTTTCTGCATTGTTCTGGATAGATGAGGTTTCCTGATGTTTCTGTTGGTTGACTTTTTTTTTTCCTTTAACAAGATTTTCACACTAAAAGATTGTGCAGTGGGAGCAAAAGCACTGGAGTTGAAATGTCTTATAATTTGGTAAAATTACTTAGTTTTCTTCAAAGAAGGAACAATAACCCACAGCAGTAGTCTGAACCTTGGGCTGACCTTCGCCTTGTTTTTCCTCTTTTCTAAAATAGCCCTTTATTTTCCCCCAGCTAATAACACACACTGTCTTGCAAGAATGGGAGTGGGGAGCTTGCTTGTAGCTTACTTAAGGCAGATGTGGAATCAATTTGGGCAAATGTGAATTGCCTGCTTTTGCACTTTCCTGCTAAGAAAATGCGCCCCGGAATACATAAGAGCCATTAAGCCTCATGAGGGTGATGCTGGGATATTGGGTAAACATGGGTAAGGGGCACGCAGCTTGCCGTTCTGCTGGGCTGAGTGAAAACCGAAGGGGCACACTCCCTTGGAAGAGCTCAAATGGAGACAACTGCATTTAGAAAAAGCAAAAACTGAATCAATGTCTGGTTCTGAAATTACTAGGAAAATGGCAGCCTTGTTAATTTATGGTGAATAAGCAAAATCAACTCTCTAAAACAGCTATTTAGGGTTTCTCTCAGTGTGGACTCAGGACATGCGACATAAAGTACCCGAGCACAAAACCATTTGTTGGTTTTCATAACCAAGAGAACATCACTTGGTTTGGGACAGTGCCTGCCTTTAGGTCTGCGGTTTGGAGCAACAAGCTAGGCCTCTTGGGGGTTGGGAATCCTGAAAGGGTTGATGCAGGAAAGATAGAACTCCCAACCTGTTAGATGTCAAGTGTACCAAGTTTGTGGTCTCACAACATCAAGGGACAGAGACAAGAACCAAAAGAAGAAGTTAGGAGAGTTTTATTGGAAATAAGGGGAAAACTAGCTCCTCGATTTCCAGGAGGGGTCCTGAATGGGGGCAGCCACCAAGGCCCTTTGCCAGGGATGGTTAATATAGCAAAGTCACAATGTGGGTACAGCTACGATCAACCTATAGGGTCACAGGTATAGCCACTTGGCTAATATTGGTCCAGCAGGGAAAGGAATCGCCTAGCAGGGTACATGGAAAGAGCAAAGGTGTTTTGGGGAAGGGGGGTCCAGACGCACTGGTCACCCACCTGGGTGTCTGATGCTAGCTGGGCTGACTGCCCTAGTTAAGTGGTGTTAGTCATCTCAGGTTGCCGTTTATCCTTTAGGGAGGCTTGCAGGCCTGGCTTTCTTCAGATGTGCCTCCAGCCACAATTCTGATGTCTTTATTTTTGTGCTGACTTCCTTGAGGGTCCAGTCCCTTGGTTGTGTATTAATTTGTATTTAACTTAGCCTTCTATAACAGGAGCCCTCCTGTTTATTCTCCCACTGAGTGTGTGACTCCTTGCTCAGTCTCAGGTCCCCATACCCACACCAGCACGGTGGTTTCCAGTGAGGATGTGAGTAATTGCAGTGAGTCCCCAGGGCCCTGGTCAACTGCGTGTGTTTCTAGTAAAGCAGCAGGAAGGCGAATGAGAGAGGCAGTTGCCCCTCTAGCTTCTGGGATGCCTAGCACGATTACCAAGTACACAGGCGTTTTGGGCTGAGCTGGATCCCCCCAAAGTTCTCATGTTGAAGGTCTAGCCTTGAGTGCTTAAATGAGATTGTATTTGGAGAGAGGGTCCTTAAGAATGCAATTAAAGTAGAAGGGGATCGTTAGGGTGGGTCCTAATCCCCCAAACTGGTGTACTTATAAGAAGAAATTGGGACACAGACACACAGAGGGTTGGCCGCGTAAAGCCACAAGAAGGCCACCATCCACAATACGAAAGGCCTCAGAGGAAGGCAGCCCTGCCAGTGCTGTGGCCTTAGATTTCTAGCCTCCAAAAGTGTGAGAGCACACACTTCTGTGGTGGTGGCCCTTCGTTCTGGCAGCCCAGCCTCGACACAGGAGTGCAGTAGGTGCACAGTAAATGCCCACTGGTAATAAAATCACACACCAAGGTTGCCATGCCACCTCCTAAAAAAGGAACCAGGTAAACCTAGGGAGAAGGGACCCTCCCAGGCTGGCAAGAGCAGGGAAGCCTTTTGTGGAGGACAAATTCAAAAGGCGAGGAAATGACTGAGGTGCCTGGAGAGGCAGCAAGAAGGGCGGATTCCACAAGCGCTGCAGGGGCAGAGTAGGCGAGGGCAGGCAGACAAGAGTGGCGGTGTGAAGGCCAGGAGTAGAGCCGGGCCACGCTGGGGGAGCCGGGAGGGGGCAGCAGGGGAAAGAAAGCAGAGGAAAGCGAGGGGGACAAGCAGCCTCTAGCCAAGCCTGCCATCCTACGAGACAAAAGATTTTGTTCCAGAGAAACATTCGCAAGTATTCAACACGTTCCTACTGTAGGCTTTGGGACTGAGCAGTAGAAGAAACCTCAGATGTTTACTCTGAGGAATTTTGTGGGATTTACCCCTTAAGAGTTTTAGAACCAGAGGGACTACAGAAATCTTTCAGCCCAGGAGATCCCAGGACTTCTCGGGGCGAGTTAGGGACAGTGTTCCACTGAGGTAGGAACAGAGATCTAAGAACTGCTCTCAGGATTCCGAAGGTGTCCACAGAATCACCCCCTGACCTCCAACACAACTATGGGGCCGAATATCAGGACTGGGACTGTATCATCTTATGGTGTGTTATTCTGATCAAAAGCTACTGGGTTATGGATGTGACTACGTTTTGTAAAGAGAGACAACTTACTGATTCATCAGAATTGTTGGTGTTTGAAGGACTCTCCAAGCAATGGCTTTTGGAGTAAGCATATTTGGAAACCCCAAGCTTTCCCTGTCCCCCTCATTCTACACAGGAGGCATCCGAGGCTGGGAAGGCCAGGGGCTTGGCCAACTCATTCAGCTGGGACGAAGGCCCAGGGGCTAGAAGTAGGCTTCTAGACTCCCAGTTTCATGCTCTTACTTTATCTTGGAAGAGAATGGCATTCTTTGGGGGAATTTGGAGTTGCTATTTCATCTGGAGAATATTTTGATAGAGCCAAAATTTTCCTTAAAAAGCACAGTGAGTAAAATTTACCCATTAGGAGATAAATTAGCTGCAATGAAAAATGCTGACTGTTTCCAACACCAAATGAGTTTCTGTGTGGGAAACAGCTGCATGGCATATGAAGAATAGTACTGAGGACACACTCGCTCATTCAGGAAGCAGTATGGTGTAATTACATGCCTAGCATGGTACCTGACAGGTAGCAGGTTCTCAGTGCCTAACTCACCCATCTGGGGTGAATCACATGATGCCTGTGTACCCCATCCTGATGTGACGAGAGGGGCAGTTCAGGACCTACATGGTTGACCAAGTCCCAAGTCTCAGCTTTGCCATGGCATCCTGGGAAGTCACTCCATTGCCCTGAGCCTCAGTTTCCACATCTGCAAATAGAAAATTGATTATAAACTCTCTAAAGCCTCTTTTAGCTCAACACTTTCAAGGTTCATGGCCTAGATGTTCCCAGACATCTCTTCCAACTCTCACATCCTCTGATTTATTGGATTTGGAATTGATTTCTTTTTTTAAAATAGATTTTCATTAAAATTTATCCAAAATTGCACAAATTTACAGGCCATTACACAAACTTGCAGACCACAATACATTGTGCCTTTTGCTTATGACAGCAAGCCATGTAAACAACCACATAGATGCAGCATTAAGTCACAACGACCCAAAGTTACTGTAGTACCTCGGGTACATGTCACTGTTTTATTAGGTTCCTGTTTTTAAGGTATCATTATTCCTCTGGATTCCCATTCCCCTCCCCCTTTGCCCTCTTCTTGTTCCCTTGAACCCTTTGCCTATTAGCTTATATCTAACACTTTGCCTTTTTGTATCCATTGTTTACCCTTTGTATTTTGTATTTTGTATTTTGCCTCACTCAAATGAGGGATACCATGCAGTATTCAAGCTTGCGAGTCTGGTTTATTTCATTCAACAATGTATTTTCCAGGTCCATCCATTTCCCTATAAATGACTCTAGTTTGTCATTCTTTATAGCTGAATAGTATTCCATTATGTATAGATACCACATTTTGTTTATCCAGTTATCTATTTATGGGTATATAGGTTGCTTCTAGAATTTAGCTATTAAAAATTGTGCTGTGATTTGTTTCTGAGATTGATTTTTTTTAACTGAAAGTAAAATGACACCTTCCTTTCAGTTGGGCTAATCCCAAGCAAGCAGCTCAAAGATGAGCAAAGAAATGTCAAGTAGACAAATAGAAGTGAGGGCAGCTGCAGTAGAGGACACTCTGAGATCTGCTTCCCTTTAGCAAAGGGAAATATGATTCGGGGCAGTCACACTCATGCGTGCGACACCAGGGCCTGGCTCCAACAAATCTAGGAGGAGTTCTAAGGAACAGTGTCGTTAAAGCCTTAGGTTCCCTCTGGGTCTTATTCTTTGCTTCCTTTCCGAAGGGAGGAGACTGCCTCACGGGCTGTGGTGTTCTGACCATAGTGTTCTGTCACTAAGTTGACCTGGCCTCTCCAGGTGAAACTCTGGGGACAGAAACTAGGAACATAAGCTATTTCCAAGGTTACATTCAGTAAATCCTCCATCAAATCAAGATTTAATTCTTGATCTGTTCTGTGTATGTGTGTGTGTGAGAGAGAGAGAGAGGGAAAGAAAGAGACGATAAAATAATCCAAATGACTTCTATGTCAATCAGAATGTGTAGAAAGCAATACGTGCACATGATCAGATGCCTGGGTGGTTAGGTGTACACACCAGCAAGGCCAGCCCAGCACAGTCTTTGTTAGAATTCCCCTCTCAGACTTGCTTTCAGAGTCCAGGGCAATTTGGGGAGTTTCCCCAAAGGCAGAGGAATGAGGTCTTTCAGGGTTTAATATGAGTTTGAGAAAGAGCCTAAAGTCATTCAAAGCAAAGGTCTGCAGGAAAGGCGAGCCTGTGGCTGCCCAAAAGCAGGCAGAATAATTCTGTCTGCTATACGTGGAAAGAATGGGAGAATTAGAAAAGCACCATTTTGCAACTCTTGGAGAAATAATTGATTCTGACAGTGATCGTCCAGGAGGAAGACATCAGATGAAAGGTTGATGAGCAACTTGACCAAGGAGGGATCAAGGAGCTGTCACTACCTGAACCAATGATCAATCTTATTGTCACTGAAAGCAGGACTCTGTGTTTCTCTGATGTTAATGCAATGAGCAATGCACACACTCACGCAGAAGTGTTCCTGCCAAATATCAATCACGCCCCGGAACGAACTCCCATCCCAGGGGACAGGCGGGAGGGGGACAGGGCAGGTGACACATGTGATGGCACAGGAGGCAAAGAGACAAATCCAGAGGGTCGGTAAATTTACAAGACAACTAAATTTGTAGTCGGTGGTGTGAAATGAAGAGGGGAGTGGGGTTTTCAAGAGTAAAAGAGGACGAAGGGACACACCCAAATTAACGTGTGGTCTTTTGGAGCAAACCAGCTGTCAGAAGGAGCACTTTGAGATAACTGGGGAAATGTGCTGATGAAGTGAGCACGAGATAATATCAGAGACTATTGTTAGCTTTGTTAGATGCAGTCGTTACTCTGTGATTTTGTGAAAATTATGTTGACAATATTTCAGAGCTGCATGTTGAAGAATGTGAGGGTGACATGATCTGATGTCTGGGATGTGCCTTAAAATAGAACCATCGCAAACAAAATTTAAGATGCTTTACACAGATAAAGATACATCTGCAGAATCTTGATCACTGCATCTGGACTGGGTATATACCAAGCTCCATTATACCCATCTCCTTATTTTTGTTTGAAATGTATTAAAATAAATAATGGGAGAGTGTCTTATTCTGTTTTCTGTTGCTGTAGCTAAATAGCACAGACTGCACGATTTATACAGAAGAGAGGTTTACTTAGCTCACAGTTGAGAGTGGGAAGTTCAAGGTGGAGGGGCCAGTGTCTGGTGAGGGCCTCTAGCCTGAGGCTAATGGTGGAGGGCATGACATAGTGAGGGACAGGGAGTGTGGCGCTTGGGTCTCTCTCCTTATAAAGCCACCAATGACATCATGGGGCAGCACCCCGTGACCTCCTGTAATCCTAATCACCTCCCAAAGGCTCCGCCTCCAGATATCATTACCATAGCAATTTAGGGATTCAGTTTCCAACACAGCAGAGGGAAAAGGCTGGGGACTTAAAGGCTGGCCATTCTACAAGTGTCAGGCTCTGGATGGCTCCCTTCCTGTGAGTTAGTAAGTGTATTTCTCTAGAAAGAGAAGAGGAGGAAAGGAGCAGGAGGGATAAAGAGGTGGAGGAGTGGGGGAGGGGAGAATGTGGCACATCTGTGTGTGGTGTGTAGTGCTTTCCATGATACGCTTCTAGCAGTAAAGTGAGAGTCAGAGCAAGGGGCACAGAATAATGCCAATCAGAAGGCAAAAATGGTGCATGTGTAAATCGGTTTCTTTTTGAAGGATGTAAAAGTAATCAGAAGTTGCCTCAGAGGAGATAAACTGGTGACTGACTGGTGGGAAACTTATATTATATGCTCTTTTGTGTGATTAAAAACATACAGAGCATGTTTAATTTTTTAAAAATTTATTACAGGAAAAGGCATTCTCATTAATCGTCCTCAAAACCCTCACTCACGTATCCCATCATTCTTGCCACTGTCTGAAGGGGTTCTGGAAGTCCTCTTTCTTTTTGTTTGAGGGGGTGCTGGGGATTGAACTCGGGGCCTTGCACTTACTAGGCAAATGCTCAGCCCCTTGGAAGTCCTCTTTCAAGTTTCTTTAGTTGCATTTTCATGGCTGTTTTGATGTCCCGACTCGATTTAAGATGTTCAACTTTCAGAGTCATTTCGACTTAGAGGAAGATCCCGGATTTGTGTGGTGCCAGATGTGGTGACTAAGGTGGATGCCAACACACCGTAATGTTCTCATTTGACAGATATTCCTGGACCAGAAGTGATGTGTATGCGGCATTGTCAAGACGGACGATGAAACCATCTGCCCATTTCTCAGGCCGTCGTCTATGCACATCATTTCTTAAACACTCTGCTAAGCGCTTATAATATTCAGAGTTCACTGTAATGTTTCCAGGTACAGACTCAGCTCGAACAAGTCTATCCAAGTCAAAAGCAGTCATCACCTTGAAACCGGGTCTTGACTGACATGCTTTTTCACACGAGGGGAGCTGGTGAAACTTGATCTCGGGATCGTAAGCACAGACCCAGGCCTCATCTCCCAGCTTTCTGAAAAAGCTGAAGCAGCCACACAACTCCAGTGAAATTGAAAAAATTTCATGTCAATATGCTGTTCAATCTGTGATTTACGTCACACTCTGACGCACAGCAGTACCCATAACTGACTGATTACACTGAGCAAGTTGAAACTTGTCACGCGCTGTTACTAGGTTCATCGTGCGATTTCTGGTTTTGAAAAATCCCTGTTTTTCCCTTGGATGGTGCCGGGCAGCAGTACCCAGTGTAGGTGTTGATCACATCTTTGTATCTTTTGAATTTTATACAATATGTATTACTACTCAAAAGGTAATTTTGAAAAAAACTAAAGCAAAAAAAAAAAAAAAAAAAAGAGGCACTCGAGGCACTCATTCATTCATTCCTCAGTCCTGAACAGGGCATTTCTAGTCTAGAGCAGGCCCAGAGCTGTGAAAGGTGACAGGCTTAGGTTGTCCCCTTCCTTTTAGCCTGCCTTGGACCTGTCCACTCCCCACAGAACATGCGTGAGGGACGGGCCCAAGTGCACCATCTCGCGGGGCAGCTGTGTCGCTGACCAGGGCTGGCCAAGGGACCTGCAATACACACAGGATTTCTTCACTCTCTCTATCCCTTTCATGTTTCTTCTCCTGCTTTTTTTTTTTTTTTTAGTAAAAACATTTAATGGTGGAAAAAGACATGTAACATAAAATTCACCATCTGAAGTGTACAGTTCAAATGTTAAATACCTTCACATTGTTGTACAATCTCCAGAACTCTTCTTATCTTGCAGAACTGACACTCCGTGCCATTAAATGTCTCTATTTCTGCCACCCTTCCCCCCACCTTAGTCACTGGGACACAAGAGCTGTCCCCCCACAACCTACAGGGGGACAGGTTTATTTCGGCTCAGGTTTTAAGTCCACAGTCTGCTGGCACCAAAGCAGGACAGCACGGTAGAGGGGCATAGACGAGGAACAGCTGCTCATGTTGTGGCAACCAGGAAGCAGAGAGAGAAAGGACGCGCTGGGAAAGGAAATCGACCCTTCCAGGACATTCCCCAGTGACCCCTCTCTTCTGGCCAGAACTTACCTCCTAACAGCAAGTCGGCTATAGCACCCCCATAATCTGCTCACTTTCCAAACACATGAAGCTTCGGGTTCCATTTTAGATCTAAATCATAATACACCCCCATGACCACATCCTTCTATTTTCTATCCCCATGAATTTGGCAACTCTAGAGGCCTCATATAAGTGGAATCATCCAGTATTTGTCTTATTGTGACTACTTATGATAATATCCCCAAGATTCATGTGTGTTGTAGCATGTTTCAGAATTTCCTTCCTTTCTAAGACTGAATAATATTCTGTTGTATGTGCATCATATAGTCACATTTTGTTTATCCATTCATGTGTCATGAGCACTAGCGTTATTTCTTGCTACCAGGAACAATACTACTATGAACATAGGTGTACGAATACCTCTTTGCGACCCTGCTTTCCATTACTTTTGGCATATATCCAAAAGTGGAATTGCTGGATCATATATTCAATGTTTAATCTTTTGAGAAGGCGACATACTGTTTTCCAGAGCAGCTGCACCCTTTCCCATTTCTCCCAGCAGTGCGTGAGAGTTCTAATTCTCCACATTTTCCCCAACACTCACTCTCTTCTGGGTTGTGAGGTTTTTTAATAGTAGCCATTCTAAGGGGTAGGAGGTGGTATCTCATTGTGGTTTTGATTTGCATTTCCCTCATGTCCTATTTCTTCTTCTTGACTTGATCCATAGTCTTCAATCCCGGGCTCTTACTGCAGCCCTTAACAAATCTGCCAGTTTCTTAAAGGTTTTGTGTTTTCCAAGTGTACTGTGATACTCGTTATTGGCTTCTCTTTACACAATCTGGAGGCCAAGCGCTCTTCTGATAGGCATATTGTAAACTTTCCAATTCCCAACAGTCGGTTTCTGACATGAAGAAGTGCAACAGAGAATCCAAAACAGTGAGGGGGCAAAGCCGATGGATGCAGCTCTAGGACGCATGCTCCTCCATGGCATATTTGCAATGTGTTTGCCTTTTCTAGTGACTATTTGTTGAGGTTTTTAGGCATTGCTTTTTATAGGGCAGAACTTAGTAATTTCTCAGAGGGACAGAGTTGCCTGGAAAGTGAGTGTGTTCTTTAAAGGTCCCACCACATAGGAGGGTATCACTTAGACAAGGGCACAGGAGTTTGCAGGGGAGGTCACTCCAGGAAGACGGTCCAGCCATTCAAAGACCTTAAGGCAGGAACTTTCTTGGGAACCCTCAGGAAAGGCAAGACGCCCGGTGGGGTTGGAGCCCTGCCCTGAGAAACAGAAGGTTTGGAGAATAGGGAGGAAGCGTTAACCGTGGTGATGAAGGATGGATTCATTTCTTGGGACAGCCATGCAACTGGGTTCTTACCACAACACACACTTATTATCTCATAGTTCTGGAGGCCAAACATCTGAAACCAGCATGTCACCTGGGTTGGTTCCTTCTGAAGGCTGCAGGGGAGAATGTGTTCCCTGCCTCTCGCCTCAGCTTTTGGTGACAGCTGGCAATCCTTGGCATTCCTTGACTTGTTCACGCATTGCTCCAGTAGCTGCCGCCATCTTGACATGACTGTCTTCCTGTGTGTCCAAATTCCCCCCATATAGGGACACTGGTCATATTGGAGTAATGACCCAACCTACTCCACTATGACCGTGTTTAAACTGGTTTTTGGTATTGCTTTTTGTAGGGCAGAATTTGGTCATTTCCCAGCAAGCCAGAGTTGCAACCGCCTGATTTCCAAGGAAGGGCACATTCCGAGTTACTGGGATTAGGACTTACATATTTTGAGAGAGAACACATTTCAACCCACAGTGAAGGGTCATACCTTGCTTAACTTCAGAGATTTTTTTTTTAAATGTGTATTTAAACACAAGACAGCTGAGGTCACGTTCTGGGAAAAGGTCCGGATGTCATAACAGCTGCTCTCCAAACCTAGAAGTGTAAGGAGAGTAGGAGTCAGACCCATCAACAACCAGAAGGTGAGGGACGAAGGGACGCTGGGCAAGCTCTCTGAGTTATGGGGGCTCATGGTTCCAACACGAATGAGGGTCTATTCTCTGATCAGTGTTTTGGCTTGTGGCTATAGGGTAGATGGTAAGAACGGCAGCTCCGGAGCTAGACTTCCTAGGTTCAAATCCAAGCGCTAAGATTCATAGCTGTGATCTGAGGTAAGTTACTCACCTGCTCTGTTTCTTGGTTTCTTTATCTGAGAATTGGAGAAGATAATAGGTAATCTTACAAGGTAATCATGATAATTAAGTTTATCAACAGAAAGAGCTTCTGATGGTGCCAGCGCCTGGACACAGCCCCATACAAGCATCGCTCCAGTAGTGTTAGCGGTTATTCTTCTTGGGGCCCGGCTGAGCAATAGTCCTGCTGGGATGATTCTTTCCAAGCAGAAAGATAGTTCATTCAAATGCAAATTGGAAAGTTAATGAAGATACTATTTTCAGAAGCTCAGGTGGACTTGAAGGATGGTAAAACTGGCAGGGACTGGCCACTTCAGGAACCTGGGAGAGGCGAGGGGAGGAGGTACAGTTCTCTTTAGAGTTTGGGAAATGAGGCTGCTTTACCAGTGCCGCAGCTGTGGAGAGAGGAACCAGCCGCTGGTTAACCAAGGCTCAGCATGGTGAAAGTGGGTGTAACAGAGCCTTCTTCCCATTCCTCCAACTTCTTGTTTCTGCTGGTGACTTCCTGGGGCTCCTTTTCCACTGACTAAACCTCAGTGGAGGTCAAAAAGCAGAGAAATCCAGTAGCGTCCAGGCCCCAGACAGACAAATTATGGATCTGAGGAGTAAGTGGAAAAATAACAGCATATTTTCTGCATTAGTCTGTTTTTGGTTACTATAACAAAGTACCTGAGAAGGAAAGAAAAGAGGTTTGATTAACTTACATTTTGGACTCTGAAAGTCCCATATCAGTAGCCCCATTAGTTTGACCTCTAGTGAAGGCTCCCTTGGCTGTGTGTCGCCTTGGCTTATGGCGTCATAGTGGGAGCTTGTGTAAGAAAGATTACATTCAAGACAGAAAGCCAGAGGGGCTCAGGCTCCCTCACTCTCGAGAGCAGTAAGCGGGATCCCACAAGAACTACATTAGTTCCTTGCAAGAGCAATGCTCCCAGTGACCTAACTATGTTGCAGTGAGCCCCTCTTCTTAAAGGTTTGTCACCTCTCACCACCACCACACTGAGGGCCAAGCTTGCAGCTTGGTATTCCCCCAGTATTGATCTTACTGTGGAATCCAGGGCAGCACCACGAATGCAGGGTTCATTGTGCTCCAAGCCATCCGACTGGGAAAGGCAGGTGTAACAGCGCTCACCGGAGTTCGGGTCCCTCCCATAGTCAGACCGGGACGCACGATGCATTCAGACCAAAGCACTGTGTGCAGAAATGCATGTGTCACATGCTGGCCAGAGCCGTGAAGAGCCAGCATGCCTTGTCCGTTCCTCTGCTCCACTAGCACAGTGACACAGTTAACACAGCTCACCTTAACACAGCTTTGAGATGGAGGAGAAATGCGCAGCTTGTGACTGATAGAATGGAAGTGAGCAGAAACCTGTACTGGGTTAGTCCTGGCCCTGGGCCATGCCGGGAGGTCTGAACTTGAGCAGTGGGGCCTGGCACGCTCTGACTGATGCAGAAGGAGACAGTTTTCCAGGAAGCCCTTGGCAGTGGGAAAGAAGCCCCCTGAGAGCTGGAGATAAGTTAGGAACAAACGAGAAGAAATAAAAAATGACTGCACACTCCTCCAACCCTGGGGACAGTTGGCAGCTGACCGTGCCTGTTCCCCAAAGGCCTCGGCTGCGTCGCCTGAGTGCCTGGGTCTCAGGGAAGAAGCAGTGAGGCCAGGGAGTGGGAAACCAGACTGAAGGTGTGGGGCAGGCGGTGGACCAGGTTCTGAGCAAGGCACCTGGGGAGACGGGGACAATTTTCACACCATTCCCAGCCTGGAACAGCTCTGAAGAGAAATGAAGCACTTCAGCCACGCAGCACTTTTCTTTTAAGCAGCTGTGATGCCAAGGTCAGTATCATGCCCAGTGACGGTCTGTCTGTGTTGTGCATGTGAAGGGTAAGGAGGGCCCCTTTTTGGAATTTAAATGTAAGGCTTTACCTCTCAACTTCTTGCTGGTGCTTTAAATTAAGAGCATCTCAAGACTCTAGAATGAGCAGGGAGGAAGTGGAAGGCTGGATCTGTGAGTGGGGCCTGCAGGAGCAGGTGACGGGCAAGGCCAAGCTGGAAGACACCATCCTGGGCATGTGGGAAGTAGGAGGACTGGTGGCCCCAGGTCCAGTCAGGGCCTGTGGGAGGGGGGACCCAGGGCTGGTCGTGGAGCTCCTGGCCTGGAAACCCCCACAGTGAGAGTTTAGCACCCAAGGTGCAGCCAATACAGGACCTCCCACCCCAGTCAGTCTTGGCTTGGACACGGGGGTGGGTGGTGTGTGTGAGGCTTTGGCTGAGAGATTTCCAGAACCCAGCATTGCCGGCAGGAAATGGCCAAGGTCAAGAAAGTCAGATGAGGCTGAGAGAAGCGTCCCAGAGGAGGACGATGTCCAGCTAGTGTGGCAGCTGAACTAGATCCTCTCTGGGAAGGTGCGTGGCTGAGCGGGCAGGGCCCCTGGTCTCCTAACTTGCCTGGCTGAGCACCATTCATTGCCTGACTAGAACCGCAGTTCTCAACTGGCTGCACATGGGGGAAACCAGCAGGGGGCCGGGGTGCTGTAACACTCTTTGATGCCTAAACCATATGGGAAACCACTTCCGTTAGGATGGGAGGCTGGAGTGGGGGGTTTTAAGCTCTCTGGTGATCCTAGTGTATAGCTGAAACTGAACGTGGTTGCAGGGGAAACATTTTCTCAAAGTGTGGCCCCTGGTTCGTGGCATCAGTATTGCTTGCTGATTGCTGTGCTGTGTTGGGTCCCCCACTCCCACCCCACCCCAAACTGATGCACTGGAGCTGCACTCCAATGTGGTGGTATTGCAGTGGGGGGCCTCTGAGAAGGTAATTAGGTCATGTGGCTGGACCCCTCATGAATAGGATTGGTGCTCTTAGGAAAGGGACCCCGGAGAGCATGCTCCTCCTCTTTCTGGCATGTGAAAATGAAAACATAATGAACAGACGGATGTCTGTAGACAGGAAGAGGACCTTCACCAGATGTGGACTCTGCTGACCCCCAAAGGTTTAAGCCACCCAGTCTAGGGTAGCTTGTTTCGCAGCCTGACCAACTCAGAAAGGAAGGGGACTCGAAGATACACCTTCTCGGGCCTCAGCCCAGACTTCCTGACTCAGACACCCCAGGGCAGGCCGGCATCTCTGGATGATTCTGGGTGCACTGAGGGATGAGACCTCCTGATCTCCCTGGGCCAGCCGGCACCGTCTAACCGCATCATGGGGGCAGTGGGTTCAGGAGCCACTCACTGACTTTGCCGAGAACCTGCGGGCAGCAGGCCCTGCGCTGTGCTTTGCATGCCTATCCTGTCTAACAAACCTCACGTCGCGTCTCTACGGGCGCCCTGGCGATCTCATTCCACGGAGGGAGAGACCGAGGTTCCTAGAGGCACTCTCGGGGCACACAGGTGCTGGGAGCAGAAGCCGGAGCTTGCCCGTGGTGTGTACAGAACTCCGCTGGTCCCGGCTCTATGAGGCAGGGCCTTGGTTTCCTCTCACGGTCTGGAAACACCTGGAGGAAGCGATGGTGCAGGGACAGGAGAGGGTGAAGCAGCTGGGCCGCTGTGCGTTCCCGTTTTCTTCTCCTCAAGACCCCGTTGTAGGGGCTGAGGATTTAGCTCAGTGGTTAGAGTGCTTGCCTGGCAAGCACAAGGGCCTGAGTTCGATCCCCGGCACCGAAAAAAAAAGAAAAAAAGACCCCGTTGTCTCTAAAGAACACAATGCTCCGTGAAGCTTGGATGGGTTGCTGAGATGACTAACCAGTCTGCTCTTCCCGACGCCGTGCCTCTGAAAGCACCAGCTGCTGCTTTTCATCTTCTCGGCAGCGCTTTCCCCCCTGGCCTGTCTACTCCCCGCGGTATTTGGAGCAGGTGTTCTGGAGGGGGGACCTCTTCACGCCTTTGCAGCATCCAGGGCCCCCTTTGTCCTCTCGGTGGTCTTTGCATCATGTCCTGAGAGGGAAAGGAGTTGACAGATGGCGTCTCAGAGAGGGAGGCAGACTTCCGCCGCCTTCTCTATACACTGAGTGCTTCCCACGGGAGGAGGGGCTGAAGAGGAGGTAGTAGGATTCCGTCTTCTCCCAGAGCTTCTGTCTGCATTGTATTCGTCAGGGTTCTCCAGAGACCGAAAGATATGTATGCAATCACGAAGTCTGAGACAGCCCCGAATCTGCACTCAGCAGGTCAGGAGAGCCAGGGTGGAATTCCAGGCCAAGCGTGCAGGCTGAGACCCAGCAGATCGGTGGTACGAGCTCCAGTCCGAGAGCCAGTAGACTGGAGAGCCACGAAGGGCTGACTCCACAGTCTGAGTCTGGGGGCAGGAGAAGACCAGCGGCCCAGCTCCCGCCAGGCAGGAGGCGCTCCGGGTTTCCCAGCTTTGGTTCTCTTTCAGGCCCTCAGCTGCTGGGGGGCCCACCTGCACCCGGAGGGCTGTCTGCTCTTCTCAGTCCACTGATTCGCACACAGACACACCCAGAACCATGCACGGCCAGCGTCTGAACACGCTGTGGTCCGATCAGGTTGACACATGAAATGAATTAACGTGCTCATTTGACAGGATTTCCTGCAGAATTGGCTTCCTCAAACTTGACATTATTGGCAATTTGGGCTGGATGATTTTGGGGTGTAAGGGACTGTCCTGTGCATAGTGGGATGTTTAGCAGCATCCCTGGCCTCCACCTAGTAGGTGCCAGCAACACCACACACACACACTGTGACAACAAAAATGCCTGCAGACATCACCGCATGTCCCCTGCTTCTGGTTGAAAATAACCGCTGTGGTGCATCTGCTGGCTGGGAAGCCGTTACTTTCTCTAAGGCACGTGTGTCAGCTGATTAGTGACCCTCAGCCTGGCAGGGGCTGCTCTGGGCAGAGGTGGGTGTTCCAAGGCCACCTGAGGGAAGGTACCCGAGGATGCCAGGCAATGATGTTACCATTAAGTCCCTGTCACACATCCCAGTTCAGTGTTTGGAGAAACTGTAGTAACAGCAAATTCTGGTGGTCTCTTGGCCTAAGTTTCCCCAGGAGCCAAGAGCTCTGCTACTCTGCACCCTCCCTCCAGATACTGGACTGCAGACCCCAGCTATAGGGCAGGTCATGGAAGACAACTAAGTTAAGCCAGGTAGAGCCTCTGGAGCCTCCGGCCCAATGATTGGGCCTACTCTTGGTCAGGTGACCTGAGCCAAGCCAATCAGAGTCATTCCCCAGGACTTTTGCCCTGGAGCTGGCAAACAGAAGGGACTTTCTGCCCTAGCTGAGGAGGTATGAGAATGTGGATGCAGAGTTTATAGGCAATTTTGTTTCCTGCTGCCTGAAGTAAGCTGGTCTGAGAGAATGATACAGAAGGACATAGGTAGAGAGGAGAGAACAGTGTTGGAATCTCAACTCCAGGGCCCCTAATCTATACTCTGCTTCTGCCCTTCATGTGGTTTCGTTGTATGAGACAATAACTCCCAGCTTTTTGCTTAATAGGATGTGATACTGTGACTTAGAATAAGGTATATATATTTAGACCTTGTCCCAGTTTCCTGCCATTGAGCTCCTAAAACCCTTGGGATCTCTGGAGAGACCAGTGTCCTGTGTGCTAATGAGAGTACGGGTGGCTGGCAGTCCCCAGGGAGCTTCAGGAGGGGCTGGTCCCAGAAAGACTAAGGCAGGATTCGGTGAGAAGGGTGGGACTCCTCTGTCCCCCTTTCTCATCCCCCAGGGAAGGAGAGAGGGCTGGTGCTTAAGCTAATCACCAACGACAGTAGTTTAATCAGTGTTGTCTGTGCAACAACACTTTCTAAAAAACCCAAAAGGATAAACTGCAGAGAGCCCTGGAGTGCTTACCACGTGGTGGCCCCTGGAGGATGGTGGCTCCAGACAGGGCGTGGCAGCTTCTTCTCCATTCCCACCTGGCTTTTACAATGTATGGGTCATCTGACTGCTCATTTGTTTCCTCTAAAACATCCTCTGCAATAAATGGGTAAACTAAGGAAAACAATTCCCTAAGCTCTGTGAGCTGTTTTAGCAAGTTAATATACTCCAGAGGAGGGTTTTGTAAACCCTAATTTAGAGACAGTTGGTGAAATGTTTCAGAGACCAACCTGAATTAGGAGGCAGTTTGGGGAGGCTGAGCCCTCATCCTGGGAGGTGTGATGATGTCTCCGAGCAGATAGTGCCAGAACTGAATTGAATCAGAGGACACTCAGCTACAGGTACTGGAGAATCCCCTGCAGAGTGGCTTGCTTGCTGATCTCAGGAGTATCTTGTGTTGTACTGTCAGAGCAGAGTACATGTAGAAGGAGAAGAAGCAGTTTGTCTTATTCTACATGTGAGTGTGTGTTAGATTTCTGTTGCCTACATCTAGAGCAGTCTGAGTTATTTGGGGAAGGACTAGGAAGTGGGTCAGGATTAGGGTCAAGCAAGCAGGGTCCCCAGTGCTTCACAGGAAGGAGGCCTCCACTCTCAGCTTCATGTGAGAGCAGGGCTGACATCAAGAGTTGGCATCCAGGGTGATCACCTTGTTACACTGTGTGTCCCTGGCACTTGTCTTGCTTCACTCTTTCTGGATGGCAATCAGCATTTGGCCGCAGATGGAAGTCGTGGTTGTCTGCAAAGTGTCTTGGCGAACTCAAAACTGCAGTTGTCTCTCAACTAATTTGGCCATTTGTTAAACAATGTTGCGTGCCTCCTGGGTGCTCCCTGCTGTGATAGGTGTCGAAGGTGGCAGCAGATGAGGTTTTTGTCTCCAACAGACCCAGAGCCTGGCAAGAAGACAAATGCCGAAAACATAATTGAATAACATGTCTTAGAAAAGGGAGGCACAGTGGGTGTGTGTAGCAAGAGGACCTGGATGTAGTTCAGGTGAGGACTGCCGGGGGCATATGTTTGATTGCAGAGACAGTGTGTATGTGGGTGGTGTTGGCACGCCCACATGTGTGCCAGACAATGGAAGGACGTCCCACAGGGAGGGTGGCACATGCTCGAATGGTGTCTGTATTCCCCCAAGAAACACTGTTGAAAGCCTAGTGGAACTAGATCTAGATTCACTTTTGAGATTTTAGAGCTGAAAATCACCCTGCCTTCAAGACACTGACCCTAATGGCGCAGGAACCAGACAAGTCAGACCTTGACCAAGCAGAGCAGTGGATTCTATGGGGAAACAGAGTCAGGCATTCAGTTCAGCCAGAGTAGGCAGAAGATGGTTTCTAGGAGGGCTGGATGCCTGCTGAGCTGGGTCTCAAAGGACCACAGGACAGGAAGAGAAGTCATAGCAAGCAAAAGGCACCTGGCTGAGGAGCTGAAGGCATGCAGTACGATGTGCCAAGAAGATTAGAGGCCAGGGCCAGCCCACACGATCCAGTATGGACTGGAAATGCTGTACATTTGCAAGGAACAACAGTAGAAATAATACTCGAGTGGAGTCACAGTTACATCATCTTCTAGTTAAGTCCCACGCACCAGCTTTTCTTCCAACATTGAAACAGATAGCTGTCTTCTTAGTGGAGCGCAGGATGAAGCAGTCGGCTTGCACTGAAGGATTTGTCCTGCGTGAAAAGATACATGTCTCTAAATGAGAATGGAATTTAATGCGCTGAGATATCGCACCATTAGATCTGAGAAACCAGGAGGAATTGAAATGGACCAAGAGACCTTCAGATATTGTACCCTCTCTCTAAGGCATGGCTAATTGAGGAGAATGGCAGATAATTGCCTGCATTTTTAAATAACCTCTCTCATTATGTAAATTTGGAAACTCACACATGATGCAATTTGGCTATTTTGTAGGAGCACAGCCTCTTGGAAGGATTGAAGCTGCCACTAGGATGCCTGGTTCAAGTCTGAGTTCCACTTTATAATTGTGTGTCCTCTAGCAAGTTATTTCTCTTTGCCTCGATTTCCTAAGCCATAAAATAGGGTAATGACACTGTTAGGAGGAATAAATGAGTCAACTTGTGTGAAGCACTTCAGTGTTTTTAAATAAGAGTTGTTTACACTGTTCTCATTGGCTGAGTGGACTCAGAGCCCGCATACTAGTGTCACAAACTGTTCCTGGGGGAAAGTTGGGGAGGAGCCCATTTCTGGTCCCTGGAGCCGCTGCCAAGGTGCAGATGGGGTGTAGGTCAGACGTGAGACACTGAGGTCAAGATAGGGTTTGAGAACTGGAGTTGGGGGCCAGGCAGGGTGTTTGAAACCCCGGCTCAGCTCCCAGCCCTCATGGCTCTGTGGATCCAGCCTCCAGTACAGATCAGGTTTCCTCTGCTCTTCCATGCCCTGAAATGCAAAGGGCTGCCTGCAGGGTGGCTGAGGCCAGACATCCAGGTACTACCAGCAGCTCTTCCTTTGGCCTCTAGCTAGCTGGGACACTCAGAACAAGACAGAAGATTCTGCCAGGGTGCACCTGCAGTAACCTAGAGGAGGCAGGTGTGTCCTTGAGAGTCCCCCCACCCACCTTCTCCCCAGAGTCTTGCCTTTCTTCCCTCCTGGCCTTAGCACCCACGCCTGGCTGCCTCACACTCTCCTCAAGGGCTTAGGCCAAGTCCTCCTTCCCCTTTGCCACCTCAGCGGCCCACAGCTCTGCCGCTGCACGAGTAACTGCAACCCAGCAGCCTAAGCGTCCCCTGCAAGCTTGAGAGAGATACAGATGCTGGCTGAATGTCGTCCACCGGTTTACAGTGTTCCCCAGGGAACTAGCGTGAGTGTGACGGTTTGAGATATGTCCCCTAGGCTATGCGGTCATTTTCTTTGCTACCTGCTGCCCAGTGGCTTGGGCTAGTCAGTCCAAAGCTGGTTACATCAGCTGTGCAGGGAGAATGCCCTCCACTGCTGTCCTGTTCTTCCCACCCTGCCAATCTTGACAATGTGTCTCCTTTCTTTTCAGTTTCCCGCAGCGGCATATGCAAGGCAAAGGGACTGAAGCTTTGGTTATTATACTACAATACAGAAAAACATGACTCATTTTATTTTAAATTATTTTTAAAATCAAAATATCACATCATGGTTTCAAAGGTCAATAGGGACTAAAAGGTATAAGTATGAAAATAGAATAACAGAAAAATAGTAGTGCCTTTTCTTTTTACTTCTATTTCTCTCTGGAAAGGCAACTACCCTTTCAGGTTTTTTGTTTTTGTTTTTTGTTTTTTCTCACATAAATCATGCTCTACCATTTTTGATTCAATTAATTACAGATTTTATCTCTTGGTTTCTTATGTCGGTACATGAGCATTTAGCTCTTTAAAAATCCTTTCTGACCCTGTGCACATTCTCTAAATACAATCTCATCATAATTTTTAATCAAACCAAAGTTTGGTGTTTGCAGTACTCCGAGTGTCCTTACACTCAAGAAACTCAAGCCTTGCAGTTTGGACAAATTTTCTGGTATTATGTCTGTAATAATTTTCCCTTCTGCACTGAATTTACTAATTGCTCCATCTCCAAGATGCTTATTCATTCATCTTATTATATTAATCTCCCCTGATGCAGTGCTATTCTGTGTCCCAGACAATATATTCACTTTGGCAAATTTTTATATTTCTATAGCTGATAACTACATCGTTTGATGACTGTCCTTTGAACATGCAACTAAACTTCCCATTTTCTACCACAGCTCCATGCAATGCCTTGGCACACAAATTTCCACTTGGTCACATCTGCCAAGTAGTTTACTGTCATTTCTCACCCTTCTTCTCTTAGACATTCATCTTCCTGTTTCTTAAACCCACTGCCTAGTGGTAGATCTAGGATTTTTCTTCACCCTCTTCTCACAGATTTCCTTGGCTTCCGTCCATTGAATCTCGTTTCCCAGATTTTCCTCCTATTTTGTCTAGGAAATATCTTCTAGTTGCTTCCTAATGTGTTTACAGTTACTGATATTTTGGCTAGGTACAGAATTCTAGGTTGGAAAAATTTTTCCTCACAATTCTGAAGCCCTTGATCTGTTTTTAAATTCTTAGTGTTGCTGTTAATTGTCATCCTTGACCATCTTAATCCTTCATATACAATCCTTATCCCCCACCATGTCTCTCTCAGGAAGCTTTTAGTGTTTGGCTGTTTCACAAAGATGCCTTTGATTTCATTCATTATGTTGGACATTCAGTGAGCCCTTTTAATTGGCTTGGGAAATGAGCTTTAGAAATGATCTTCAGTTTAGGGGAATTTTCTTGTATTATGTCTTTAGTAACTTCCACTGTGCTATATTCACTATTTCCTCTTTTTTCTGGAACACCTATTCATTGGAAGGTATTTTTTGTTGTTGTTGTTGTTGTTGGATTGGAATTTTACCCAGGACCTTGGCACTGAGTAACATCCCCTTACCATTTTTTTTTTTTGAGACAGGGTCTCTTTATGTCACTAAATTTGATCCTCCTGCCTCAGCTGGGTTTGCGGGTATGTACCACTGTGCCCAGATGAATTTTTTAATTTGTAAAATTTTAAAATTCTATTTTCCATTGTATCTTTTTGTAAACTTTCTGATAAATAAATTTGACTTTCTCTTACAATCTTTTTAGTTAAAAATTTTAAATTCTGGTCCTATATTTTTAATTTCCCAGAGCTATTTTTGTAATACAAAGGTCTGACGATTCTTTTTTGCAGGGGAGGTGTTGCTGGGGATTGAACTCAGGGGCTTGCTGATGATTCTTGACTGCTTGTCTTAAGATCAAATTTTCTAAAGTTCATTACATATCGAAGATTATTAGAATCTCTGTTTTCAAAGTGAGGTGGGGTTTGCCAACTAGTGGGCTTTACTCATGGGTGATTGAGGAGCCAGCTGCTTATTTCAGCGAGGAATGTCTAATGTCAGAGTCTGCTGGCTTGTTCTGGAGATAGGGATGGGAAGGGATCAGGAAGGGATGTGACTGGGGATATCACATTCAAGAGATCTTCATGCTCCTGTTTTTGGCCCTGCATCTCAGCCACGCATTCCTCTGTTCCAGGACCGCCTGCTTTTTCTGTAAGTTATATGGTACACCTATGCTGGAGGTGGAGTTGGGGATGGTTGTCTAAATTGTAAAGCAGGAGAGGGACCTTGAAGTTTAACTGTTCCTTCTTCATCTTTTGAAAGAAGTGCTGCATTTTAACCCGCAGTCGTACCTTCCCTTCCTATACACATATCACACTCTGTGCAGACAGGGCAATAGACCCAGTTTCCTGCAACATCCCCTTCTCAGGCCCTCAGCTTTACCTTCCTTGTTTCAACCAAGAGGTTGGTTTTCTCCCCTTCGATTTCCTCCACCTGTTTTCCATTTCCACATACCACACTTCAAGGTTGAGGGTGTCCCCCGGCTGTGCACAAGACGTAGCTGTTTGATGGTTTTCGGCCTCTTTGTGGTTTGAGGGCGATTCCTTACACAAGAAGGGAATGCTGCTGCCATCCCCCCGATCATCCCAACACTCAGCGAACACATTAGGCACTGCTTGCCTTCAAGTCCTTCAGCCATTTCTGCCAGTGGTGAGCAGGAGCACATTCTCTCCACAAACAATGGCTTCCTGCTGAGTGCTCACCCCCTCTTCCTCCCCCAGACTCCGCCACCCCACTTCTGTTTCTCCTCCCTTTCTAACGCACAGTAGTTCACCCCTCTCTATTTTCTGCTTCCTTTCGGATGTTGCCAAGGACCTTTTTTTCCCACTTAAATGGTGTATTAGTTTACCACGACCTGGGTGTCTTAAAAAACAACAGAGATTCTGTTCCCTCTCAGCTATGCAAGTTAGAAATCGGCCAATCAAGCTGCAGTAGCGCTTGCCCCTCTGAAGGCTCTAGGGAAAAAACCTTGCTTCCCTCTTCCTCACTCAGGGGATTGCTGCAGTCCTCAACATTTCTTGGCTATCAATCTTTGCTCCAGCATCCCCTTACCTTCTAGTCTGTATGTCTCCAAATCTCCCTGTCCATCTGCAGCTCCCTGCATTAGAGCCCATTTTAACCCATTATGAGCTCATCTTAATTTGATCACATCTGCAATAACTCTATTTCCAAATAAAGTCACATTGTGAGGTTCTAGGTGGATGCAAATTTTGGGGAGATGCTGTTTAGCGCAGTACGTGTTTCACACAATATTCTACTGAACAAAGATGAGATTTCTCCTAAGAATTCCATTTCTAGCTCTTCAAATAATATGTTTCCCTCTCACCACAGTCATCCTTGAATCTCAGGCCTATTGATTTTGCATGTCCAATTATTCTGCAGTGATGTTAGGCCAGGGCGTGATGTCTGATAACCATTACATCCCATTGCAGTGGGGTTCAATGCTATGCTTGTAGTTGGTGCCTTGTTATGGTGTTTGCTCGGTACCCTGCTCCATTTGGTGTCTGTTGGGAAAGTGGTATGACACACTCATTATCTCTGAGAACCGATGGTTGTCACCCTCTAGAGCTTTAGCTTTTTAGTAGTCCTCTGGACAGCGTTCTGTGGGTTCCCAGTCACCACTGAGTGAAATTCAAACATTCAAAGCTCTTGACAATCAATGTGAGGGTTTCTCTGTTCTTCTCTCCTGTTTGGCTTTTGCTGTCTTTGCCAGACCACCTTGATTGACTCCTAGCTCAGTGCTTTTGCTTCACCGTGTTCCCTGCCTGAATCTAACCCGCATTTCTCTCCTGGTGAACTTCTACTCTTCCCGCAAGACCCAATCCAAAAGCCATTTCCTTTGTGAAGCTTTTTTGGATTCCTGTAAATAGAATTTGTTTCTTCTGCCTGATGCTCCCCATCGCTGGGAACACGGCTGTTTTAACACTTGCTGCATCATGAAGGAATTCTTAGTACATGTGTCCACACCCCTTAGACTGTGAGGTCCTGTGCTGTCTATTAGATACAATGCTCAGCATGTAGCAGATCAATGACATTTGTCCAGTGCGGCCATCACAGTGCAGTTGACGAGAAACAAGCATAGGAGCCTATTAGAGTCTCTCTAACCTGTAGCTGGGGAATGCTGTGCAATTTCTTAGCATGGTCACTGGGAATTAGGGGAGGGAATGAGGGATCATGCAAGTAATCAGAATTCTGTATTATTTAAGAATCAATCCAAGGTGAATTATTCTTTTATGGCTTCTAAACCTTACATAATATGGGACAGTCTTTTTCCTGTGGAAGGCTGAGGAGGCCTGGAGTCCTGCGAAAAGCCTGGCTCCTTCCTCTTTCCTCAGTTGTGTTTTAGTCAGGCTCACCACGGTTAGCCCAAGTCCTTGGGGCTTACTGTAATGAAGTCCAAGAAGAAGGAAGCCGTGTGAAGAAAACAGCGCACTCAGGGACTGGTCGCGCTCTCACCTGGTCTGATGGGCCTCAGGTCCCTCACCTGTGGCTCCTCTCTTGCCTATTGCTTTGTCTCTCTCCCTCAGCCCACTCAGTGAGCATCCCATAATTCCAGCCACCAGTGTCTGCATCTCGGTGTCTAGGAAGCTGTTTTCTAGAGTCCTGGAAGGCGGCTGTTCTCACAGCATGAGGTTAGAGTGTCAGGGAATCCAACACTTCAGGAGCAGCCATCAACCGAAGACTCCCCAGGGTCCCCGAACCAATGTCCCAACTCACTGACTGCTTGGCCAGGGATAAGCCTGAAGTCTGCAAGTTAAATTTCCCCTCCTGGGCGAAGCTCCCTGCTGCCTGCTTCCATGACCGGCTCAGTACTGCTTCATTTACCCTTTACTGGCTGTCTCCTCTCCCCAGCTGCCCTCCTGCATGTTCCCAAATAAGTCACTTGCACATCAGTCATCGTCTCAGAGTCAGCATGTGCTTGAACTCAAACCAAGAGCCCCAGCGACTCTTCTCTTCAGCTTTGCTCAGTGATGATTCAGCGTATCCTTTCCACTGATCCCAACAACCTTTTTAGACCTTCTAACTGCTTTCTCTTGTCTTTTGCTTATTTATTTTAATACTCACTTCTCTTTTCCCCGAACGTGCACCATCTGCAACTTCTCATAGTCTCGCCTTAAATATCCTTTTATTTACTATTCCTGCTGCTAACTGCCTGGCTGTTTGCTAACTTCTTAGTTCAAATTGCCCAGGAGGAATTTGATGGTCCAGCCATTTTTTTGCTCAGCGCACAGACTGACTCAGGGATTGGCTGCACTTGGATCAGCTGGTCACCGCTGGTCCAGTCAGCTGTGCCTGGGAGGAGATGGCCGGGAGAGTGTCAGAAGTTTAGTGGCTGACCCAGGAGAGGACTGTGGCAATTCTAAACTTTCCCCACTTGTGTGAACAGTTGATGTGGTCTCAGTTTTATTTTATATATGGCTTCAACTTTTCCTTTCCAGTCCAATTGTCCCCAGGTCTCCAATCCTGAAATTCTGAAGCTGCGATGGGCGTGTCTAAATTAAAATCAGCTGGGCTAAGAGCTGGCCCCTTGACATCACTTCCCTACTGTATATACGGACAATGCGTATGAGGCCGATGTATTTGATGGGTTCGTGCCCCAAGCTTTCTGTGTT
This sequence comes from Hystrix cristata, assembly GCA_004026905.1. Lineage (NCBI taxonomy): Eukaryota > Metazoa > Chordata > Mammalia > Rodentia > Hystricidae > Hystrix > Hystrix cristata. The sequence goes on from PVJO010000229.1 coordinate 152,206, forward strand.
TCTGCAGATTACAAAAAGCTTGGGAAATACAGAAAAGCACAAAAGAAAAAAATAAAAGCCACAGGAAATTCTGGCACCTGGAGATAATCACTCTGAATTTTAGGGCCTTTCTGTGTGTGTGTGTGTGCATGTGTGTGTGTGTGTCTACTTTTAAAAAGGCAAATATTTCTTCCCTGTAATAAGAGGATCATCTTACATATGCTGCTTTCTTTTAGTATGCTGCTTTTTATAATTGCTTTTTCCACCTTATCACCGAACATTTTCTCTGTGTCATTAAGTCTACTTCTATAGCCTCAATTGATGGCAGCCCGGCCTTGAGACACGGGGCTTCGTGCCCTGCTGAACTGCCTTCTGAACGTTCCTTCCCAGGACACTCAGCTGTGAAAGGCACCGATTTACACAGGTAAATCTAATGAGCTCGTCTTACTGCCTCTTCAAAATTTCAGCTAATTCTATGCCACAGCTGCCATGTAGGGCCTGGCTGTCTACCGCAGCGGGAGCCTCCCGGGCGCCTCAGACTCTCCGGGGAAATCACCAGTCAGCTTTCTACAGCTTCCTCATTCCCAAGAAGCTCTCCACAGCTCAGGACACTGTAAACTCAAATCATCAAAAACCAGAGCTGGATGCTCCCTGAGGAAGCTGCTGCAGGCCCGCTGAGTAGGAATGAGGAACTGGGGCAAGAGGGGGAAGTGACTGAGCTGCGCTCAGCCAAGGAGTCACTGGTAAGGTCAACCCTCAACCCTGGGCCCTGTGGCGGAGCCCTGTCTCTTCTTGTCCCCACTGCAGCGCTTGCCAGGAGTTGGGGTTCTCCCAACACTCCTGCATGGGAAGGTCCCCATGCGGGCCTTGAACCCCAGGATGAGCTTGGGAATTTAAGAGCCCAGCCCGAGGCTCGACTTTGGGCAGCGTGGTCTGGATCAGGCCCAGTTTCACCTCCCAGGTCCTAGTGTGCTGAGAACAGCTGCCTTCCTGGCTCTGCGGTGGCCAAGCGGCAACAAGCCTTCCTGTGGCTGAGCTCGCAGTGGATGGTGAAGAATGCTGGGGCATGTAGCCTGTCACTGGCCACAGACGCCTTCCTCAGCCTCCTGCCCCTCTGAGTCCATGGAATACATCATGGTGCAAGAGCAGACCCCAGAGTCTGGGACATTCCTGTCCTTTCAGTGTGCCAGCACTCAGAGATGCTCCCAGGGTGTACCCCAGCCCTTGTTGGGAGTCTCTGGTGATGGGGGCACCCCAGAGGCGCTGTCATGGTCAAAGGAGTAGGGCACGCAGTGTGCCTCAGGGAGCAGTTCTTCTAGCTGAAATAGTTCCCTTGAATGAAATGGAGAATTATCCCAATGGCCAGTCTCTTGGGCCTTGTGTCTGACTTCAGGGACCTGGGAGTCTTATTTCCCCCCTTCGCTGAGCCTATCCTGGCAGAGCTGTGGCTTTGGGAGACCCCTCTGGATGAAGGCCTAGCGGTTTGAGGTGCTCCCCACTTCCCATTCTAGGAGCCAGGGAGGCATTTCTTGCCCACTCACCCACAGTTCTGCTTAGAGAAGTGGGCTACATTTGTCCATGTCTTGCTGGTGGTTGTCTTCTCCCATGTGGTGGGAAGTCTTCTCCAAATGCAGATGTTTTAGTGCTTTTTGTGTGTGTGCAAATGGAGACCCGTTAGTGTCTTTTCTGCCTCACAAAGCACAGCTTGTCTTGGGTTATCTTGACTCCATTTCCTTTCTCCTACAAATTTTCTAACATGGCGTGCAGGACCAGAAAATTTCCTGCTAACCAATGTGTTTGCTTAGAACTAAGGCAGGTTTCTTACCCCCTTAGAGACAAGAGAGTGAGAGTGACAGACCTTGAGGAAGGGTTCTCAAAGAAATAGTGGATGAGCAAATTCTCTAGTTTGGCGACAGTAATAAGTTATTTTTTAATTTTCTTGATGATCAGGAGCAAAGCCCCATGCCCCTGATCATTCACTCAAGGGTTCCCCATCAGGAACCGTTTACCAACCCTGACACCCCACTCTGGGCATGGGAAACTGGGATTCTTACTCTATAGTCCTTGAGATTTTATGTGCATGCTCATCACTGCAGGTGAATGAGAAGGTAATGTGGACACTTCATCTATATGGAGGCAGGAGAGAGACAACCTTGAAGGAGGAGGTGGGCCCTCCTGAGAGCCCAGCACTGGGTCTGAGGCAGGATGCGCAGCTCTGAGCTTGGCGGCCAAGCAGAAGTAGGGAGAGCTGGAGGGGATGGAGAGGCCAGGGGACAAGGTGAGGAGGTATGGGTGGGGAAAGTGGAAGGAAGTAACCTGGATGCCAGAGCCCCAGGCCCAGCCACCTGCAGCTTGAGGTGGAAGACATGGCCAGAAGGAGGACCGAGCTCTCCAGGGGCCAGCCCTGCCTATCCCCGCTGACTTGTGAAGACAATGGGCCAGTGTGATGGTTGACTGATTGTGTCAATTTGTACGCGAAGCTTAACTGAAATGGCCCAGCAATTCTACACTGTGGGTGTGGAAGATCCACCCTGGGGCGGCGCATCGCCTGGAGGGTGTAAAAGGGAAATGAAGAAGGATGGATCCACTCCGTTATCTTTGGATCAGCTTCGGTTCCTTTGGAGGAGCTCCATCTTTCCTTGGACGTAATCTCCTGGCTTGGCCTTCACCTTGGACATAATTTTCTGGCTTCCAATACAAACTCTCCAACTTCCATCCCAGACCTAGCGGGCTCCAGATAGGAATTTGTATGGGACACTGCAGTGAGCTCCAGGCCTTCAGTTGGACCCTTCAGATCTCCAGACCTTCGCCTGCATCCTTTGGAGCTCCAGACTTTCAGCTGGACCCTTTGGAGCTCCAGTGCACAGACGGACCCTCTGCACTCTTCCACGTCTGACTTTGTAGGAAGTCCTTGTAAGCCAGTCTGTAAGCTCTTTCATATTCATATATCTTGTATTATATCTGTTTCTCTAGTGAATACTGACTAATACAGAAACTGGTACCAGAGAAGTGGGGTCCTTGCTGTGACTTTGCCTGGCCATGTGGCTTAAGAGCCTTTGGAATTAATTTGGAAAGGTTTTGAGAGACCACCCAAAGGGGCAGCCCTGGACTGCTCTAAACTTATTGTATGGGAGACTCTGGTCAGAGCGTGGAAAACCAGAGTAACTGATGGAAATGCTGCTGGTTAGGATGAGGCTTCGGAGGCCTGTTGCGAAAGTCTGCATTGGCTGCTGGATCCTAGGTGGTAAATGTGTGCTTTGGCAGAAGTTGGTCTGTATTTTGCTTGTGTTTGGAGATGGTCTGGGTGGCAGAAAAATTTCAGTGCAGTCTGGTACTGGGATGGCAGCAGAGTTACTGTTGAGGGCTTTTGGCTGAATCTATGTTGGAAATCAAGAGCAGAGAGCCAGCAGGGTGCCCTGAAGCACTTTGCCAGAGGAGAGCTGTGGACTACAAGGATGAACAGAGGAGAGCATGGTTGTGGAGAAGAAACAGGACAATGGAAAAACAACCTGAGGCCTTCTACCAGAAGGGGAGGGTGTACGTGGGGTGCAGGAGATCCTTTGGTGCATTTCTTAATATTGTGGTGCTATGTTGTTAAAGTTAATGGAAACCAAAGAGTTTTACAATTTGAAGCCATATTTTTTAATGTGGATAGACTGTATTGGTATATTGTATTTTGTAAACTGTTTATTTTTATAGAACAAGTAAGAGAGACAGAATGAAGTTGTTGTATGTTCATATGTATATTTGTAATTTTTGGACACCTGTTTGTAATCAGTTTTGAGACTCCTTTAAATATTTGTTTCCGGTGTGGGAATGAGTGCCAATAAGAATTGTATTGTTAACGTAAATCTGAATAGACTAAGATACGTTAACTCTTTATAAATCTGCCACTGGAGACTATGGGTTAAAGAAGTGTGTTTGGTTATCAAGTTGACCAGGGGTGGATTGTGGTGGACTTATTATTGTGGTCAACTTGAGCCAGAACTCCCAGGTGGACTGAGTTGGTGCGGTTCTGGGCACAGAGGATCCCACCTGAGGCTTGTTGCTGACACAAACATTAAGGAGAGCAGAAGCAGAAGGTAGCTGCGGGCTGTTTCCTGGGAGAAGTTCTGTTGTGGCTGGTTCTCTCCAAGGGGACTCGACTGTTCTCTCAGAAGGAGCTCGGGGCCTTGCTGCCGTCGAGGATGCTGCTGTTGCTTCTGGGGAGCTCTGGTCATCTCTGCTGCGACATCGTATCCTGGTTCCAGTAAAGATTTCTTCAGCCATCATCTGCAGACACAGGTGAACACGGGACAGTGCTGTGGGCTCCCAGCTCTTGACTGGATCTTTTGGGTCTCCAGTGTGTAGATGGACATTCTACACTCTTCCCGCTATACTCCCGTTCTAAGTGCTTTTATGTACCAACTTATTTAATCCTCTCAACAACTCCATTGGTCCCCTTTCGTGTATAAAGAAGTCAGAGTGTAGCACATCGCCCAGATCACTGCAGGCATAGCCCATGCAGGCTGAGTGTCAACCCGGGCAGCCTGTGCTCGGCCTAAACTCATGCTTCACGGGTGGCTGACAGGGAGTTAATGGGTTGATGCTCTTCAATTTCTCCTCCACGTGCTCATTTGCGCATTCATCCAAGAGGACCTTTACACTCCTCTGCTTATTCTGACTCTCGCCTGGCACCAGGGTCCGCCCACAAGGGCTGCGTGTCTCGGAAGGGCACAGGGGGGAATTCTAAGTCTGGGAAAGCCAAGGAAGGGAAGTGAGAGCTACACGGGGTCTTGAAAGGTAGACAGGGTCTGGCATCAGAGCGCTGTGGTGGATGTGTGTGGAGATGGAGTGGCGGGAGAGAGCAGGAGAGGCCAGTGGTGAAACTGGCTGGGTATTGTGCAGAGGAAGGGGTTTCACTCTAGAGGCGATGGCATTTTAAGGTCCCTACAGAGCTTGAAACACCACCACCTCCAAACTCCACAGCAGCTTCCCATTTGCTTAGGCTGAAATCAAAGTCCCCCTGTGGCCCAGAAGGCCTGTGCGTGGTGTGGTCTCACCTCCCACCCTCTGTCCTTGCCGCTTGCCCTGCAGCTGTACTGGTCTTTCTGCTCTTCATGGAAAAGGCCAAGCGTATGACTTAGACCTTGGACTTGCTGCTCCCCCTGCCTGGAGCTCTCTTCCCCTTTTGCGTAGCTCTGTTTAACCAGCTAATTACATTCAGCAGTTCTGTCGCGTGGCTCTCAATAAAAGCTTGTTACATGAATGAATAAGGTCTATTTTATGATATTCCAGTTCATTGAGAGTAAGTATACGGAGAGCTTTCAGCCATCCAATTGTTCTGAATAATTAATCAGCACACACTGTCTCCCTTCAGCTGCCTTGATTGCCCTATTACACCCGAACTGTCCCCAGGTCACCAGGGAAATCCGAAGAGTGGATCCGGGCTGCAGCAAAGTGAGGCTGCTCAGCTATCGAGCTCCTCGCCCGCGGCAGCATCTAACAACTCTGCTGCTACAAACGGGCCTCAGCAGCAGAAAAGAAGCCGTGAAATTGCTTGAACTGAGAAGCTGATGGAAAGTAAAAGGGGGCTGTCAAAAGCCAACTACACTAAAAGACAAAAAGGCAATTCCTTCTAGCCACCCTGGTGAGCTCCTGAAGCTTGGAAGAGGGAAGAGGATATCTCTCCCACTTTGGTCCTACTTACATCTCCCTCGGCCTCCACCACCTCCTGCACCCACCATGCAGGGGACATGGGGAGTCGGAGAATCATGGGAGCTGCTGGGACCTGAAGGCAATGAAATCACTGGACATGCTGTCAGGGAAAGCTGTTCCTGGCAATTTGGGGTAGTCAAAATAGCAATAGTCTTTGATGGAAAAGACACAAAACATCCTATTTCCTCTCTGGAAGCAGGGTCAGGATTGGTTGCTTTGATATTTATGAATTCATTGGTGTTCACCTCAGGTGCTTGCCTCTTGTCTGTGTCTCTAGTCTTCAGAATAAAACACACACACACACACACACACACACACACACACAAAACTGTGAGTTTCCCAATTTGGCATTTTAACTCAATGCATGAATTTATTTCTCCTGTTATTATTCTTTCCTCTTCAGCAATAACATTAGCTGCTTATACGGAAATCAAGATCCCTTTGTGGCAGTTGCAGCTAAAAGTCGATTTTTCAGGGTGAGCTGATTGTGGGTGCAACAATCAGCCCAACAGAGAGTGTAACAGCGAAGTCACTGATTCCAGAATGGTGGTGAAGAAATTAGGGCTCGATGAACCCTGAACAGTCAGCTTCTTCTTGCTTCTGAAGAGAAAAGAAAACCTGGCTCTAAATTTTAGATGAAAACCAGCAACTGGTTTTGAAATTGTTATTTAGCGATAATAGCGGTGGAGACTCTGGGAAGCAGATGTCTTCACACCTCATGAGAGAGAGTTTTCTCTTAGGAAAGACTCAGGTAGCCCTGAGGGATTCTAAAAAAGAAATATGGATCCTAAGTTTCCTACAATTCTGTGCATGCGGAGGGTGGGTTTCAAATGGCTAGAAAGTCCAATTTGTAGGAGCCCCTTGGGGGTTAGGTAATTGCCTAGCAGCCTCTGCGGGTTATACTGGCAGTGGGCTCAAGAGATTTACTCCTTGAAGATTGCGAGGCAAAGTGATTTCCCAATATTTGCAAATTGGCAAGCTGTGAAGTTTTTGAAAAAACAGATGGAGGTTGGAGAGCTCCGGAGCAGCGGCCGGAAATCCCAGCTCAGAGGATGCGCGCCGAGTCGGTTCCTCATTCGGGCACTAGATGGCGCGCGCAGCCTTCCGGGCGGGAGCTGCCTCCCTACCGGTCCTTGGGGGCCGCGACAGCGACTAAAAGCCAGAGCAGGGAGTGAGTGTGTAAGATGATCGGTGACGTGTCCGCTCCGGAGGGATGCATGTGGGCTGGAGGAGGGTGAAGCGCCCTGGGGTGCGGCCCTGCGGTGCTTCCCAGGAGCTGCGGCTGGGAAGGGCTGGCTCTGTCCCCGAAGTCCTCTGGCCCAGCACGGGACGGAGAGGCTCCTAGGAGCCTGGTCCCCGCCCGCCTCGGGCATCCTGTGTGCAGCATGCATGCCGGGTCCAAGCTCAGACATTATGCCCCTAACTCGGCTAGCATCTCCATGAACCACGGAGGTAAAGAACTGTTCATATGAACCTCGAGTTCAGATCGTAGGTGTCCCATGTTACCCCCGGTCAGTCCAGGACGTTCTGTGCACCTCTTTCCTCTTATTTAGTCCCCATTCTCTACCCCGTAGGCAATTGCTTTAATGCGACTCCTAGACATCCTTGAATTTGCGTTATTCATAGGAAAACAAAACGCTTGTGAAAAATATGTGTGTTTGAGTGAACGTCCACATCCAAGAAAGCCCAAGAAAGATGACAAAGCTCAGGTGCGCATGGGTTGGGACGGGACTCAGCCTCCACTCCAGGCATCTCTGTCTCAGGGCAGCCCGTCTCCTACCTCAGCATGTGTGTTTTTAATTCACATAAATGACTCATTAGTCAGGACCCAGCGAGAGAATCAGAAACTACTCTAGTTCTCCCAAACAGAGGTGACTAAATAGAGGGATAGAGGAAAGTGGTATTATAGGTGTGGGGAGCGTCAGCCTCGGGAGACCACGACTAGCCCTAGGGCTGGAGGGGCCCTGGGAGGAGTGAGTCCCGCAGGGCTCCAAAGGAGGGATGGCCGAGGGAGGAGCTGATGCCACAAAGTGGCGCTGGAGCAGGGACTGAAGGAGGTAGCCTGGGAAACAGGGAGAAACACCCTGGCATGACCTTCCTCCCACCCTCCAGTCTTTTACTGGATGCTCCCATTGCCTGAACTGACCCAGAAGCCAGAGGCAAAAGAACCTGAGTTTAGGATTCTCTGGGATGCAAAGGAGTGTGGGGTAGCCAGGAGGGAACGGTAGTGCACACCTGTAGCACAAGATTTTTGGGAGCCTGAGGCTGGAGGATAGTAATAACAAATCTGGCCTGGGCAATTTAGCAGCTTAGCCAGACACTGTTTCAAAATTAAAAAGTGAAGAAAGGGCTGGGGATGTAGCTCAGAGTGGAGGCCCTGGGTTCAATCTCTGGTACTAAAAAAAAAAAAAAAAAGTCGATGAGACGATGAGCAGGAATAGAGAGAGCAAGCTGGCAGTTCACAGGCAGAATGGAAGTATGTTAAAGATATTGCTGTTATGTATGTATTTAAGAAAGTGTGTGTGTGTTTGCACACACGCCGTATATATAGTATGGAGCATGTTGATTGCCTGGTCCCAATCGCGGCCCCTCTGCTGAGTAGCTACATGACCTGGCAGGTTCCAAGTCTCTCCCCTTCTCTTTCTCTGTACTCTGAGGATGCTGCATACCTCACGGGATCCTGCCAGGACTGGAGGAGATGAGCTATGCTAAATACTTGGAGTGGCGTGTGGTACAAAGTCACATTTTGACGTCACGTGTCATGTGTTCTAAATCTGTCCAGGCTGCCGTGTGGGTGCATCTGGGCAGAGACCGGTGTATGTCACCTCCACATGTTATTATGCAAGGAAGCGTGAGGACTTCCTTGTCCACCATCACTTGGGAGGGCTGAGTAGTAGACATGTTTTGAGTTCAGGCGACAACATATTTCAGAAACAAAATTAGATGATGCACTGTCACAGGGTTAGGGGATACTGAAACCCAGGATGGCAACTTTACTTCACTTGCCTTGACTAGCTCTTTGTAAACAAAGATAGCTGGGCTTGTTCTTCTACCAAGCACAAGTCCTAAGAGGGTAGAGTCTACGGCTCATGATAACGGTACTAACAATCCTCTCTCCTTTGGTCTCCAAGGCCGTCCTGTGAGTTTGGATTGTCATAAGCCTAGAAAATGAAGCTTCAGAGGGCAGAGAAGGACAGACTGAGCCCTGTGCTTGCTCCTCTGGTCTCGCCACCTCCCTGGGTGGTAGGGAGCCCAGCCTGCAGGGTGGGATTCTTCTTCATTTGGGCCGGGCTGGGCGGCGGATTCTAAGGCCTGGCATCTGAGCGAAGAGGGCCACGATCTGCAGAAGGCAGCCAAATGGCACTGCGTGATCTGGGATGGGTCGAAGCCAAGAGTATGAGGCAGAAGTCGTGGTCTGGAGTCATCTGGGGGAGACTAGGAATCCTCGCCCAATGGCACAGCCTGCCAGCGCGAGGGGCAGACACAAAGGGCCAAGGTCTCGGTGGCAGAGCACATTGCTGGCAGCACTCATGGTTTTGCTGACTAATTACCGCAGTGCCCCGTTGGGTCATTGTAAGTGATGGCAATTGGCAATTGGAAGCTCAGCCAGCGTAGCGCGTGGTTCATTTGGACAACTGCTGCACCCTCCAAGGACGGATGTGGACTCTTTGTCTGTGCCTTGTTTTCTCAGCAGGTCTGCATCAGTGCTAATGAGAGCAGCTCCATTTTCCTGGAGCACCGTTCCTATCACGGTGCACCTGGGTTAAAAACCCGCGATGACAGCACGCTACATCCCGGGCAAAGGCCAGATGCCATGCAGGAGGGGCACCACATCTCCCGATCTGGCCCTCATCTGCCTTTCTAGCTGTCTCCCTCTAACGCTCTGTCCGCCGGGGCTGGACTCTGTACTCACCGCGCCCCTGCCCTCAGAGGCCTCAGTCTCCCCACTCCACACCTCCGCCCACGGCGTCCTCACCCAGGAACACCTCCTGTGTGCCTAGCTGAGGACAGCTTCGCGCTCAGTGCAGTCTCTTCCACTGTCTCACGTGGGAACAAAAACTTGAAACCACACGTGTTCTCACAGGAGCTCTGTCAGGCACTGACAGATCATTTTTGGGGGGAGTCTGTACCGGGGACTGAACATGTACATGTGGGGTTTTTGTTTTTGAGCCAAGATCTGGCTAAATCTCTAAGTTGCTCAGGCTGGGCTTGAATATGCACTCCTCCTGCCTCAGCCTCCCGGAGTCTGGGATTACAGGCATGTTCCACCGTGCCTGGCTGTTCATTCACTGAATATTTATCGGACACGTACTGCATATTAGGTACTGCTAGGTTGTAATAAGTAAGGTTCGGGCTGCCAATAAGAAATACCCTTCCGTAAAATGTGTGTGAGCTTCCTGTGGCAGCCAAATTTAGTGGTCTGAAACAGCAGAACTGTATTCCCTCAGGCCTCTAGGGGCTGGAACTCTGAAATGAAGGCATTAGCAGGGCAGGTTCCTACTAGTAGCTCTTTCATGCCCGCTGTCAGCTGCAAGGGCTGCCGACCATCCGGGTGTTCTTTGGCTAGTAGACGGATGGCTCCCATTCCTGCCTCATTTGCATATCACCCTTCCTCTGTGTCTCTCTTTTCTTGTCCCTTGTGAGGACTTCTGTCTTTAGATTTAGGATCCACTCTGCTCCCTGATGGTCTCATCTCAAGATCCTCAACTTGATTACATTGCAAAGACCCTTTTACCACATAAGGTCACGCTCATAAGTTCTGGGGAAGGATGTGTCTTTGATAAGGTGTTTTGCATAAAAAGGCTCCATTCTTCTCCCCTCTGGAGGAGTCCGGAGGCCAGCCAGCGGCCACTGCCTGGTCTATTCACTCCCCTCACTGAAGTTCTGTTTTTCTTTCCTGTATCTTGCAAGATGCCTGCCTCAGCTCACTGCCTTATGTCTGCCTGGGGGGTGGCAGCCCCGGTCACATCTGTCTCTCTTGTTACCAAAGTACAAGCTTTCTTAGCCTGTACCCAGCAGGCGCCTCCTTCCCAGCAAGAAAGGCTGAGGCAGGAGACTTGGGATGGAGGCGGAAGAGGCTGTGGCTGAGAGCTAGTGTCTCGGCCCTCAGGACAACCTGGTCTGCAGGTCGTTTGGCTGCAAGAAACAGCCTCCATGGGCAGTGATTCCCACATGTACTGTCCCCTCTAGCGAAGGTCCCTTTGCCCCTGCTGCTGGGGGTGTGGACTGCTGCCTGTCTTGGGGACTACTCAGCCACAAAGGGAGGTTTTGCCCAAAGTCACTCTTTTTCCAGAGAGAGCCTCATCCAATGACTGATGCTGACAGACTGCGTATTTTGGCCTCATTGGGATCATTTTGCTGAATGCGTTCTTTTCCCCAACCTCTTCGTCCTTGCCCCATTATTCACTGAAGTTTTAGCCCCCAGTACCTCAGAACATTGCTGCATCCAGCAATAAAGAGGTCAGTAGGTAAAGTGAGGCTGCTGCGGGGAGCTCTAATCCACAGACTGGTGTGCTAGTGTTATCGGATGGGTTCCGATATTCCTGGGTTCTTTCCCTCCTCAAGCAAAGAATTGAATGAGGGGGACAAAAAGTAGTTCTAAAGTTTTATTTAAAGTATAGAGAAAAGAAGAAAAGAAGAAAAGGAAAGTTGAGCATAACAACAGATATAGCAAAATGGGTACTGGGCCTATAAGGCACAGTAGGGGTTACCACGAGACAGGCACGGTAGCAGCGGTGCTGGGGACGCAGCCATCATCTTCCATGGGAGAGAAAAAGGAGAGCTCCTTCCCGGTGACGGTGGCAGTGGCGAGGTAGAGAAGAAGGCCCTTGATTCAGGTGTTGCTACTATTTATGGAATGGAGTTCCCATGGAATCTCGCGAGAGCTCCCTACAGTCCACATGAGGGCTGGTGCTTGAAAAATCATGCCTCAGGCTGACGTCAGGTCCAGGCCACTCCCCCAGCCAGCCTTAGCCACGCCCTAATCCTATTTTACTAGGAGAAGAGGACAGGAGGGCTGCGACACACAGCAGATCTACGGCAGGGCGGCTGGACCTTGGATGAGACCAACCCTGCCGACACCTGGACCTCCCGTCCTCTAGGACTGTGAGGAAACCAATGCGCGTCCTTTCAGCCACTCCCCTGTGGTCCTTGGTTATGTGGCCCTAGCATGCACGTCTCACGGGGACAGGTCAGGCCGTGGACCTGTGCCCACTGGGCTTCGCCCTCTGTCCATCCTTGTGTCTTTCCCTTCCTTCCTGTAGGTGACCGTTCCTCTCTGGGGGCTCGCTCCTCTTCTCCAGCACCTTCCCGGGGACCTGCCTGCCCCAGCCTGCATCTTTGAACCTTCCAGCCGTCGATCTCAGTGACATTGGCTAATTCTCGCCTAAGTGGAATCCCAGAGAATCTGCTTGGCTGCATGGCCATCCATATAGCCATGAGGGTGTTATGGTTTGTGTCTAGATGTCCCCCCAAAGCCTCATGTGGTCAGAGGTAGACGGATCTAGAGTGTGTGATTACTAAATTGGTCCACTGATTGGTATGACATGTTTCTGCTGGGATCAAGAATGACTAAGGAAGATGGAGAAACTACAACATACAGCAGATAGAGAAGTGGAAGGAGAGTAGTAGAGAAAGATAATAAGACAATGATGGGCCAGAATTTTCCAGAATGGCAGAGAGACCAAGCTCCCAGACTAAAAGTGTTGGAGAATGTCCAAATAGAGAGACCATTTGAGCCATCAGAGAGAAGAACTAGAATATTTTTAAAGGAACTACAACTAGACATTCTCTCATGAGCATCAAAAGAAATCAGAGGTGCTAATGAAGTCAGCTGACACTTGAACAGCACTGTGGGCTGGATACTGTATCAAACACTCTACATATATTAACACAACCTTTCTGTGACAGGCCCCTTCTTATAGCTGAGGAGGTTGAAAGGAAGGAAGTTCTGTGGTATTACCCAAGATCCCATGGCGACTGTGTGTAGGAGGCAGGACTCAAACCAAGCTGGCATGGTTCCTGCCACTTCTAACTACCACTCTACACCACATCTTACTGTAGAGAAATATGTTCAAGGTGATTGTGATAGTTAACTGCTGTGTCAACTTGAATAAGAAACACCCAACTGTTTGTTTTAGCATAGTTCTGGGTATGGTTGAAGGAATTTACTGAAGACAGAAGACTCGCCCTGGGTGTGGGTGGCACCAACCAATAGTTTTGTAGCCTGGATGTAATAAAAAGGGAAAGGAGAAGGAAGTCTCACGTCTGTTTCTCCAGAGGAGCTCCAGTCTTCATTGTCCATCTCCAGGCTTCCACTGCAGACCTTTCAGCCTCCCAGCTCAGACTTTTCAACCTCCTAATGTAGACCCTTCTGCTTCTGATACAGACTCCAATAGGACTCTGCAGTGAGCTCCTGGTCTCCCACTTTTGGCTGTGTCATTTGGTCCTCCTGCACGCAGATGGCCCTTTCATACTCTTCCACCTCTGGCTCTGCAGGCAGCCATTGCAAGCCTACCTTGTAAATCATGTCTCTCTACATATATTCTATTACTCTAGTGAGACCTGACTGATACAATGATAATGCAAAATAAATGCCAGCCTAAGATTTTATCCACGGCCACACCTATTTTTATCCCTAACTATATGGCCAAACGTGACTGTATATCCATTTCCAACAAGAGAGTGATTGAAAACTCCTAACTACTGCTGGAGCAGAGAGATGATAAGAAATAGAGTTTCTATGATCAGTGACCTGCACAGAGCGGAAACAGGTCCTGCCCTCAGCCGCCTGCTGCTGAGCGAGCACCCACACAGAAGAGCGTCTGCAGCTGGTCGCTAGCTCTGGGTGGGGCTGGAGCCAAGAAATGGATATACGGGCATGTTTTGGCATACAGCCATTAAAAACGTGATATCTAGGCTTTTGTTAAAATAAGTATTAATGTGTACAGTTGAAAAAAGAGAAATATTAACCCAAAAGGAAAGTATGAGAATCAAGAAACAGTGATGAGGGGCTGGGGATTTAGCTCAGTGGTTAGAGTGCTTGCCTTGCAAGCCAAGGCCCTGAGTTGGATCCCAGCACCAAAACAACAACAAAAAAAGAAACAATGATGAGTTGATCAACTGTCTTGTTAAATTTGACAATAAAATGTAAAAACAATGAATTTTTAAAGAAGAGAGAAAATTTAGGTGACAATAATAAGATGAAGGGCTAAAGACAGTTAAAATAGTTGATGTTTCTTTTCATGTTTTACGGGAGGATAGAAATATTGAATGGCTTCATATTTGCTTTTTTAAATTATAGTTAGATTAAAAGTAACAGAAAAGAAACAGAATCTACAGTATCCACACAAACAGAGAAGAAGGAATACAGAAAATTGTATCCATGCAGTAGAGTAAGTAGAAGAAAAAAACAGAAGCGAAGAAAAAGAGTAGCAAATAGAAGGTGCAAAATAAAATGGTAGAAATAGTTTCAAACATGTCAATAATTAAATAAATATAAACTTAATAAAGTCATTCATGAATAGGTAGGAATTATCAGTTGCCAACCCTGGAAGTTGCTAATCTCAGTTTCTTTTGTATCCTTCTGGGGTATTCAAAACATTTCCAAGCATGCAAATATAGACAATGTCAGGTGTCAAATATGCTACAACGGGGTGCCTGATCTTTTTTGATCCTAACACCAGAGAAAATACGTGACTAAGACTTGGCCTGGGCCAGGAGGGTGTGGTCAGCAATAGTGTCTTTTTTTTTGGATACTGGGGACTGAACCTAGGGCCTTCTCATCAAGCTACATTCCCAACCCTTTTGTGTTTTTCATTTTGAGATCTTAGGATCTTGCTAAGTTGCTGAATTGCCCAGGCTAGGCTGGAACTCAAGATCTTCTTGCCTCAGTCTCCCATTGTGCTGGCATTGCAGGCATGTACCACCACGCCTGGCAGCAACAGTGCATTAAAACAAAGCGGTATCTTAAAGTGCACCATCCGGGCTCTGGAACTTCCCTGTCTGTGTCTTTTGTGAGGCAGAGTGTAGCAGTATGCAGCCAGGGGTGGTGTGGAGGATGAAAAAATTACCCGGAGATGACTTAGTTCAGTCACCAGGAGGCCCAGAGGGCTATTTCTCAAGCTGGAACACCCAGCCATTAGGGCGACTGCAGGAGAAGAAAGAGGCTGATTCAGGGAACTCTCTGGCTTTTATTTAGAATACCAGTGTAAGAGAAAAAAGGAGGAAAAAGAGCAGTTTGGGGAAGGACTGTCTCAAGGCTAGGCAGTTTTTTGGGGGGAAATGGGAAAGATATGGCCATACTTTAGTTATTTTAAACTTCTTGTTTAACCATTCATTCCTCACAGAGCCTGCATACTTTTTGCAAAACACTTTAATTATTTGTGTGCTTTAGCCCAGTATTTCAATCATTCAGTTTGATCGTTCACTTCTAGCCAGGTCCCCCACAGTAGAGGAACGAGATCGTAGGACTACAGATTCTCTTGCAGGTGATGGCTCAGGGTCCATGGACCAGTGGGTTGGTGGGATACATCCATGACGGGTCACCTTCAGTTAGGACACGGGCAGGGTCTTAGTTTAGGCAGAGAGAAGCCTTCCTCCCATCCTGGGAGCCAAAGGGCAGTTAGACAAGTGAGGGACAAGATGTCCCCAAAGTGCCACTCGGGAAGGTTTAGGGTGCTGCTACCCTTTTGCGGACAGCAGTTCTGTGTGGTGTGGAGGGGGACTCAGCATAAGCAGCCGGTGTGGAACCCTCTCTGGCTGGTGCCTCCCTTCCGTTACAGCACCCTGTTTTCAGTAAGGGAAGCAGAGTGTGGGAAACCCTAAGCAGAGACCAGTATCTCTGGAGTCACTTGGACAGAAGTTGATGGAGGACCCAGAGAGTCTCGGGGGTGCAATGCTGGGCTCACCATCAGGCAGCTCGTACCGTGAGCAGCTGTTTGTGTTTGGCTTTGGAGGACAACATGGGCCCTGGTTCCTCTCAAGATCCTGGGAATTGACCCTCCCTAGTTTATCACATGAAGATTCCTGGGTGCAGAGATTTGTCTCCCAGTGCCTGTGGGTCCACTTCTCCGCGTCCTGAAGGGCCGTCTCTTTGGCTCTCTATAGCCACACTGTGTTCTCTCTTCCCATGCCCAACGCATGCTCAGAAATGCCTGAGCTCTCCACCCACCAGCCTGGAGCCAGCCAGAGTCATCTCTCAGCCAGGCCCGTGGTCTGTGTGAGGCAGCTGAGGGCCTGAGCATGGTCCAATCCAGGCCGGAAGGTAAGGACAACTCCCCTCTCGTTCTTCCAGCCTCAGTTGCTACTCAATGCTGCCAGTTCACAGCAGACCCTGGCATGTCAGGCCCCAGAAGGCAGCTTGCTGGAGACTCTGAGGCAGAGGCCACTGGGAAGAGGTGGATGATCTGCATGCACACGGGACCACAGCAGGGCCTCCCAGGACTCGCACAGCCCCAAGGGCCTGGCCCTACTACCTTGTTTACTCATCCATAGTCGTTCATATCACATGGGAGGGGAGGGCAAGTCCACTGAAGCAGAGCCATGTGACTAGCAGTTTTGCCGATAGTGCCAACATCCAGGGATTGCAAAGATGATTCTGCAAAGGGCTCAAGGGCGGAACAGGGAAGGGTCAGGGACTACGCTCCTCATTGCAAAACACCCTGCCCTTGGCCTTGAGTTTTGCGCCATAACATTTTTGTGCTCTTGAGTCTGTCCCAGTTGACAACTTCTGTTGGCTGCTGTTTTCAAACCAAGGGCTGGCTTGGCTCTGTACACAGTGGGCTCTGGGTTCCAGGTCATGTCATGGCTGGCTGTGTATCCACCCTGCTGGGGGCTGGAGGCTGCTCTCACAGTACTTTCCAAAACTGAATGTGCCAATGAATCATCCAGAGTTCATGTTGATAAATGCAAATTCTGGTTCTTAAATTTGGATAGATCCAAGACTGCATTTTTAGGAAGCCCCTAAGTGATGCTGCTGGTCCACAACTACACATTGAGAAAGAAAATGCTAGAAGGCCAAGCAGCTACTGCTGTGGGCTCAGGACTTGGTCCCAGGAACAGAGATCCAAAGGGACCCTCATCATGATGACCAGCTTCCTCCTGCCATCACAGCTGTTGGCCATTTACCCCCCCGCCCCCAACAGCAGGCCCTGCCCCTTCCCAAGATTGGAGTTATGGTTTGGATGTGGTTTTTCAAGATGTTCCCCGCTGCAGAGAGAGATGGCACAACCTTTAAGAGGTGGGGCAGAGCAGGAGGTAATTGGTGACAGGTACCACAGCAGAAAGGATTAATGTCCTTCTCAAGGGGGTGGATCAGGTCTCATGAGACCGGACAAGTTATAGAAGAGCCAGTTGTTTCGAAGTGAGGCCACCACTGTGTCTGGCTTCTTCTAAACGAGCCACTCACTGCTTTGGAATGTGCCGCTACCATGTGACATCGTGGCCATGTGATCCTTGCCAGATGTGGCCACCAAGCTTGGACTTTTCAGCACCCAAGATTGTGAGCTAAAATAACCCTCTTTTACTTACAAAACAACCAGGATCGGGTATGTTGCTATGGCAATGCTAAATGGCCTAAGACACTTAGATCTACCCAATCTCTGGAAAGATACCTAAAATCTTTGCTTGAATGGGGCTTTAGGGGTTGTTATCCTCCGTACCCATCGTGTCTCAGCTCAGCGTTCGATTTTGCTCTACATCCTTCCAGCTTGCAGGACTGACCAGCCTCTGCTTCATCCTGCAGTGTCAGGCAACAATCTCTGTCCTGGGGCTGAGGGTCCGTGTGCCACCCTCCACCCCCACCCCCGCCAAAGCCATACTTGGAGCTCTGTCCCCAAGGCGACAGCATTTGGAGGTGGGTCTTTGGGAGGTAATTAAGATTGGATGAGACCATGGAGGTAGGGCACATGATGAGGTGAGCGCCCTTATAAGGAGAGGAAGAGACTGTCTTTCGCTCTCTTTCACATCCAAGGACACAGTGAGAAGGTAGCTGTTTGCAAGTCAGAAACTGAACCAGCCGGCACCTTGATTTTGGACTCCCTGCCCTCCAGAGCTCTGAAAAACAAGTTGCTATTTAGGTCACTGTCTCTGTCTTACTTTCCTTGCTGCTGAGACACAGTACCCAATACTTGTGACTGAAAGGAGGAGAGGTTCATTTTGGCTCACATTTTTAGCCTGCAGTTGTCTGGCTTCAAGGCAGGAAGGCATGGTGGAAGGGTCTGGCACAGGGAAGCTGCTCACCTCATGGTGGATAGGAGACAGAGGGACAGGAGGAGCCAGGAAGGTAGATGTGCCTTTCCAGGCCACGTCTCCAGTGACCTGCCTCTTCCAACTAGACCCCACCTTCTAACAGCAATCCAGCTGTAGTTCTCTCATAACCCAAGCACTCTTTCAACGCCCCACCTGTGAACACCTGAGGCTTTGCGGGCACATGCAGATAGAAACCGTGACAACCAGCCGGCCTATGGACTCCTGATACAGCAGCTGGAGCTAAAATCGGCCATGCATGCCTGGCTGATTATGGGCCATGGTGAACAGAGATCCCCTGTACCTTCGACACTCAGCACCAGTGTCCCTCAGCTGGAGAGTGATCTCTGCCTCTTCCATGCCGCTCCTGTTACCTGACACATACAATGATAACTTAGTCACTGTGTGATTGCAGCTCTGCAACCAGGGAGACGTCATTCTGCTATCCTTGAGGGCAGGAAAGAAAAATTGAGTTCTGAGCAGTAATACATGTTGGCTGAACAATTACACTGGAATTCCTGGTCTCGCCTCCTAGGAGCCATCCCTGCCCCCAGTGTCCCTGGAGACAGCCTTCACCAGCCACGGGAGACCTTTTCACTTTAACAGTCCAGTTTCTCCGGCACCTGTCCCTGCTATTCCAGGGAGTTTAAGACATTGGTTCTCAAGCTTGGCTGCTTGTTAGAATGAACAGGGGAGTTATAAAAAATCCTGAGTCTAACCCTCAGAGGCTTTGGTTTATTTGGCTTGGAGTGTGACTTGGGTATCCGGATTTTTTTTTAAAACCCCAGTGGTGCTAAAGTGCAGCCACAACTGAGAACTGCTGGGAGTCAGGAATTTTAGGGTAAAACTCTGCACTCAGTCAGCAGTGAGCTCCACCATCTGGTCTGCTGTGATTGTGGGTCCTCCAGTGCCAGGGAGCAGGCTCCTGCCTTGGCCTGGAAACCAAGCTCCTTCAGATAAAGGCAGGAGCAGACCTGGGTACAAATCCCAGCTGTACCATTTAAATAGATGTTTGACCTGAGATATTTTCCCCATCTCACCAAGCCTTGATTTCCTAAGCAGTAAAATGGAATAATGATGCAGCCGGTTTCTATTGGATAATAAACCAGCCCCCCAAAATTTAGTGACTGAAAGAGGCATTTATCCTTTCTCGCAGTTCTGTCTGGACTCGCTTGGCTGGGCTAGAAGGTCCAGCATGACCTCCCTGGGAAGTCCACTGGTTGACTTGCCAGCAGCTGGGGTGATGGGTGTGGTCTGGTGGGTGTCTCCCACATCATGCAGCAGGTGAGCCCAGGCTTGGTCACTGCGTTCTGAGGAATGACCAGTGAGTGAGTCTCAGTGCGTGTTTCATGCCTGTTTGCTAAAGTCCCATCAGCCAAAGTGTGTCAAGGCCAGTCCAAAGCCAGTATTAGAGAAGAATACTGCAGGATGTGTCTCAGTTTCATATGCTGTAATTCAAAATATAATAAAATAAAACTTCCTTTGCATCCTAGAAACTAGGACATAGTTGGTCTTTCCTTAGTAATTATGTGCCTGTTGGTAATGATAATAATGTTGTGAAAGATCGTCAGAATAAAAATGGGGTCACTTATGTCAAAGGCTGACAAAAATAAATAAATTAATCTAGGGATTGTGAAGGAGGGAATCTCATGCACTTGACATGTCAGATAACAAGAACTATCACAAGAGACTCTTCCAGGGCCACAACCTTGCACCAAGGTCACTGTGAACTTACACAGACAATACTTGTGTCAGGACAGCTGCCCAGCAACTCCTGCCAGCCCAGCCTTGGACTGACACCACTCTCGTTACTGATCCTTGTGACCGAGGATGATTGTTTTGAAATAATGCGTGCAACTCTCCTCATTTTACCTTAAAAAACCACCGTTCTCCTTTGCCTGCCTGAATATGCCCGGATTTACTATGACACACAGGTTCTGCTTTGCAACGCTCATTCCCCATGGAACTCATCGTCTTTGGGGATCTTTCTCTGTTGATATTGAAGTCAACAATATCGCAATGGCTAGTGAGCCTCTAGAAGTAGATCGTTGATGACAGTTTCTCTGGCTTTCGGGGCATAATTTTTGCTGTAGATGTTTCCCTGTGAGTCATGTCATTAATTCATTTCTGCACCCTAGAGATTAATTCGTTTCCCCTCAGAGAGACTCTGGGCGTCTACAATGTGCTGGACGTTGCACAGCTGCGGCAAAGGTGCTCAGGTGAGAGGAAATGACCCCCGCTCCCCAGGAGCTAGTTCGGTATGTAGGTAAATGGAATCCGGAAGTCGACCTGGGCTTCGGATTTGTGCCTGCACGGTTTTCCCTGATTTGCCTGTGAGCTCCTCCCCTTTAGGGCTCCTCAGCAAACAGATGTGCTTGGGAGCAGTGCAACTTTCCTGGTCACTTCCCAGGAGAAGCATAAAGATGTATGCGGCGCCTGCGTATCACATGGGCGGGTGCCTCGGTCCGTCTTCTACTTCTGTAACAGAAGACCTGACAATGGGAAATTAGGAACATAGATTTATTGGCTCCTGGTCCCAGAGGTTGGAAAATCCAAGAGTGAGGGGCTGGTGGCTGGCAAGGGCCTCCGAGCTGCATCTTCCCATGGCAAAGGGAAGCAGATGGCAGGGCAGGGCAAGAGAGCGTGGGCTGAGAGGGCAAGAGAAGGTCAAACTCGCCTTCACCACAACCTCCTTTTGCGGTGACCAACCCTCTCCCTGGATAAGGACATTAGTATACTCTCCAAGGCAGACTCCTCACATTCTAGTCATCCATCCAACGCTGTCACCTGAAGATGAAGGTTCCAACACATCAACTTTGGGGGATACAGGCAAGCCACAGCAATGGCTCATAGGCTTTACAACCCACCTGCTGTTTCTCTTCCAAGCTGTGTGCTTCAGGGGTGTTTGCTTTTCTCCAGCCTCTCCAGCTCCCTTCCTCCCATTCCCAGAGTCTCCTTCAGGTGAAATTACCTTGTGTGCCTGAGATCTCAGCTACTGCAGACACCGAGGCAGGAGGATCACAAGTTCAAGACCAGCCTGAGCAACTTAGGGAGACCTTGTCACAAAAATAAAATAAAAAGGCCTGAGGATATAGTTCTGCGATGTTAGTGCAATGGTAGAATACTTGGCTAGCATGGATGAAGGCCCAGGTTCAGTCCCCAGTAAAACACACACACACACACACACACACACACACACACACACACACAAACACAGCAGAAGAACTTTCCCCTCAGCGCTCTCCTGGCACCTCACATAGAATATTTCCTTTTCTCCTTTTGCAAGTTTAGCCCCATCCATCTTAGCATCACCTTGTGCCGCCCAACCAGGAGCTTTGAGATATCATCCTCTACAACATCCCAAAAAACTTGTCAAGCTACTTATTTCATTCCATTCTCCAAGAAGACTTTTGTGAGTATAAGTGTTCCACATCTTCTTGGCTATACAATGACCTCTAAAATCAAGCAGGACAAATTTTGTGCCAGACCAATAGCCAGACTACATGGGCTGCTTTCTAAAGAAGCATGGGGGAAGGCGTCCTGGAGGAGGCATTTGAGCCACGCTTGATGGGATGCCCTTGAGAAGAAAGTTAATTGATGCGTGAACTCGTTCATTCCAGAAATGAATGATTTCTAAGGCCAGGTGTGGTGCTGGATACCTGCAATCCCAGGACTTTGGGAGGCTGAGGCAGGAGAATCACTGCAAATTCAAAACCAGTCTAGGTTATATAGTGAGTTCAAGGAAGCCTGAACTACATAGTGAGACTCCTTCTCCAACACACATGCAAACACACATGCAGGAAAAAGAAAAAAAAATGAATGATTTACACTGGACTGGAGTTCATCCTTCCAATCACTTAGCCTGTTCCTAGCTCCTGCCATCCCTGCATGCTATCTGCCCAGTCCTCTTCTTCAGTCTCGACTGGAGAACTGGAGTAGAGGCGCTCACATAAGCTCCTTTTCTAGTAAGCTGTCAAGAGGGGAAAGCATCCAAGTCTCCATCTGTTCATGGCACACAGAACAAGAAAAGCAAAATATTGGCCCTATAGTCTCAGTCCCTCCCCCAGTGTCTGCATGTCATTTGTTCCTTTGGTTTTGTTTGGCAGGATCTGTGGTTGTTTTTGCTTTCAACATGCTTTGGATCTAGACTAATCTTGGCATTTAGAGTCACGCCCCTCTCCCTCGGCTCCCAGAATAGGATGCCTGGAGTTGTTCTTTAGAATAAGTCAAGGGATGTGAAGGCGTTTCTCCGTAATTACTCCATGATTTTGTTCTTTGTATCACAAGTGAGTTACATGGGAGAATTCATTCATCTTTCTCCACCTTGTGAGGCACAGAGACAATGTTTCTCATAGAATTCAGCACACAAGTAGGTTGTCTTCTGCACCTCCAGGCCACACATGGCTGAAAATAAGTCATCAGGAAAAAAAATCTTCCTTTTGAGAAGGTTTTAGAAGTAAAAACATACAATAAAAAAGTAATAGTTCACCTAAAAGATGCAAACACGTACATACCTGGCATTTTGAGGTGTGTGTGGTTATGCATATGTGTGTGTACGTAAGTGTTTGTGTGTTTAGGACTCTTAATTGTAAGATATAGCAACCCAATTAAAAATAGCTTAAGCAAAATAGGGATTTTGTATGTGTTAGGAAAAGTCTGAGATAGGTCAGCCTTTAGTCGTGGCTGTATCCAGGGGACCAGATGACAACGTGTTTGTATTTATCAATCCCTCTCAGGCAGCTCTGCTCTTCTTGTCAGACGAGCTGTCCTCATATGAGTTAACATGATCGCCAGCAGCTTTAGACTTACCCTCAGCCAGCTAAATGATCCTGGAGGAAGGTGCACTTCTTTCCCAAGAGTCTTTGCAAAAGGCCCATGCTTGCATCTCGATAGCTTAAATCGCATTTAGCATCCATCTGTACACCAGCCTTGGTAACTCTAATTGGCCGGCCCTTGTCACATGCTTCTGCTGCAAGGTGGGTGAGACAGGCTCCAGCCAACCTCCACAGCCTAATTCGGGGAGATTGATTCATCAGGAAAAATCAGGTGATGTTAGCAGGAAGGAAAGTGGCGGGACAAAATCCTAAGACCCCTGTTACAGTAGAATGCCTCTTTAATGGTGGGATATATAAAGGAGTAGGAGCAACAGAAGCTGATAAGAGTGCTGGCAACGGGCAACGAATAGGCCTGTACTAAATGAACTTGGGTTGGCAGTCCTGGCTTTCCAATCAGTTGCACTAATTAGTGCTTAAAAAAAAATACCAGCATCTCAAGACCCCAATCTATCTGCTGAAGTTTAATCTGAGCGTCCACTGATTGCCGATGTTCATGGATGCCGCTATCACCCAGGGGTGCTGGTCGTCATAGGCAGCCTGCTAAGCAGGCAGCTTCCCGTCAAGACCAAAGGAAAGAGATTCGAAGGACCAGCAGAGAAGTGAAGCCCTGTGGGGAGGGAAGAGGGAAGAGGAGAAAGCCTGGCGATTTGTTTTTAATATTTTTGCTTGCTCTGGGTGCCACAAAAGCTGCATATATATTGGCTTCTGACTAATGAAAACAGAGGGAAAGCCAGGCTGGAAACCTGGCCATGTTTCTGCGCACAATTAGGTTTGTTTGTTTAGGACTCCTTTTATTTGTTTTCTGATGACTCAGATAGGAATACTGCAGGCCTTTCAAAGCAAAGTGTTCATATGTGTATTTTGGGTCCAGAGCCTCTCAGAGTGCAGAAAGACTTGGCTCCCTGAGGTTATTTTCCTATCCAGGGGTTTTTCAAACTTGCAAGTGGAGCTGGAAGAACACCATTGCAAGCCAGGTTATTTTTCTTAGCAGACCCCAGCCTGGGGTCGTAGAGGGGACAGGGATTGAAAACATATGGACACAAAAGTCCCCAGAGGACGCACAGGTTGCCTATTGTGCTTCTTCTTGATGGTTTTGCCATCTGCACCCCTCAGTCCCCACCAGACGGCCAGCTCCAGGGCAGCTCTGCTGCCCTCACTCTCCAGGTCTGTCTGTGAAGGACTTCGCTTTCAGGGAGCTCGCCTTCCGTTACTGTGCGCTGGAGTCTGCAGCCTCCTGTAAGATGCAGGGATATTTACAACCTGGGAAGCAGCCAGGCGCCTGGCCAAGCCCGTCCACCTCAGGGCAGAGACCCCCAAGGAGATGGTTTGCTACTGGCCAGGGAATCTGGCGCGCAGGGCTTGGGAGGGGTTGGGCAGTAGTTTTGGCCCCTAAATGAGCAAGAGGCAAACCAGAAGCCAGATGCTGTGGTGGATACTTATGATCCCAGCTACAAGAGGCTGAGGCAGGAAGATGGCAAGTCTGAGACCAAACTGGGCAACTTAGCAAGACCTTGTCTCAAAATAAAAAATAAAAATGGCTGGAGATGTAGCTCAGTGGGAGTGAGCTCCTGGATTTGATCCCTAGGACCGCCAAAGAAGATGCAAATCCAGGGATGCAAAGCCTACCGTAGGCTCCCTTTTTGGAGACTTCCTTCCAAGCCTCTGCATGATGAGTCGGAGGCTAGAGACAGTGGTCCTGTCTGTTGCTAAATGTGAAGAATTGATGTAGGCAGCAGCCGCAGGTTTCCTAAGTCCCTGGAAGCTGGATGTCAGACTCGCAAGCTCTGTCCTGTCTCCACCAGAGTGGGATGAAGTTTAGTCTTTGCAGTGAGACTCTGGGAACCCAGCTGTCATTTTTGAAGGCCCTTCTCCCTCCGAATCTGCCCATAAACCCATCTGCTTTTAGGACACCCTCATTTCAGGCTGAAGTTTGAAGCCTCCTGAAACTTTTAGGAGAAAGACTCATTCGATCAAAATGTGCATGTTTTAAGAATTTCTCCTTTCTCGTGTTCTTAAATTTTAAGTTTCTTTTTTTAACTGCCTCAGATTATATTTAGCAGTTTAAATTTCTTCACTTTATTATTTCATTAAAGTTTAAAAACTTTAGATCTCTGATATTTATTTTCACTTGTTCTAATTATTTACAAAACACCCTTTTGTTCACTTTTATAAATATGTAGTATCTTACAGCTTTACAATTTTTGTTCAGTTGAAACTACATTAACTTTTATTTGCATTACTGAGATTTTTTTTTAAAATAAGGTTTTTCCGTGTTAGTGCCCAGCACTTAACCAGTCATTCATATGCCTTTTCTTTCAGTCCAATAAACAGAATGAATAACTAAAAAAGAGAATTTCTCCTTTCAAGTCACTGTCTTCTAGAACTATGTCCTGGGGTCAGTGCAGTTCTGCCCAACATCTTCCACCCGCTGCACCACACTGTTGTGCAGGTAGGACAAGTGGCGGCGAGGGCAGCAATGGTCCTGTGTCTCAGCAGACCCCGTGTCAAGGGTGTGCACGCAAGTTCAGTGGGCAGCGCCTCATCAATTAAAGATTAGGAAGCTTTGGACTAAGTGTCTCACTGGGCCTCAACAGACCAATCATCATAATGGAGCCACTCAGACTAAAAGTCAAACTGAAACCAAGGTGTTATCTGACCTTCTGTGAAATAGGAAGAGAAGGAGGTGACAGCCATTATTCCCAAACAGGCCAGCTTCAAGCTCCATGACAATAAAGTTCTCTCTTCCAAAAAACGTAACCTCATGTTAGCCAATCAGTTATTTCTGTTGTATCTGTTTCCACTCGACATGGAGAGCAACTTTGAAGCTATCACTCTGCTTTTTTTTGCAGTACTTGGGGGGAGCGATGGGAATTGAACCCAGGACCTTTGCACTGAGCTACACCCCCAGCCCCTTTTCATATTTCTTATTTTTGAGGCACGATCTCACTAAGTCACTAGTTACCCAGACTGGGCTGGAATTACAGGCTTTGTTTGCCGTCATGTGCGGCTGGCTCTGGGCTCTTTGTCTCTGCTTCCTTCAGCCTTTCCACAAGACAACCTCTTCTGAGCAGCTATTGGAACATATTTTATGTAGCAAAGTGCTGTCTGTTTTTGAATCATGAAATAAAGCTAATTAAGAGCTTTAAAATGGTAATTTTTGACCCTTGACACCAGGAAGGGTGGAAAAGGAAGCGATTCTAGGTGACAGGTGCTCAGCCATCTGGGGACCCTCCGAGGGACTGTGGGCTGCACCTCACATTGTCCCCTGGGGGAGCAGAAAGCTGGCCCTCACTGGTGACACTTGCCCCTGGGGTCTTAACTCCGGGGTGCTTCCGGGCACACTGCCACAGCCTGAGCTCAGGCTGAGGGGAGCATCAGGCTTCTCTCCAGAAGCCACTCCTGGTGCGAGGGGACCAGCTTGGTGGAAGGGTCTGCTGCGCCATAAGACAATGGAAGGAAGGGACAGTCACCAGGTAAAGACTGCGCTGTCTTCATGCCACAGTGTCCCGAGGCAGGGAAGCAGCCTAGTAGTCTCACTAGCACTAGGTCACATAAGGAAGGCCGCCAATACCTGCAGGCCATTCCCAGCAGGCAGTGGGTGGGAGTGGTGAGTGATAAAGCTGCAGGTGACAAAGACACGCACAGTCGCTCTGTGCACACCCAGGCGACAGGGAGGGGTATCTACTTACTAGTCTTTTATATTTATGCATTTCATGATTTCTTGAATCCCGCTATTATAGACAGCTAAATTAGGTAGAAATATTATAGGCAGTCAGGCAGGGATGAGCCCTTGATGGCATCAATATACAAGAGAATACATTACAGCCATGCCTGAAGGCGCATCCATTGACGGTCAGACCTCAAGATAAGGATGGAATGACCAGCGTTACACCCCTGGCCCAGGAATAGCAATGAACTGAAGATTACACTCACCCGATCTGATAAAGTCTAGATAGACACCAATCACCCAGGTGGGCGACCAAGACCTCCAGATCTACCCCATCCTGGAATGTCCTTGTTCTTTCCTTGTCCATTTGCTACGTGACCTTCTTCCCCATTGGATCAATATTACCTGAACAGCTATACTTGTAATCATAATTTTGACCCATGTTGTATCCACCTCATGATTGTACTCTATAAAACTTCCTCTGAAAAGTGGGCTCACTGGCAGCCCACTTGGGTCCCCTCATCTCTCAGGAGCTATCTTTCTCTCTCTCAATATATTCTCCTACTCTTAACCTCCTTTGTTTGCTAGAATTCATACTTCGATTTTGGGGAACATGAACTTGGCGTAACTGACATCTAGCAGGTTGAGAGTTATATTTTCCCCCCTATATTACCACCACTTCCCTCTTCCTGCACATCTTCATGTACAGCCCTTCACTGAGATCTATGAATAGTAAACACTGTCAATCAAGGGCAAATTCATTTTTCTTGGGGCCTAAAGCTGATGCAGTTTGGGGCTTTCTCCAACAAAAATAACACCAACTATGAATACAAAATTAAGAGCGAAAGTAAATATGGACCATGAGAAAAGGAATCTCAACCAATCATACATTTTTGAAAGCTAACAAATAAAACAAACATTACAAAATAAAACACACATTACAAAATCTAGAAAAAATGGTATTTTCTATGAATGAACTGCACTTTTTAAAAACTCCTTGGTTGATGGCCTTGAAATGGGCATTCTGGAGATTTGATCAGTGGGAAGATGAGTTAGTCTGCATGTACTTGGGGTTTTGTGGGTTATATTTGGTGGTTTGCAGACATTCCCACGTGTGCTTTAGTTTTGGTTGGGTGTGCAGATGTTGGATTGGCTTCCAGAACACTCCTGCCATCCACATGTTCTCTTGCCAGGCAAACAGTGCCAGAGGTTGGGTGGAGAGGCACATAATCCTATAATGCTGAGTACCAAAAATATGTGGATAGCAGAGAAACAAAACTTAAGAAGTACAAAACCAGAAGCTAGTCTGTTGGAAACTATTCCAGTTATCAGCCATGTTTAACTATTAGTGGAGGACTCAGTCATACTTGGCGTCAAAATGGAAGTTTTGTTCTATCAAGGATAGATCTGAGGATGCAGAGTATGTAATCATAGACACATTATACATACAGTTCACGTGTGAAAGAAATTTCACGTTTCTCCAAGTCAACAACAATCTAAACATTTAAGCCAATATCAAAAGTGAGCGTAAAGCTGGAAGAAAAAAATCCAAAATAAATTTTGATCAACTATGCCAGAAGGAAGATTGACATGTCTTCCTACTCTCTCTGCAGAAAATGGCCCACCGTATGGACCAGTGACCAAGGGAGATGCAGTTAAAATGAAAGAAGTCTAAATGCAATGTGCTGTTGCTGATTGGATCACAGAAAGGTGAAAAGGCTTAAGAAGGAGAACTGGTGTAATTGGTTGGCAAAGTTTGTCATGTAGTTGTGTTGGTAACCTATGTGGTCACATGATCATTAATGCTGCACAAGTTTAGGGACATCGGGATGTCACTGAAGCTAGCATTCGAGTATTGGGCCTTCCAAAGGCCGACACTAGAAAGCTGGCATCGAAGAGCAGAACCTGTCCAAGATCTGCCTGGCAGCCACTTCTGTGGTGACCACCCTCATTTTCTGTGTTCTCTTCTTTAAAGAGTGCAGAAATTCACCTTTCTTTCTGAAGACCTCAGTTACATATTTACACTTCCAAGTGTTTATACCATGAGCATTTTGAGTCAGCACAGTCTGGAACTATACTGGTTTCAGCAGAGAAGTGGCTGGTGTCATTCATGATTCCAAAGGTAATTCTGGCTGCAGTGTGAAGAGTGGATTTCATTGCTGGGCAAGTTGAAGACAGAAACTGGATGGGAGTCAATTGTAGAGGTGAACAATGGTGACCCAAGCGAGAGAAGACTGAGACTCTTTAGGAGTCAGGGGAGCAGAACTTGGCGAGAGAGTGGCTATGGTGGCAGAGGGAGAGGGATGGGTCCGAGCATGAGGTGCGGCAGCTGGGTGGGTAGCTCTGTCATTTCTTGAGATGAAAACAGAGGAAGAGGAGGAGGAGGAAGTGTAGGAGATGGAGGAAGAGGAAGAAGAAGATAAAGAGATGGAGATGGGGGAAGAGAAGGAGAAAGAAAAGATGGAGATGGAAGAAATGAAGATGGAGGAAGAGGAGAGGGAGGAGATGAAGATGGAGATGGAGAAACAGAAGGAGGAAGAAGAGGAAGAGGAGAAGATGGAGAAAGAAGAGGAGGAGGAGATGAAGATGGAGAAAATGGAGGTGGAGAAGGAGGAGGAGGAAGGGGTGGAGGAGAAGTTCTTCCAGGAAGAACAAGGAATTTAGTGTTGAACTTATCAAGATTTAGTTGCCTGTGTTATGACCTAAGTAACTGTGCATTGTGGCCACATGGCCTCATTGAATTATTTTGAACGGCTCGTGGAAATAGGAAGGAACGGAAGCCCAGAGAAGCTAAGACCGCCCAGACGGGCTCCCGGGCCTTGCTCACAGCACGGCCCTTGCACGTCAGTGTCATCACATGGCCTTATTTCAGGAGCTCAGAGTCGCTGGAAAGACGGTCACAGCTGAGAATGATGCATGGTTCAGACACGGAGCGGAGGGCTGACTTCACTGGACATCAGCACCGGTGGATGTTTGCTCTATATACAGTACTTAAAAATTTTAAACTGACGTCGAAAAGGTTAAGGAAGCATTGTAGCATACTGTTACATTTTCCCCATTAGGAGTCTAAAGATTTCCTTAAACCACAGAACAGCTGACAAATATTTGCACAGCTAAATAAGGGCTACTCATACTTAAAGGTTTGAAAAAAGTCTGCCGTGGGTCTCCAGACCTCCAGTGTCTCAGCCAATCCTGCCACAACTGAACATCCAGCTACTTATCTGTTTACAAGTTTTCAGCCTTCATTAAATATTAGACTCAAAAAAATTACAGGTGCTGAGTGGAACCTGGCACACAGTGAGCACCGTGCAAGGGTCATCACAACAGAGATGTGGACTTTGGTCACGTGCACCAGTGGACAGGTGCAGCTGCGCTGAGCGACACAGTGCAGCACATGGTGGCAGTAAGCCCGCGACATGACAGGTGCTGATGCCTCGGGAGTCCGGGATGGCTTCCCTGAGGAGCGGCCTGGAACAGAGCTCTGAGGAATGAACAGAAGGCCCTGAGCGACAAGGGGAAGGCAGAACACTCCAGGCGAGGGAGCCGCGCGCACAGAGCTCTGTGGAGAAGGGACTGTGGACCCTGTGGAAAGCTGAACTGGGCTTGGTGCACAAGCTGTAACCCCAGCACTTGGGAGGCTGCCAGAGAGGGACCAAGAGTTCGAGGCCAGCCTGGACTACATAGTGACACCCCGTCACAAAAAATAAGCAAACAATAACAATAAAAACCTTTCTAAGTTCTCATTTTTGAAAAAAGAATTCTACAGAAAAATTATAGGAGTAGATTAATGAGCTCTCATAAATCTTTATTAGGATTTGCTAAAATTTGCCAGAATTTTGCCATATTTGCCTTCTCTATCATCAATCTATCTACCCACTTATCAGTCAATACACTGATATATATATATATCTCTCCACAGAGAACACACATTATCACTATTAAAGGACTAACACAGAGTTGGTACGGACATCATGCTCTTCGTCCTCACTTACATCATGCCCTTCAGTACATCAGAGTGTGCCTTCTAAGATGAGGATATTCCCTAACAGGTAAGGGCGTCAGAGCCTCCAGAGTGGAGATTTTAGCTGAAGGGCACCAGGAAGCTACAGATAGGGCTTAAGGGGAATTTCAATATTGAGTTTTAGTTTCAGGAAGCACCACGTGGGAGTCATCTCACTGACAGCTGCACTGAGGAGAGGGGCAGTCTGAGAGGAAACCCAGTGAGAGCCGAAGCAGCCATCTTCACAGGCAGCGCACAGCTCCTGGAACAAGGCCGTGTGTCAGCTCTGACATGCAAGGGCCGTGCTGTCGGCAAACCGTGGGGACCTATCTGGGCTTGGCTTTGGGCAGATATCTTAGCTTCTCTTCCTTCCTGTTTCCATGAGATGTTTAAAAGAATTCAATGAGGCCACAAGTGTACAATGCTTGAAACAGTGCTCGGACATAGTAAGCACTTGCTAAATTATTACTACTTCTGTGGGGCTCATGGCAGTGAATAGCACTTTTGTCTTAGGTTTCTCGCCACTGACACACAATCTCCAGTACCCATACGGGAAGGGGAGGTTTACTCTGGCTCACAGTGTGTAGCGGTTTCAGTCCGTAGTCCAGTGGTTCCAAGGCAGAACGGCATGGCAGAGGGGCAAGGCAGAGGAAAAGCTGCTCACGCCATGGTGTCCAGGAAGCAGAGGGAGTCAAGAGAAAAGCCCAGAAGGGAAACACACTCTTGCAGGTGATGCCCACAGTGACCCGCCTCTTGTGACCAGGCCCTACCTCCTAACAACAAGTCAGTTATAATGTGCTATAAGTCGATCACCTTCCAAAGATTCTTCCTATGATGGCATTATGCTCTTGAGGGACTTTTAGATATAGACAATAACAAATTTCTAGGCAACAAAGCCCAGTAAGACGGATGAGCAGATACTGAGGGTAGCTGGCGGTTGAAAAGGGTGAGGAAAAGAGAGAAATGAGTTGGAAATGTCTCTCAGATTTCTGTGGAAGGAGTCATTTGGGGAGAAAGACCAAGAGGCCAATTTTGGGCCTGTGGAGTTGGTGGCCTCTCTTGGCCATCTGAATGCAGATGGCCAGTGTCATTGCTGGCAAAAGTGGAAGGGGCGAGCGTCTGAGCTGGAGATAGACTGGTGAGCCCTGAGGGTGGATGGGATCGCGGGCCTTGGGTAAGCGCATAGAATGACAAGAGGGTGGTCAGGAGGGACCCCTGAGGATGGTGTGGGTAGACTAAAAAGAACCAGCAAGGGAGGTGTGTGAACAAGACTGGTTGTAAAGTCATACAAAATGCACTGGGGTATTCACAAGAAACTCTAGTGAGAGAGACTTTTCTTGAAATTTTTATTTTTATTAGTACATATTTGCAGTATGTGATGGTTACAGTCATCATGGGAGTTGGTACAAGTACATAGCACACCTTAATTCTTTTTACCTCCCTTCCCCCCCTCCCTCCCACCTCCTTTGGTCTCTTCAGGAAGAAGTGCTAATAGCACTGAGTGCTACGGAATCATGGAATGGTCTCAGGAGTGGGCACTGGGCTGAGGAGCAAAGCAGTCACTGGGGATGGTGGCCCTAGCAGGTTCAGGATTCTGATGGGCCAGAAGGTGGCTTGTTGTCTTAGAGAAGGACATGAGAAGTGAGGGGCAGAGAGAAGCCTGTAGCTAGGAGAAGGGAGTGTTCTGCAGTAGTGAGAGGTCACAAGCAGGAAAAAGCAGGAGGAAAGAGGAGGAAAGAGCCAGGGAGAGAAGTGCAGGCTTAACGCCTGCCCATGAGAGCAGCCGAAGCTGGCAGGTCTGTGCCACACCCCAGAGTGTAGACAGAGGCCCACGGTGGTGCTGGGAAGCCCAGCTGCCCAGCAGGACGGGCTGAAAAGTGGTGGGGAAAGTCTCCAGTGTAAGTGAGGCCAGAGAGAGTGGAGCAGAGAGACAAAGAAAGGAATCCAGAAATGGCTCTTACTCACGGGTGCTCCCATGTGCCAGGGCACAGTGCCAAGGCGGGACAGCCAACCCCACCACACCCCTGTGGGGTGGCATCATTGTCCCCCTTCGTCCATGGTTTTGCTTTCTGCAGTTTCAGTTATTCGGTCAACCTGCTCCAAAAATGTTATTGGAAAATTTCAGAAATAAACATTTATTAGTCTCAAATTGCTCTCTGTTCCGAGTGGCAGGATGAACTCTCCCCACCTCCTGTGCCATCCCACCCAGGATGTGAATCACCTCCTTATCCACTGTGCTGCCCATCTGTTAGTCACCAGCAGCCGTCTCAGTTGCGGATTGCCTGTCACAATGTCACAGAGCCTGTGCTAGGGGAACTCCCATTTTACTTCCTAATGGCCTCAAACCCAAAGCCTAGTAGTGCTGGGTTCAGAGACGCCAGGGCATAGCTTTACAGGCTACCTTTAAGTGAAAAGGGGAAAGTACAATAAATCATTTCGAGAGTGAGAAAGAAACCACATTCGCATTAACTTAATACAGCATATCATTATGATAAGTGTTCTAATTAATTCGTTACTGTTTGTTTTCTTTGTTTCCTATTTATTTATTTATTTATTTATGGTACTGGAGATTGAACTCAGGGCCTTTACACTGAGCTATATCCTCAGCTCTATTTACATTTTTTTTTTTTTGAGGCAGTCTTGTGAAGTGTGTAAGTTGCCCAGACTGGGCTCTGTCTAACTTGTGGTCCTCCTGCCTCAGCCTCCCAGAGCGCTGGGATTAGAGGTATGCACCGTCACAGTCTGGCTTGCTGATTTCTTACCGTGTCTAATTTATAAATCACACTTTCTTGTGGATGCGGGTGAGGTAGAGCCCGGCTTTCGAGCACCGCGGGTGTTCTTGGAAAGCATCCCTGGGGGAAGGGAGAAACTCTGTGCCTCTTTCACCCGAAAATCCCCTTGGCTCGGAGAGGTTAAAGAACTGGCCAGACCTGGTCCAGCGTGGCCATAGCCCGCCTGCACGAACCCACACAGGCACTCTGTCCCCTGGCTGCTCTGCGGGACTGATCGAAGGGCAGATGGGCTGGAGAAGACACAGGGATGTGGCCCAAAGAGGGAGGATGGACTGTGGTGATTTTGCTGTTGTTCTGATTTATTTCTGCAGTGCTGGGGACTGGACCCAGGGTCTTTGCACTGATTGATTGATTGACTGACTGACTGACTGACTGAGTCAGAGTCTTGCTAAGTCACTAAGTTGCCCAGACTGGGCTCAGACCTGCCATCCTCTTTCCTCAGTCTCCTAGAGTGCTGGACTTAAGTGATTTTAGTGGCGATGCAGAAGAGGGGTCGCATAGGAAGGCCAAAGTCGACCTGAGGGACAGTCACCCCAAAGCAGGGCCAGCAGTACAGACTCAGGTCCCGTTACAGGCGACTCTGCCGAGCGACTACGACCGGTGCACGCGTCCCCAGGAGGGGGCAGCAACGCCGTGTGCAAAGCGGCCGTCGGGCTCCCCCGCTTCGGTGGCAGAACGAGGGCGCCTCGTCAGGGCAGGGTGAGTCCCAGGGGAAGCCCTGCCCGGCGCCCTCCCGCCGTCGCGCCCCGGCCGGCTGCCTGCTGCGCCCCGGCCGCCCCTGGGGGCCTCGCCCTTGGGACCCGCCGCGGCCCAGCCTGCTCCCGCGTCTTCCTACCGCCCTGGCCGCCCCGCCCCTGGCTCGGCCCCTTCTGCACCAGACGAGACCCTCCCGGGTCCTACGAGCCCAGCTGACAGCTGGCCCTGATGTCCCCGTGCCCGAAGGAGCCGGGCCGCACAAACTGAACTCCACCGCTCAGGGCCGAGGAGGGAAAGACGTCTCGTTACTCTGCTCAGAACTAATCTGGTCTTTCTGGTCTGAGCCTCACCCACTAGTTAGTGGGCTGGGTGCTAAGTCAGATGTCCAATCCGGTTAAACTTTGAGCTGGTATTTTAAACCCTTCAGATAACGTCCAGTCTTGGGAAAACCTCGCCATGCCTCGACCACCTCCACCCTGTCTCTTGCCGCAGGCCTCGGCTGTGTGGCCCGCGGGATCGGCCTTCCCCCTCTTCAGACACTAGGGAGCTGGGTTCTTGGGGCCCAGGAAGATCTGGGTGTGTGCCAGCAGGCTGCTGTCACTGGTCTTTGGGACTCGGGGCTGGGTCACCCTTACTCTCTCCGCCAGTGCCATTGCCAGTGCCGGTATGGTCTGGGTGACACCACCTGGCTGTAGCCTGAAGCTCTTTCTACATCCTTCTCTGGTTTTGTGAGAGAGGAGACCACACCTCGTGCGTGGCTCAGAGCTCACCTCTCTTGGAACAGCCAGCCCACGGTGGGCCCACTGGCTCCCAGCCCAGCACTGCACCCCAGGGGTCTGAGGCTGCCCTGGGGAAGCTGCATTTCAGGACTCCCCGCTCCCCCAGGCCACCCCACCCCTGGTCTGGGGCCGCCTCCCTGATTCCCCTGGGCCGATTTCATCTTAGAGTCAGCAAGGCAGGATGAGTCTGCGAGTCCTTGGCTATTCTCGATTTGTCCACTTCCTACCCCTTTCTTGAGACTCTCCTGAGCAAGAAGAGGACGAGCTTCTCTGGCACTTTGCTGCCTCTTTCCTCCGCCCTGAAGCCGGGAGTCCCTGGTGGCTGGCTTTGCCACCTTGCTGTATGTGTGGAAGGACTTCCGCCCCATGGAACATCCCTTCCCAGGGTAATGGGCTGGCAGGAACTTGCTGCAGAAACCTGTTTCGAGTCGCTGGAGTTGAACATTGCCCACTGTCTTTCTTGGAGCCCCCTGTAACCAGGTCTGTTACCCAGCCTTTCCCAGGCGTGTCTCCCTCCTCCGTGGGCCTGTCTCAATTCGGGTCCCTCACACTACACCCGGTATTCAGAGCTATGTGTGTGTTTATCTCCTATCTCTGCTGGAATCACTCACTCAGCTATGTATCTTCTTTGGGGTTAAACTAAACTGAATATGATTACTGGCAGGACTAGATCTAGATCAAATTTTAAAGTAGGCTTAAAGCATATCCATTGCTTTGGCCTGTTTTCTTATTTGTTAGATAATGAACTTGGTTTCTATGATATTTTAGGTCCTCCTTATTTCTGACATTAGTTCTATCCAGGCTCTTCTGTGGTCTGAGTGTCTGAGTATGTGTACACACACGTATATGTGTGTGTGTGTGTGGTGGGCTAACAGGGAGGGAACAAGGGGTCATGGGACTGGCATAGACTTTAGATTAGGAACCTCCTGGGTTCAGAGTCAGACTCGGGCGCTCGCCTGTCAGGGGCTGTGGGGCATACTCCCTACTGCCAATTAGAAGGAAACTGAGTTTCATTCATCCATTCACTAAGCATTGACTTGGGGCATACTAGGTATACACACTTGGTTGGAGCTGGGGATAACCAGTAAATAAGGTGTGTCCCCTCTCTGTAGAAGGCCAGCGTGTATTAGAAGATGACGAACCCCAAAACGAGTAAGTATTGTGATGTAGAAGGACTAGATGGAGGAGAATGCCCTGGACCCGAGGAGACCTGGAGGAGAGACAATGACCAGATAAGAGGGACCGCTGTGGCAAGGAGTGGGAAGCCTCCTGCAGCTTCTGGGGCCAGGTCTGTGACTGTCATCGGGAGCCTTCTTTGACAGTTTGTTGGGGCCGAAGCCCCTTGGATCCTGAATACCTTTCCACAGAGGTGGTCACTACTGACACTGAGCCCTCTGACTGGGCCCTGGACCTGTTTGTCCCTCCAGCTCTGGTCCCTCCCTTCTTGCCACTGAGTCATCTCCAGAGCCTGAAGCAGCCTCCTGAGCCTCTGCTAATCAGGAGGGACCATTGTCCCCAGGTAATCTGGGGGAAGAACAATCCCTGATAAAGCCGTCATCACCTAAGAGGTCACCCTGCCCCAGCCTGCCTCCCCCTTACCGAGTCCCGGGGAGGGATTTCTGCACAGAGTACACAGGAGCTTCTGCCAAGGGACAGTCTGAGAAACGCTCTCCCTGGAGGAAACCGCTCCAACACCGTCTGTGTTGACACTTGGCCGGATTAGCAAGCACCTCTTCCTCGGAGAATGGGAAGGTTTCCAGGGTCAGCCTGCAGCAGAAAGAGAGGCTGAGCAAACAGGCATATTGTTTTTTCATAGCTGTCTCTCTTGTTAATGTTTGGTCAGCCAGCCGTGCATTTTTGGAGTGTTACATCGGCTTATGCTGAGCCCTCATCGGTGAACAATGAGGATGCGTGTGGGGGGAGGCCAAAGGGTCAGGGACAACAGATGGGTCTCCACTTAAGCAGGTTAGAAGTTCATTTGCTCTGGAGGAGGAAGCCCCCATCTTTGCTGGGGACGAGGGGCCGGGTAGGAAGGGGCAGAATGGGAAAGGAGGCAGACAGCCTCTGCTCTCTGAAATATCCTCTGGGACAAGTCTCTGGACCTTCGGCAGTTCTTTCAGTTTTCCATGAAGAAACATCAGCAGATCTGGCTGAATCAAGAAGTCAGAGGCCTGGTGACATTCTAAAATAGCAGCCTTGCTGAGTTTTCCAGCTGAGGCACTACTCCTTGGTGAGCCAGAGAGTTTTGGAACATCATTTGGAAGCAAAACCACATATTTTTCAGAAAAAAAAAAAATTTATTTTAAAGGAACCTGAATGAAGTGAAGAGGGAGAAGTTAATTCCTGAGAGGGAGAAGGTTGTAGCCAGCTGTTCAGTCTGTGCTCATGGAGACCAGCTCTGAGTGTGGGGTGGGCTGCCCTTTGGGAAGCAGCCAGTTGGGTGCCTGTGAAGGGAAAGGGTTGCTGTCTCTCAGAAGAGCTGGTTAACAGGAGGAAAGTGCTGCTTGTTGTAGAAAAGTACACAAAGTAGAAAGAGAATGCTGTGAACTAGCCTTCCCTATAGGACAAACTCCCTCCAAATTTAGTGGCTGGAAACCACCACCATGTTCTTTAGTTGTGGTTCCCTGGGTGGGCAGTTTGGTCTGGCCTCAGCTGGATGGGTTTCTATTTGCTGCTCACACGGGGTTGGGTAGGCTAAGATGGCTTCCTCAGTCTTCCACCAACTGATGCTTGCTGGTAGCTGGGCCATGCATCTCCAGCTTTGGCTTCTTACATGATGACTGGGTTCCAAAAGCAGAAAGAGAGAGGAACATACTCAACTCACAGTATTCTCGCAGGTTGGTGCTTGTGTTCTATTTGCTGTCCCATTAGCAGAAGCAAGTTGTTTAGCTGAGCTCTCAGTCAGTGCGAAAGGGGACAACACAAGAGTGTGGATGCATCATGGGGGGATCTTGGCTCTACTGGGACCATTAATGTAACTATCTTCCCACAAGAAGGAAGTAAATTTGAAATGGAATTGAGCAGTCTAACCTCAGTGAGATGCAAACCATGCGAGTCAGAGTTCTTCTGAGCTTAGGCGGAGGAAAGAGAGACCAGAGAATCATCATGTTGAGGTTTTGGAATAAGCCTGCTGTTTCCTGGGAATGTTGGGGTAGGAAGGCACTGGATTAGTAAGATGGGAATAACTCAAGTGGAAATCATTTTTAGCATTTCACAAAATTTGTAACAGCATCCTCTTCTTCTGTGTGTATCTCCAAATAAATTTCAGACATAGATAGTATCTATCTATCTATCTATCTCTATCTCTATAACTGTATCTAATCTCCAAATAAATACAGATCTGAGATTTCTTAGGTCTCTCCAGTCTATAGGAAAGACAGTGGTGTGGCTATACAGTCTAAATAGAAAAACAGACACTACTTTCAGTTTCTCCAGCAGAAGAAATTGGATATAGCAATGACGGAGGCCAAGAAAGAGTCAGGGAGACACCAGGGATGAGCAATAGCGGGGCGGTCACTGATACTCCAAGAATGGAGAGGTAAAGAGACAACGCCAGAGCCCAGGGACCAGGGTGGCGTGGTACAAGAAAGAGCTGTACTGAACCTGTCTGGTGGGAACTGGGGTCATGGAGAAGACAGAGCCACTAAGGGAGAAGGTACCCCAGAGAGAGGCAAAGAAAGCAGAAGCCTGGCTACTCCCCTTAATATGTCCAGAAATGCAATCCCTACCCTCTCCTCTAATCTCCTGTCATCTCCTCCAGCTCAGTACATGGAAATTCCACTTACTCACATGAAAGCCTTTGATTTGTTCTTTGATCTCTGTCTCTGTCTGTTTGTCTGTCTCTCTGTGTCTCTCTCTCCTTGTCATTTGGGATTGAACCCATGACCTTGTGTTTCTAGGCCAGTATAGAGCTCTACTACTGAGCTACATCCCTAGCTGCGCCCCCCTTTTTTAAAGTTCTAAGTTGATCAGGCTGGTCTCTAACTTATGCTCCTCTTGTTTCAGCCTCCTGACTAGCTGATTATTCTTTCTTTCCTACCTGATGTCTGATCTGTCAACAATGTCAATGGCTCTATATAAAACATATGTCAAATCTAATCACCTCTCTCCTCTTACCCTGGTCAAAGTCACCCTCCCATGACACCTGAATTATTTCAGGAGCATCCTAACTTCATCTAGCTTGGCCCCTATCATTTATTCTCAACATAGCAGCCAGCATGAGCTCCTGTTCACCCAAGTCACATCATTCCTGCCCTCTGCTCAGAATGCTCCAACAGCACACAAATGCGTGGAGAAGGAAAGACGATGCCCCACCACACCCGCAGGGCCC
This sequence comes from Hystrix cristata, assembly GCA_004026905.1. Classification (NCBI taxonomy): domain Eukaryota; kingdom Metazoa; phylum Chordata; class Mammalia; order Rodentia; family Hystricidae; genus Hystrix; species Hystrix cristata. Next base: position 191,227 of record PVJO010000229.1, read on the forward strand.
TCTGCCTCTAACGCCCTGTGTTAGACCGTCCTTGTCTCCTGCCTTCCTCCTGGCTTACTCCACTAACTGTGACCTGGCCTCTTTGTCTCCTCAAATATCATGGTTCTACCACAGGACCTTTGAACCTGGAGTTCTGTTTGGAATGCTCTTCCAGAGATGGCTGAATTTTCAAGTCTTTCAAGTATTTTTCTCCCAGTGGAAATTCTTCCCTGACTACACTAGTGAAGATCACAACCCAATTGCCTATACTTCCTAATTCCCTGGCTGCCTTAGGCTTTTCCCTATGAGCTATTATATAACTTGCTTACCTATTTTTGCATTTCACGAGAACCTAAGACCCCTGAAGACAAAGATTTTGATCATTTTTACCCACCACCTTACAGTCAGTGCTTAGGACACTGTCTAGTGTATGTTTGTTGAATGAATGGATGGGTCTGGGATCCAGCGTCTGAGAGCCGACAGCATCTTGCCCGTGTGACCTGAGGACACAGAACACAATGACGAAGGTCGAGAGATGCCTCTGCGTCTCTCCGTCCATTCACCACCCTGTAATCCAGCTGTTGTCATCTGGCCACAGGACACAACTGAGGCCTACAGGAGGTGGGGACTGTGTTGTGGCCTCCTTGGTCTCCTCCCACCCAGCAGAAGAGCTACTTAGCACATATTTAAGTTCGTTAAAAAGCAAGAAAAAGCGAGAACATTCTGGAAACCCCTCCACTAGCTTTGTCTCCTCCCAGTTGTGCCTTGAGCCAGCCATGTACTAAATTTATTCACTTATTTACTCACCCAGTCAGTAAGCGCAGCTTTGCAAATCATGTGGTAGTTGTTACTATAAACAGTGTTGCTCAAAAAGAAAACAAAATGGCCATTCCTCTCGTGCTTTCTTCACAAAAACTTTTGTTCCAGTAGTAACAGTGGCCCCTCCATTCTGCACAAACCCTACGTGCACGGGCGGCCAAACGCGGGGCATTTTGAGCTCATCGTCCCCGCTCCAGGATTTTGGAGAGCATTCTGTGAAGAACGCCCCCCCCAACCCTCAGGGGCACAGCTGCTCACTACCCACAGTAGATGTGCGGTCACACACTTAAGTGGGTGCAGGCCGTGTTGCGGTCAGATGGCACGAAGAATGCACAAATAAGCCAGCAACAAACAGCGGGAACCCCAGAGTGGTGACATGGCCGAGCGGCCCCAGCCGCGCCCGGAAGCCTGAGCTCTCTGTCCGGCTTTCCCAGTGCTTCCTCACAGCTGTGTGCACCATCCACGCGGTTTCCCAGTCCCCGTGTCACACACAGGCCAGCAGGAGACGGGCCGGGCTGCTATCCCGCCCGTGCGGAGCGGCTCTGCCTTTCAGGGGCACTGGCCGCCTGTGGTTCTTCAGTCCTCGGCGCCTGCGTGCGGCCACGCGTGCCACTGTGTTAAGGGATGTCTGGTAGCGGTAAACACTTTGGCCCACGCTGCCCACCCAGACTGAGGGCAGATGGCGCCACTGTTGAAACGTCCATCCTGGAGAATTGCTTTCAGAGGAAAATGAACCTGCTGTCTTCACACCAACAGGGAGCCCGTTTCGACTGTGCTTTTGGGTCTATGTCAGCCTGGTTCTTCAGCGTTTGTCGTATTTGGCAGGGATAATGTGCAGTAGTAGTGACCGTGTAAGTCGGAGGATGAACGATGGCTACAGGCGGCAGTGTGAACAATCTTGAGGTCCTCACTCAGGACTCCAGAGGACATTTGACAACGTCTGGAGATATTTTTGCTTGTGACAATCGGACAGGGCAAGTACTACTGGAATCTAGTGACCAGAGATCACCGTTGTCACTGCACATCCCACAAAACATCAGGAAGTTGCCACAACAGAGGCTATTTGGGGCCACGCAGGACTGAGAGAAGTCCTGCAGACTCCAAAGCCTGCACGAATTACAAGTCCTTGTAGATGACTTCCTGGGAAAGTCAAGCTGAGTTGACTCTCCGTATGCCAGGGTTCCCGTCTGCTAGTTCCACCAATCACGGATCAAAACTACTTGGGAAAAATCTTTGCATCAGACTAAACACCTTCAGACTGTTTTGGTCATTATTCCCTAAACAATACAATATAATAACTATTTACATAACATGGACATTCTATTAAGCATTATAAATAATCTGGAGAAGATTCAAAGCATATAGAAAGATGAGCATAGGTTACGTGCAAATGCTGTGTGACCAAAAAATATGTTAAGTTTATAAATTTTAAAAATTTATTCCAGCAAATGACATGTTGTCATTAATTCCCCTCAGAATACCCCCCCTCGCACTGAGCACACTTATCCCGTCATTCTTGTCACTCTCTGAAGCACTTCCGGAAGTCCTTTTTCAAGAGTAGCTTTAGTTTTTCTGTCGTGGCTGCCGTGAATTGATTGAAAATGTTTACCTCCTATGCTCATTTTGACTTTGGGGGAAAGCCAGAGGTTGTACAATGCATGACTCGATGACAAAGGTAGATGAGGACACACTGTGGTGTTTTCACAAGCCTGCTTGCCTTCGGACGGCACTCGGCAGCAGCATTCAGTGTGTTTCTGGTCACATCTCATAAAGACACTCATTAACGAGGACTTCAGAATTGCTTCAGAAAATGGCAAGAACGATGGTATTTGAAATGATGAGGAGTATTCTGAGTATTTCCAAAAGTGAGAAACAAATTAATAGCAATGTGTTTCTTACTGTAATAAATTTTTTAAATGTAAAAATGTACCTTATATTTTGATGACACCTTATACTATGTCACTTAATAAGGGACTTGAACATCTACAGATTTTAGTACCTGAGGGAGCCCTGTAACCGGTACCCCACGGATACCGAGAGATGACCACTTGTTTTGGAGGAGGAAATACATCAGCAGTTGCTGGGGGCTGGAGGGTTAACTGAAAAAGAGCAGGAGGGAATCTTGAAGATGATTTCAGCATCCTAAATCTTGATTATGAAATGTATACTTGCCTTTGTCCAGACACACGGAAGTACGCACTAGAAGGAATATGACCATATGGAAATTATGACTGAAACAAACAACCAAAGACCCAGCTCTGCATGAACCAAAGCCATTCTGGAGAAGGCAGAAGAAGAAAAGCATCTTTCCAGTCCCGCAAAAGTGGGAAACAGGTTGAAGTGCTAAGAAAAGATATAAAGGAAGATAGAAACATATTTTTGCTTTTCAAGCCTAAATTAATTTCTTTTCCCTCAGCATATGACACCTTAAAAAATTGCTGTGTTGTTGATCAATACTTTTATAAAATAGCTTTGCAGATAGTGACCCTTGAGATTGGCTAGGTTTTATCTATGCACATACCTGATAACCAGGAATCACAAGCATGAGAACACACCCATCATCCTCAAAAGTTTCCAATTTCTCTTTGTAGTCCTTGCCCCCTATTACCCAAAATAATCACAGTACCCAGTGGGCTGTGAGAACTCAATGAGATTTGAAAATAGAGAGACTCTTGTTCTGTACCTGGCTTTCTTTAGGTGGGGAAGCCAGTGTAGGATGCAAAGAAGCACACATCAGAGGACCTTCATTCCATGCCCACATCCACTGCCTACTCTCGGTGTGGGGTGGATGGAGCTGAGGGCTGGTAGGAGTCACAAGCAATGAGAGTGTGCCCAATAAATGCCGCCTGGATGAATGGATGGATGAATGGTTGGATGGATGAATGCCCCAAACCTGTGTGCCCAAAAATCTAACCTTAGGAGCAAGAACAATACAAGTGAACTATATGGAGAAACAAAAGGCATCAGATATTCATGTGTCACTCAGGACAAGTAAGTACATATTAAACTTCAACATGTCAATTTTTTTTTCTTTCCCATGAAACACACTCTTCTCTCTGAAATCCTCATTTATGGTTGGATGCCCAATCCAGAAGCCATGGACTCATGCTCAGCTTTGACACTTCTTCAGTATCTACTCATCTCCACAGACAAACGATCCCAACAACTAGACTCACCCTGTGAGGCGCTGGCTTCATTTCATCTCCCATGGACCACTGTATGGCCTCTGGTCCTTCTCTGTGGGTCGATGCTTCCCTAAAACACTGTGATTCTTCCTGGCTTCTCTGCTGACTCTCAGGACCCTCAGGCTGAAGTACCACCCCTATAGGTGCAAAACTTCTTGTTACATGGACCACGAGGTCTCGTTGGTCTCACAGCTGAATTTTCAGCTATACCTACCCATTTACCATCTCCTGAAGACACCACAAACATTCTTCTCCCTGTGTCCCTTTTTTCTTGGTAATTAAGCAAATTGTGGTAAATGATACATCATACAGAATCTGCCATTTTAACCAGCTTGATGTATGTAAGTCAGCAGCATTAAGAACACTAATGTTCAATATAGCTGGCCGTTAGAGAAATGCAAATTAAAACAATTCTGAGACTCCATCTCACTTCAGAAAGAATGGCTATCATCAAAAAATCAAATAATAACAAATATTAGTGAGGCTGCGGGGAACCCTTCTATATTGTTGGTGGAAATGTAAATTACCATAGTACAATAACTATGAAGAGTCCTCAAAAAACTAAAACCAGAAATTCCATTTGACCCAGCTATTCCCCTCCTGGGTAACTTCCTGAAAGAGTTAGAGACATCATGCTATAGCGGTACATGCACACCTATGTTTATAGCAGCACACTCATAATAGCTTCCTCTTTCATAAAGAAGAATAAACTTGAGTCATCTGTAGAAAAATGGACACATCTTGAGATCAAAAGTTAAGTGAAATAAATCAGTCACACAAGCTTAACGTCACATGGTTTCTTTTGTATGAGAAAAACCCAAACTATAAATAAAGAGAAAAATAAAAGAGATAATAGGAAAAGGGAGATAAATGTTTTGCAAAAGGGAAGCGGATCAAGGGATGGAGGGAGAGTAAGAGGGAGAAAAAGGGAAGGGGATGAAAAAAAGAATCAAGACGTGTTATGTGCATGTACCAACTCCCCCGAGGACGGTAAACATTAGGTACTGCAAACATGCACAATAAAAAATAAAAGCCAATCAAAAAAGAACTTACTTCATTCTGCAACCATCACCACCACCCATCTTCAGGACTTTCTCATCTCCCCCAACTGAAAGCCTTTACCCATAAGCAATAACTCCCTGTTCCCTCTTCCCTTCAGCACCTGGCACCCGCTATTCTTTCTGTCTAAACTTGACTAGTCAAATGCCCCATCTGACTGGGATACTATGGTATTTGTCCTTGAGCATCTGGTTTATTTCGCTTAGCCCTAATGCCTTCAAGGTTAGGTTGTTTCCCTGTTGTGACTATTGTGAACGATGCTGCTGTGGTCATTGATGTACATCCTTACCAGGCTAGCCTTAAATGAGAAGGGAGCCTGCCTTGTTCATCCATCTCTTCCAACGCCACACCATGCCCACTTCAGAACTCAACGAGTCTTTGAGAACAAATATTTTGAAGACATTCTTTTGGTTCTTCAAGGTCCGAATATTATGGGCACTCCGTAATATTACTAAACACGTTGACTTTTATGATCTGTTGGCTCCGGGAGGAAGACCCCGTACAGATCTGACCTTGGGATGCTTTTTGGCTGCCGTGGGCTTTTTCCTTGGGATCACTGAGGAGGTGACCCACCACACAAGGTGCTCTGGATGCATCCACTTCAGCCCTATCACTCATCTGCACAGGTCTGGTGGATCAGCACCGGCCCCTGAACTTGAAAGACAGGTCTGTGCTTCCTATTTTCCTTGAGTCCTTTCCTTGGTTCTGCTCCTCCCCTGACAGCTCTATCTTTCCCTCTCCAGTATCCTAGTGTGTGATCTTGGCCTTACTCTTGCCTGAAGAATCCTAGTGTGTGATCTTGGCCTTACTCTTGCCTGTGATCCTGAGGCTCAGGAAGGAGGAGGCGCCTGTCACCCCCTTGGGCGACGATGGGTCCCATGCCTCACATTCATCTGTTTATCCACTTGGGTAAGTGTAACCTCTTGTCCTCCATGTTAAGGAATCCAGGCCGCTTCCCTTAACCAAGGAAACACACAGACACACACAAACACACGTATGTATGTACACATGTGCCCCTTTGCAGAGAGCTCAGTCACTTCCTAGTAAAATTCAAGTGCCATAGTTCATCTTTCTCTGAGCTCAGAGTGTTTCAGGGAGATTTGAGTGGACTCCAAGGATAGGTTGCCTCATCCTTGTGTCTATTAACCTCTAAAACATTGGCACTAACCCAGCACCACTTTTCCAGCCCATAGAAAACACCTGAGAAGCTCCTCCTTGGCACTCTCTCAAATCCTTCTCAACCTCTGAGGCTGTCAGCTCCCTGCTCCTGCCCTCCCCAGCCCGGGCCACAGCTGCCCCTCCTTAGACTGGGAGTCACTGTCTACTTCCCCAGGCTAATTTTGGGAGGGGGTCAAAAGGGACTTGAAGAATTGCACATTGAGGAGGAGGAATAAAACATTGAGATAGAAGTTTGTTCTGAGAGTGGACCATCTTGAAGAATAGTCCAGGATGTTCCCAGGTAAAGAGATAAACCGGCTGGCAGCCTCTGAGCCTACACATAGCCTCAAGCATCTTGAGGTAAGTAACCACAATATTCTATTCCCTTAGTATTCAAGGCAATGACCCCAGAAAGTGGAAGGAGGAAAAAGAGGAGAGGCAAAGTCCTTTCTTTCCACAAAGAAGGCAAAAGGAGGGGGACTAGATTGGATGAGACACAGGAACTGTGAGACTCTGCATCATGGCAGGAGAGCCAGCTCTCTGTTGCCATTGTAAGCACTTTGAACCTAGTGAGCCAGATGGCTGGATGAGAAAAACTGGAGCAAGTTTTAGAAGCAGATAATGATCAGTGTGTGCGCTGTTACCTGGGGGCTGGCACTGTCCACTCGGACCTGTTTCCTGCCTGAGGGTGCCCATCGTTCTTTTCCCCATTGCCTGCCTTCCGCACTGTATTGAATAGTTCCCTGGAAGACAAAACTGATCAGATCCAGACAGGGGCTTCTCAGGCTTCTTAGCTGTTGTGCAAGGTCCTACTGTGATAGATGGTGCCTTGTGTGCATTGCTCCTGCCAGCCTCCAGTCTCTTTGTTCCTGACACATGGGAAGCTCCAGGAAGGCAGGGGGTCTTGTTCTCGGCTTCTAGAGCAAAGCTAGGCACGTAGTTTGTTCTTGAGAAAGAGAGGTGAGATGAGGAGACAGAAAGAGAGAAAGAAGGAAGAAGGAGGAAGAGCAGGAAAGGAAAGGAATAACATCCAACCGGAGATTCTGGCAGTAATCTGAACTAAGTATTTGGGGCCATTGGCATAAAGAGTGCAAAAGAAAACATGGAAGTAAATGAGTTTCCATTGAGCTAGAAGAGTTCAAACCTTGAGGAATGATGACATTTCGGGTGGACACATGACTACATGAGGACGGATAAGCAACCCCAAAGGCATTGAGGGAGCTGGTCAGAACATAGGCAAGGGACCAGCAGAGGGCATAAGGTAACAGGAAGGGATGCGGATGGTCCTTGGAGATCCAGAGGGAGAGGACAGAAAAGAGGCTATGTTTAGAGTCTATACAGAGGTTAGAGGAACAAGCTAAATGACACCAAGGGAGAATGGTCAAACCACTGCAGAGCACGGGGTACTTTCCAAGACAGCCAGGATGGTCTCTTAAAAAAAAAAAAATGTTATTTTTGTAAAAGAAGCTAAACTACAAAAATGCTTTTGGTTTGATTCTGGTTCAAAAACAAAAAAACCAAACACCTCTAAATTGTATCATATAGATACCTTATGAAGAGAGAAAATGGTAAGTGCAAAGGACCCCCAGGGGCACCTGGCGGCCTTCTCAAGGAAGAGAAAGGAGCCCAGCATGGCTGGAGAAGGGAGCACAGACTGGGAGTGGGTAGAATGGCGAGCTTTGGACGTCCCTGTAAGGACTTTGGATTTAACTCTGTTACCGGTGTAATTTTGGAATATCTTTGTAACATCCAAGTGGAGCTCCTGAGCAGGCGGTTGGCTACGGCAGTCTGAAGTTCAGGGAAGAAGCTAGGAAGGGACATACAAATTTCGGAGTCACCACCAGACGATTTCAAAGCCATAAAACTAGATGAGATCACTGAGGGAAAGAGTATAAAGAAGAGAACAGGTCGGAGGGGTGAGCACCAGGGCGCTTGGAGGCAGGAGCTGAGGAGGAAAGAGACTCCGGCCAAAGCAGTCCGGAAGAAGCAGCTGGGGTGGAGGAGAACTCCCAGAACGCAGCACACCGGAAGTGTCTCCTGGAGGAGGCGGTTCCTGCGTGCCCGTGGCTGGTGGGTAGAGCATGGGATGCGGAACCTGGGTTTACCACGGGGCATCTGGGCCGCCCTTGACTTTGGCAGTGCAGTTGTGGTGGAGTAAGGTGGGCGAAAGCCAGATCGGATGGGGTGTAGGACAGATCAGGATGGGAGTAGCTGGAAACGGTGAGTAGAGACAACCAAACGGGTAGCAGAGAGATGGAGTCACAGCCAATGTGAAAGCAAAGAGAAGTTTTTGGATTTTTTTTTTTTCTCTTTTTGCTTTAATATTGGAGAAAAGATAGCAAATCCACATGCGGGTGGGACCAGGAGAGTAAACAAAGTAGTGAATGAATGAGTGAGCACAGATACAGGGTCAAACGAGGGTCCTCTGCCCTACGGGAGGGGTCTGAAGAGGGATCCCAGCTGGGAGGTGACACCCCAGGGAGAGGACTGGCCATCCCTTGATGGGTCCTTTATGTCCTACCCGCCTGCTGACACCACAATCTGCTTCTTCCATCAGCCGCTCTGCCTGGATCCCAATTAGGGCAAAGATACAAATTCACCAGGCCATGGCCCCACAAAGTCTGGCCTCAGGGCTGCAGCCCGTTTGGAAAACGTTTTAATTTCATTTGTGTGTTTTTTCAATTTGATTATTAAGTGCCGTTTACACATGGATGGGGGAAGGCCTGTTTTCATTCGCAGATCCCCCTTCCTCCCTGGCCTGCGTGCCTCCCTGGTGAGTAATGGGGAGGCTGCTTTTCTGGAACATAAGGGAAGACTTCCAGCAAATTGCAAAAGCATGTTCTTTCCTTGAAAAATCCTTTCACACTTGTTTTTTACTCCATTTGTAAAGTTCATGAAAAGCCTCCATAAACGTACTTTAAAAGGTCTTAACTTTCTTTGTCCTCCACATGGAACTTTCAGAGGGCGGCTCTTCATTTAAAGAGATAATAAGCAAAACATAAAACCTGGGGGGCCGCGGGGTGATGAGGAGAATGGAGAAAACTTTAGAAACGGCAGCCGACAGCAGGTTAGAGGTGCCAGGGAGGGACAAGTTTCCATCCCACCCCCACTGATTTCTGAACTTAACATGTTTCACACAGGCCTGGGCAGCAGCGCAGGCAGAAAAAGCAAACTAATACAGACTCAGAAGGAGCGACATAACCTTTTGGATACACTACAGCAGCCTCAAATATAAAGAGGAGGAAATGGGAGAAGAGGAAAGGGTGCTGCCAAGAATTCACCAAGAAGGTGCCCTCCAGGTCAAGGCAGAGAAATACAGACAGTCCTGAAAGGAGATTGAGCCCATATAAAGCGTTTCTCTTGTAGGGTTAGACTCCTTCTCCTTTGGGTCATTGTCCCACAAGGCGGCTGTCTGTATTTGTGTAGGGGAACAAGGAGCAGAGGCTGGGGATCCTTCCTGCCTTTAGAGATTGCCTGGTGCAGTTCATAGAGCCGGCCAGAAAAGGCGCTGTGGAGCTCTGTAGCCAGAGCTCAGGAAGGCTGCTGGCTGGTTTTAGCTGCTTAGCTTTTAGCTGTTGATTGAATCCATTATTATGATCTACCTGTCTGAGTCCACCTATGGCTGCCTGCTTCATGTATCTGTCATTGGCCTCCTGGGCTCCTGTCCGCCCCCCGCAGCACCTCCCTCCCTCCTGGATACCCTGATCCTCCCTCATCTCCCTTCTCGCCTACCAAAGAACTCTTAAGAAGAGTCTCAGAAAAGTCAAGGAGGTGCATTTGGACAAAGGCCTGAGATAGAGAAACACAGTACACTTGTTTGCCTAGGGACCGAGGACGCGGATCTCAGGTGGGAAAGAGCGTGCCCGCTCCAGCACCTGAAATTGTGGGGCTGACACTGGTGCCGAAGTCCACTGGGACTCCTTGAGCCAATACCAAGCTCCAGGAGGACAGCCACCCAGCCCTGGGATGTTCCACTGCTCACTTACCCAGCAGAGGCCACGTGAGTGACCAGCAGAAAGGTTCCTGAGGCCTGGGCACCTCACAGGCTGCAGGGGAAGCAGCAGACTGCATCCCTCCCTCAGAAATGGACTGTACTCAGGGGTCTGCTCCTGCTGCAGAGGAAGCTGCGGGGACCCTCCCGCCCTGCCTCCTCTTCCTCTCTCCAGCTGGCCCAGCCACCCCCTCCTCTCTGTTCCTTCTTCTCCTTGCCCCCTCTTTCTTTCTCTTCCTCTTTCTGTCCCTCTGATCTTTGGATTCCCCCATTCTTTCCTTTCCCTTGGAAGACAGCCGAGGGGTCATCTGGAGTTGGCCCTGGTGGCCTCATACTGGTTTCATACTGAGCCACGGCTTCCTGAGAGGCCCTCAGCACACCCCACACTTAGGGCTGTTCCCCAGAAATCCCCTCCAGGGCATTCAGTAGAGGGTGGACAATAACTGTCTCTCTTTGTGCAGGCCCCTAGCATAACCCCAACCAAGACAGCTTGCATCTTCCAACGCATGATTTCCTGTGTTTCTCTCCATTTTGCAAACGGAGAAACTGAGGCTCAGAGGGATGACTGTATTTGCTCTTCAAAGCTTCTGCTGCCATAATGGCGTCCCACTACAGAATCACTTGCTAAATGCATTAACCCTATCTTCTTCAGAAAGATCTGGGCAATGTGGTTGCCTTAGGGTTATTAACCTCAGGCCTCTGACCTGCCCATCTTCCGCATCTCACAAAGACCCCCTGGCTTCCTCATACTTTCACTGCACCTGTAGCATAAGCCTGATGCATGCACTGGGTCTTTCAGCACTCAAGGCTCATCAGAAAGCAGAGAGTAAGCAAAATTGTTCTCCTTTTGACACCACTCCCAGCTCCTTGAGTTTTCTCCTCAACCACTTGAACCCATAATGCATTTGTGCTTGCTTATAACAGAATGGTTTCAGCTTTGCAAAACCCAAACTGTCAGCCTCTTTACAGCGAATCTGTTTCCTCAATCAACTAGAGGGTATGGAAAACTTAATAAAGAAGTTTTATTAAATGCAAAGAAGATCATCATTTTCAAATGTCCCTGTGAAGAAGCTGGAGCCAGTTCTTTGTAATTATTCTTCTGAACTAACTAGTTCTTTGCGGAGAAATAAGAGAAAGTTTGTGTACGCAGCCAGAGGAAGCTGTCCCCCAGCAGCAGCCCCTGGAAGACTCTTTGCAGGGCATACTGGATTTTACACAGAGCGATGGCTGTTTCCTATCTGGGCTGATGGGCTTGACTGAGCGATTGCCGCACAGCCAGCACACCCTGCACAGCTTCGGAGCAAGTGTTTATGGGGCTCGCGGCTAATGATTCCCATTTATGGAGCATATGCCGCACAGCTGAGCGGGGCCAGCTAAGACAGGGCATCAACAAGGCCTGGGTTTGCAGCCCAGTTGCATGCACAAGCTCCTGCTGCGTGCATAGGCAGCTGCAGCGACTATTCTGTTACAAGCTTCTGGGGGAGCCCAAGGCTCCCTGGAATCCAGGCCTTTCCTTGCTAACTGTATCCTATCAAAGATGGCTTGGCTGGGGAGGAGGCTGTTGGCCAGACTGGTTGAACAAGGCTGAGAATAACAATGATTGTTGTCATAAGAGTGAAAGCTAGCGTTTTTTGGGGGAGGGGGCTTGGCCCCAGGCTTGAAATTGTGGAAAGAAGGCATATTTTTTCTTTCATTTAATCCTCACAACACGCCCATGAGGTCTGTGCTGGCTTTTGTTTGTTTTTGTTTGCTTGTTTAATCATTATTGCGCCAAAGAAGAAACACTCAGGTGAAGTATCTTGCCCAAAGCCACAGAGCTGAATTAACACCCGGTGGGCTCAGTCCAGAGTGCAGTTTGGGAGGCATAGAAAAGTGAATTCTAGAAGCTCACTCACATGGTTTCAGATCTCAGCTGACTTAGCAGCTAAACACATGCATTTTGGTGTTTGAAGGGTGCTTAAGCTCCAGCAACTCCTTAAATGCTGATTTTCTCACTAAAAATGCCAAGAGCAGCATCTCCTACCACTAAGGTTACGGGGAGCTGTGGGTGCCCGAGTGTCCACTACAGAATCAGCCCCCAGTAACTGCATAACACCGTGTCCATGCCGCCCCAGGGGCAGTGGAATGGCAGAGCCCAGTGTGGACCCAGGAGGAGGAGTCTCAGCTGGAGCGCTGTGTCCACGGTCATCTCAACCACCCTGATTCACAGTCCCCTGGCTGGTGGAATGGGACAATAACAGGACCCACAGTGACGAGTGGAGGTGGCAGCACTCAGAGTTGGGTGTGCGGAGTAGAGGCATTGAGATGTGTGCAGTGCAGTTTGTATCTTCCAAGGCCCTGCAGAAACGCTAGTTGTCATCTTTGGAAGTCCTGGCAGGCATCTCATCTTTGAGCACAACCACCCGCACACAGCGTGTCGTTACAAGCGACGAAGGAAACAGAAATTTGACCTTCAAAGATCCTATGTGCTCCAGGGGGAAGATGGGACCAACAAAAACAAAGCATTCGTTAAAAACGAAAATGACATGTCCATATACACACATACTTGCAGATAATCACTTACAGCCGTGTAGAAACTGTGCACGGGCTGTGGGCTGGTGCTGGAGTGCAGTGAGACATCGGAGATTTCTGGGAGGGGAGACACTGGTGGGGGGACTCTGGTTCACCTCACTCGCATCTCATCTCTACTGCCCCTGCACACAGTAGGTGCTGAATGCGTGCTTGCTGAGTGCGAACAAGAGGAAGAGAGCAGGAGTTTGGAGGAAGAGAGCAGGAGTTCAGTGGAAGGGAAGTGGATAAACAGCGTGCAGTGACTCCCCTCTAGTAAAAGCTGAAGGCACAAGTATGATTTTTTTTAGTGTTTTCTGCCAGGGGTTGGCCCATGATAGGCCCAGAGGGCCAGTTATTCTTTGGAGGGAAGTAGAAGGTAAGCCAGCATTCTATTTATGCAGTTTTGTTGTATCTCACCTTCATGTGTACTTTACATACACAAATCTCTCCTAATACAGGCCCCAATATGAAGGCCCCCAAACTGCTCCCCAGGGGACACAGGTACTTCCTGGGTGCCTCCTCCACGTCTGCTCTCCCCTCCTTCCTTGTTTCATCACCCCTATTCTGTTTGAGACTCACTCCTTGGGGAAGGTTAAAATGGTGTCAGCTTGGCTGGTCTGAGGGGAGTTTCCAGAACCTTCTCTCCTGGGTGTTTCCAGCAGGGCCTCTCTAGAGATCTCATTGCCTGAGATTTGGAGGCCAGGCAGGGTCACCAAGGCCACCTTGTAGTTAGGGAGGGTGTCCAGCCTGCCACTGCTTCACCTTTGCCTAGATCCTCCTTCAGCTTCTACAAATCCTTACAGGTCTCTTGACAAAGAGTACCAGGATCTCCTGAGGACCCGGAGGGCGGCAGGCCTGAGAACTGACTGGCTTCTAGTCCGTTCTCGTGGGTTCAGCTTGTCCTTGCTCTCTTCCACTTGACATCCATCATCTCTTTCCCTCTCCCTGCCCATGGACTTAAAGCAGCAGCAAGAGACCAGAGAGGGGTTAGCCAGGTCCCAGATGCAGAGGGTCAGCCCCATAGCAGATCCCAGAGTGTATATTTGTATGCAGAACTGCCACAAAGCGGTACAGCCTCCTGACTGAGCCCTGACTGATGGGAGCACCCTATCTCTGGCTAGGAGGAAAATCCTATGCCTATTTTTGGGGTAGGAATTTAACAAAGATGTTTGGCTACAAGAAACAAGAAGCCTGCCCCAACTGGCTGAAACAATGGGAAAATACGTCATCTCACATAACTGGAACTCCTAGAAACTTAGTTTTTCGGCTCCACAATATTATGGAGTACCCACATCCCTCTCATCTTTTCTCTCCATCTTGGTTCTTGGCTAGGTTCTTCAGGTAATGGCCTGACATGGTTCCAGTACTGCATCCATTCCAAGCATCATACCCAGATGCACTGTCCAGTAGTAGAAGAGCAGCGTCTTTTCTCTTTGTCTCTTTTTCTGGGCAAGGAAGCCTTTCTCTGAAGTCACCACTGGAGTTCCAGGTCACACGCCTGCCTGAGACCTATCCCCCCAAGGGGACAGGGAACACTATGATTGGCTCAGACGTCCTCTTGCAGTGGGCCCCAAAGTCTCCATGCCCAAAGAGCTTCTCCAAAAGGGCACTGGTCAGCTCGGAGGGAGCCTGGTACCTGGATGTCCTGTCTCTGATTCTCTCACCCAAAGGAAGAGGCCAATGCCTTGTCAGTCCACTGGGGGTTTAAAAATTAATCTACAGCATTTGAGATAACTAAATGCTTTCCAGATTAAAGCTCACGGAAAAAGGAGATAAGGCTATAATTACAGCCTTACTTTAAGTCTGATAATCAAATGTATCAATCGGATGCACGTAAGAGAAGGCACAACTCAGCTGGTGAGAGCGGCACACCCGGCCTTTACTGTTTAAGCTCCCTCTCTACTCTTCGATGACGGCCTGGCACTCTGCAAGCCATACAGCAGTCTCTCATGCCAGCTGGCTCCCTGCGAGGTTCTGCCAACAGAAAGCACTAGAACAGGCAGGAAAAGAGGACTTCCTTTCGGTCCTCAGGCCCTGGGAATGCCTCTCCAGCAGGGGCAGACTGTGCCTCCTCTTCCCAGCTCCCTTCAGCCTCCCCCAGCCCCACTCCCACCCCCTGCAGAGGCACCACCTCCTCATTTCCTTGTTAGAGCAACCCTGGGCCACCACCTCAGGGGGTGAGCACCCTTGAACTCTTCAGTGCTCTGAACACAAGTTCTGCAGCTTCCTCCCAGATCCTCCTCCCAGATTCTGATTCTGGTCATCACTGCTGTCCATTCCTGCAGCCCCAGGAGCTGTGAGTCTCTGAGCAACCTCTGCGTCCTTCCTGTGATCGTCCACTGTGGGCATGGTCTGAGTGTGTACCCCAAAGGCTCCTGCACTGGAAGCTCAGTCTGGTGTGGTGAAGTTAGGAGGTATTGGGACCTTTCAGGGGTGGTGTTTAGTGGGGGGGATCCTTAGTTCATGGCGGGCCCTGTCCTCAGAAGGGACTAAGGTAGCTCTCTTGGAATCCTGCGTTAGGTTCCAAGGGCTGTTACAAAAGAGCAAGTTTTACTCCCTGGCTTCCTGTCTGGCCGTGTGATCTCCCCTCCCACACTCACTCTGCTGTCATGCCATCCGCCATGATATGATGCACCCAAGGGGGCCCTTACCAGAACCAGCAATACATTATTTTGGTTTTCAGCCTCCAAAGTATAAGCTATATAACCCTTTTCTCTTTGAAATGAACCCAGCCTTCAGTATTTTGTTACAGTAAAAGAAAAAAGTGGACCAATCTACTGGGTAGCATGTTCTTTCACTAAATTTCCTGTATTTGGAAATACCTAGTGTGGTTTCTCTTTTCTTGACTGGGCCCCATCTGAGAGAGGACACTTAATGGCTAAAGTAGTCTAAAAGTTCTGATTGGGGGCAGTCTCTGGCATGATCTGTTCCAGAGGGTCTGAATAGCAGGAGGGTCCCTTTGGCCCCCTAACACTTTCTCAGCATTGACGTCCCGTCCGTTGGTGACTCACTTGCAGCCAGCGAGCCAGCAAAAATGGCTACCGTGACTCTGTTCCTTACTTCATGCCTTTGTTCCAGGTTTTTAAACAAGAGCCCTGAACTTCCTTTTACTTGGCTTAGCTTTCGCTTCGAACCGGTTACTGTGGCCGAGGTGCAGGCCCACAGATTGGCCTTGTGTGGGCTGTGCACTGTCTTCCTAAGCCAGAGCAGAGCCAGCTCCGTGGAGTCACTGAACCCACCACTGGGAATCAGAGCTTCCTGGGAAGCAGCAGCAGGTGCTGGAGAGATCCATGGTTATCCCACACTTACTCTCTGATTGTCCAGGGCAGCCCCAATCTCATCTCGCTGTTGGGCTGTTTCTTAAAATATATGACCAAATGGAAGGTGGTTCGTATTCCTTTTCTGAATATCTTCACAGTTGAGAAATGACCTCTTATCCCAAATTAGGTTTCAAAAGTGACGTTATTCAGAGCCCTGTGGGAAACCCAGGCTCAGTTCTGAGCCTCAAATAAGTTGTCTCCTTTCCTGTGTAGTCAGAGAGGTGTTAAGGTGATGTCAGGCAAGCACGATGTCTAGGAAACGCTTTTCTGTTTTTAACTTGAATTGATTCACACTCATGAGAAGTGTTGCTGTCTCAGGTAGGCAGCCGCAAGCCCACTCCTTCACACAAGGGTTTTAAAGATGGCAGATAAGCCCAAGGCTGCTAAGCCTCCACTGAAAAACAAAACCACAGCCATTTTGAGACTCTCCTGTCTTCCTTAGATACCAAGTCATTCTGTGAGTTAAGCCTGGATGATGTTTTCTTTTTGCTTTTTTAAAGTTATATGCAGATTAATTGGTTTGCCCAAGTATACAGCAAGACCAAGACCTAGTCTAAATTAGAGCAAGGGATCTGTCATGGAGCACTTGCTTAGCATGCGTGAGGCCCTGGGTTATATCCCCAGCACTGAATAAACATGTGAAGAAAAATAAAGTACAGCAGGAAGTTACTGGCTCTAGGCCACAACCCAGCATTGGCCATCTTGTTTCCCAGATGAGCATCCTTCTCTCTGGAGGTCCCCAGGAGCTTCTGGTACCTTCTTAAGGGCACCAGATTGAGTTTTATAAACTGTTAGTTGATTGTCACAAGTATTTTTCCTCATGCGGCCCTTGCCAGGTGCACAGCTGTTTTTCCAAACCTTGACAGTTACCTGCCCTGGGAGGTGGATGCTCTCATTGCCATCAGCGGTGCCATCATCACTGCACAGCAGCGGTGGAAACTGAGGCCCAGGGAGGCTAAGGTGCCAGAAGGGACACAATCGCACAGATAGCCAGCCCATCTGAGTGGGGTTATTGTCTGAAGGTGGGGAGGGCTTTGTCAGGACAGAGGCTGCAGCCACAGCAGGGGTGGGGAGAGGAGACTCTGGAGTCTGGGGCCAGGCCAGAAAGGTCTCAGGGCTCTGATCTGGCTGTGGGTTTAGGGAGGGAGCTGGCACCAAGAGCCATGTGAGAGCTGGAGATACCTGGTCCAAGACTGCACTTTTTGGGTGGGGAAACTGAGGCCCGGAGCAAAGTGGTGGGACCTCGGAGTTCACAGGGAGCACAGCAGCCAGGTCTCCTGACCGCTAACCCCTAAAAGCAGAGAGAGTGCATGTCTCTGTGTGTGGTGTGTGTCCCTGTGTGTGGTGTGTGTCTGTGCCATTCCTGCCCGGCATCTGCTTGCTTTCCGTCCTGTAAAGTCCCACTTCCTGAAAAGGCTGAAGGTGGAAGAAAGATGGCTTCCTGGCGACTTTATGCCAGAGTCATTGAGGAGGAAAAGTTCTCTCCAAGCTCTTCCATGTCAGGAGGCGGCCCAGAGTGGAAGAAGCACTGATTGGTAGAGCGCCTGAAGCTGACACCAGCACAAAGGGAGGCAGGACACAGAGAAAGAGTCTAACTGATGCCCCTTGTGTACCTAGACCCAGCTGTGCCTGAAGAAGGTTATATCTGAAGGTCTGTTACAGGGAGCATTAGGTCATCTTTTTTGTGTGTGTAGTCATTTCTTTGGTTCCACAGGCCTCTCTACGGTGTGAGTGGCACAGGGCTGGGCACCGGCACCATGTTGCAGTTGGTTGCTGGGCGGTGGGGTTAACCTGGGCTGGCTGCTCCTGCTGGGCCAGCGGTGGGCAAGTCTCAGCCCAGCGGCAGCTGCGAGCTGGGATGAGCCCTGTTAGGGGCCTGGGTGGGCACAGGCAGCACCCACTCCGGGGCTCCAGCACAGCTCTGAGAGGCCCCTTGGCCTTGCCCCACCCGCATCACTGCCTTAGGAGGCGAGCATCACTAGCGATGGCGCCAGAGGCTTCCAGGGAACTCCTAGGTGAGCAGAAACTGCTGCCTACCTGTACGGCCCAGCTCTTGGCCCAAGACTCACAAACCCAAGACTCACAAACCCAGGCCCATTGTGTGTTGTGGTCTATGCCTAGATGTCCCCCCAAAGCCTCGTGCAGTCATAGGTGGGGCTTTTTCAGAGGTGGCTGAATCTAGAGTGTGTGATGCTGGGATTAAGGGTGTGTGATCACTAAATCAATCCACTGATTGGTTTGGCACCATGCTAATCCTGGCAGCCTGGATGAGAAGTAAGGGGCAGAAGGAAGCTGCTTAGGTCTCTTGCTTGCTTGCTCCTTACTGCCTTCTGCCTGTCTGCCATGCTGCACTGCCTTTGATGAGCCACTTGTGAACTAAAACCTCTACAAACTGTGAGCTAAATAAATCTTTCTCCCCTTAACTTTGGGTGTCAGATATTTTGTCTCAGCAGTGAGAGAAAAGTAACTAGGACACCTGGACACTTGCTGTCCCCCAGTGCTCTACACCTGTCTCAGAGTGCTTCCTCTCGCCCCCTGGGAGGCTGCCCTTCCTGGGCTGTCCTCAGAGTGGGCCCCACTCACGCGGAGGCTGCTCTGAGGCTGCACCAACCTTCCCTAGTCCCGCGGCAGCAGGGAGCTGGCCTTGCCTTGCTTTTCCTTTCCTTTCCTTTCCCTTTTCTTCACTTCCCCTTCCTTCCTTTCCTTCTCCCTCTCTCTCTCTCTCTCTCTCTGCCTTTCTCTCTCTCTGTCTCTCTGTGTCTCTCTCTCCTTTCTTTTTGCTGCTTTTTTGGTCCTGGGGATCAACATGATCCTTGGGCACTGAGGCAAGTGTTCTACCATTGTGTTAAACCCTTGGCCCTTTTTTTTTCAAATTTTATTTTATTATTTATTTGCAGTACAGGGCATTGAACCAGGGCCTTCACACTGGGCTGTATGCCAAGCCCTCACTATGTATGTCATTAAGTTCCCCAGTCTCGGCTTGAACTTGCATACCTTCTGCTCCAGCCTCCCAGAGTGCTGGGGTTACAGGTGTGCACCACCATGCTGGCTCTCACCTTTTATTTTATTTTGAGATGGGGGTCTCGCTAAGTTGCCTAGGCTGGGTCTCAAACTTGCAATCCTCTACTCTAGCCTCCCAAGTACGTGGGATTACAGGCATGTGTGCACAGCTGGGATGGGAGATTTCCTTCTTTGAAGCTTCAGAGTCTTTCCGTTGTGGATTTAGATTATCCCCTCTGGCCATTTCCAGAGCCAGGGAGCCACAGAACCACACTGACACAGACTGCCTGGGGGACATGAGGCAAGTACCTTGGGAGCAGAAGAGACAGGAGGCTAGAAGCCCAACAGGGGTGTGTCAAGACAGAGCTGCCCCACTCCTTCCCCAGGATCTGTCTTTGTCGTCTCTTCCTGGACCTCTGGTGCTCGGTATTTTTCCAGATGAGACAGTAAGGCACATGACCTTGGCCAGCAGGAGCTATGACCTCTATACACACAGGGTTATGCAGGCTTCCTGAAGCTACCAGGATCTGAATGGAGAGAGATATGTGTAGAGGGATGACCACAGACTTTAACTTATAAAAGAAGTAGCTCTCACCAAACCACCAACGCCCTTGCCATCGCTAGAAGTAAGTAGATTGTGGGGTTGGATGTCCGGCAACCCGAGATCCCCATTTCGGCTCCTGTACGTATAGGCTGAGTGGCTCTATGAGTTTGATCATAGAACTTCTCCCAAGGAGGGTGGTCGTTGGGGTTATATCTGATTATGCAAGCTAAATGCTTGACCATGTGCCTGCTTCGTGGTAAGTACTCAATAGATGATGACTACTTCGTTATTATTTTCATACTTTGTCTTAGCAATAAGCCTCCCAGCTGAGAGGGGCGCACCGCGTGTATTACCGTGTGGTTGTGCATTGGTCTGCTGGAGAAAGGAAAGACGTTTTGCATGTGTGGTTCCTCACTGAGTCACCTTTGTTCTTGAAAGTAGTCACACTATGTTTCTTTTAAAACATACTGTAATTCAAAACTCAGTCTCATTCACCGGGCCTTCCCCTTGGCTCCCGGTTGGCAAGACTCTCACTGGAATGGGAACTGGGTTGTTCTCAATACATTTGAGGCCTAAACTCAGTTTTAATTTCCTGTGATAGATCTGCCATTCTCATGATCTTCTGGGTGAGGACGATATTGGTGGAGGGCAGAGGGGCTGGTTGTGGTTCATGGGACATTGCCAAGGGGACTTCAACGACCCACGCCCGGCTGCGTGTGGCCTGTGGTCTCTGCTCGTCACTACATGTGGGGACAGGAATACTATGATTCGGGCCCCTTCTAACAGTCTCCCCCTCTGAACAAATGGGAACACTGCCCGCAGATCCCTCCGAGGGTTTAATTAGTTAGGTTGCTGGCAGGTCCCCTGAAGATGAAAAGAGCAAGAGATTCCAAGGCCCGATCCAAGCCAGCGTCATCTCCGGCCATGACCCAGGCAAAAGCCCTCTAACTGGTCCCACTGAGCCCAGCCTGAGCCTCCAGCACATTCCCTGGATAACACAGCTCTCCTGAAATTGCAATCCAATGCCATCACTTCCTGGTCAGGAACTCCAGACAACTTTTCGTGACCCTGAGACCGGGATCCTTACAGGTCCCAGGCCGGGGTTCATGTGTCCTGGCCCAGCCTCTTCCTGACTCTTCAGCCTCTCCCGGTGCTCAGTCACACCAGGGCTCAGAGGGCCTTTGGATGTGTGCACTCTGCCACTCCGCCGGGGGCCTCTCCAGGTAATCTCAGGGCTCCTCCTTGTCCTCGTCCTCCTCTGCAGTCCATATCCCCCGGTGCAAACTGCCCCCTTAGGACAGGGACTGCGTTTTCTTTATGTCCTGTGCCCAACACCTACTGCAGAGCCTGACTGACGCCTACAAAAGAACCAGCTGGGTGTGGTGGCACACACCTGTAATCCGAGCACTCAGGATTAGAGGGCTGAGGCAAGAGGATCCCCTCGAGTTCAAGTCCAGCCTGTGCAACACATAGTGAGTTCAAGGCCAGCTTGAGCCACATAATGAGATACTGTCTCAAAAAACAAAACACATACACACAAGAACCAATACATATGTTTAGAAACAGCACTCTTACATTAAAGATTGGGAATCTCTCAAGTGAAGGGCTCTGTTTGACTAAGGGAGACAGAGTGGGGGTGTCCATTATTTCATTCATTTGATAGTGGTCAACCGAATTATTCAAACAACAAATACAGATCTGTTTATCCCTTTAAAATATTGTTTTGTCAGGAGCTACATTCCTTAATGCTCCTTTAATGTCTCTCAAACTTCATCTTCATTCAAAGTTGCTATTCATTGTTTCTTCTCCCATGAAGGTCTCTTTGGCGGTAATTATGTCACAAAGCAGAGTCTTGTCAAAATCACAAAGAATGGAAACATCACGGAGAAGGATTTTATCAGGTGACAATCTGTCACCTGATTGTCACTACACATATCTCTGGGGTCTGGGAGTGGGAGGGTGTAGAGAGAGGGAGGAGACCTCCAAAAACATGCTATTCGAAATGTTACCAGCCTGTGTTAAAGGCAGAAATTGAGGGTTTGGGAACTTCTGGCATGATTTTACTATGCCACAAAATCCCTCTGTGTGATCAACGGAAACGTCTCAGTGAACAGGGCAGCAGGGACCATTTTTGCATGGTACTGAAGTTGTATGATGACTCCTACACATTAGGACCACAAGTCCCCCTTAATATTTTGGAAATTTTTAAAAATCAGTCCACCACAGTTTGAAAAACATGTTATGAAAGAGGATATAGCCCTAGTCAGACTGTAAGAAAAAGCCAAGTATTCAAGAAAAACTAGAAGCTAAAAAATATCAAAGGCAGAGTGCAAAGGAGGCTGAGAGGGCAGTCACTGGAGATTGAGGTGAGTCGGGGACCAGGTCCTTGGAGATGAATCTTGGCAGGAGTCTTGAAATAAATTATTTTGAAATATTAAGGGACACAGAGAATTAGGACATTTCCAGGAAGAGGAAGCATGTGAGTCATGCCATTGAGAAGGGCATGTGAAGGGCATCACCACTCTGCTTACGATACTGGAATAAGAAGAGGTCGAGAGACTGGGCTCCGCCCCTGGGCAGCCATCAAAACAGGAACACCCAAGGAAGCTAAGGAGGGGGCAGGGCTAGAAATAATCAGCTAGCAAGGTAGTGTCAGTGCCTCCACCCTCCAGATTCTAAAAGCAACATGAAAATAATAACCCCACGATGGGGAAACCCAGCGGATACCACCTTAAATCAGTGATCAAAGTTAACACTAGGAATCATGAGAATAATCAACAGTATTTGCCTCCCGGTCTGATGCATTGGGAAGAACATACTATCACTTTTTGTTTCCCCGTTACTGAGAGCTGAACCCTGGGTCTTCACACTGAGCTACGTTTTTTATTTTTTGTGTTGAGACAGGGTCTCACCAAATTGCTAAATTGCCCAGGCTAGGCTCAAACTTGCAATCCTCCTGCCTCAGTTTCCCAGGGTGCTGGGATTGTAGTTGAGCACCACTGCACCCGGCACAATAACATGTCACGTTTGGGTTATTAGTTATTAAATGTATAATGTGAACCTACTCGGGAAGAAACATCAGGCAAGCCAACGGAAAAACGTTCTGCAAACTAGTTGGACTGCATTCTTCAAAAATGTCAGTATCCTGAAGGACAGGTACGCAGGGACTACTGCGGGTCACCAGAGACGGAGGGGATGTGACCAGTGAATGCAACCCCCGAGCTGGGACTGTCTTTGCTCTAAGGGACGACACTGGGACAGTGGGTGAAGTTTGAGTAAGGTCTCTCCATTCGATGATAGTATTGAATCGATGCTAATTTCTTGAATATGATCATTGTACCACGGTTAGTACAGAGAATGTTCCTGTTTGTAGGAAGTACCTACTGAAATACTTAAAGGAGAATCATGTCTCAAACAGTTCGGAGTAAAATAGAATATGGATGAGGACACAGAGAGATGACAGAGATGAGATACAGGTAGGATACAGTTACAGGATACAGAAAACTTGTACGATACTAACATTTAGAGAATCTAGATGAAAAGTGAATGGATGGGAAGATGAGGATTCTTTGTACTATTCTTGTAACTTGTTTTGAGAATCTGAAGTTATACCAAAATAAAAAGTTAAAGGAAGTGCAGCGCGTCGTTAGATTCCCGCCCTTGCTTGGCTAAGCGAGAGCACATTTTGGTCAAGTCTCTCCACGCTCTGGAGCTCTTCTCGCCTGCTCCAGCCTTTCCGGTTGGAGGACACGTGGCTTGGCCGCTCTCGTTCTGGATCCTCCCAGCTGAGTGCCACATTTACACCTTGCCTGCCCTTCCTGAGCCTAATACTTCTGACTGTCCCCTGACAGTTGATCTCCTTGGCTCGACACCCTCTTTGGGCTGCCGTGCAGTCTTCTGCTCAGTGTCCAGGACATTCTGCCAGCCTCTGCCTGTGCCCCAGAAAGATCAAGATAATTCACACTTACTGAAGTCCTACTGTGTGCCAAGCACTGGCAACCCCTCCAGAGCATGTAGTCTGGTCTTACTATCTTCCACACATACATTTCTGTGGCTCCCAAGCCCTACTTCCTTGATGGTACGAAGTTCAGTGCTTTGTGGGTCACTCCCCACATATTTCTGGGAAAACTCAGGGCTCCCTGGAGAGTCCACATCGTCCACACACTGCAGCTCCGAGGCTCAGAGTAGGCTTTTTAGCCTCTGCTCTTTGATGGTCCATGAAGGGGCCACTCCAAGCTGATGATTCTGGCTTTGTCTCCATTTCCTGGTTATCGGGAGAACCGAAAATCCCTGTATCCCAGTACCACAGACTGAGCACCCCCGAAATGAAGAGAAAGCTTGTTTTGTGTAACATTCTGTTGCAGTATGTGCGTCGTGGGAGGTGTCCCCACAGTAAGTTGCTTGAGCTCCAGTAAAAGCATCGAGGGCCAAGAGTCAAACTGCTGTGTGAGCTGAGCTCTCACGTCAGACATGCACACACTGGGGTCTCCCGCCCCAGAAGAGCCCATCTCTTTCCCACAAAACCATTCCCCTTAGTGCTGGTCTCTCCTAGTCCTCACTGACTCTTTCTACAAACTGAATTTTATTTCTGTTGAGACAGAGATCGTGGATATAAATGGATTTGTGAATGGAGGTGCCTGTTGGCTGGTAAGCACTGGGACCAGACCCCAGAGGTCAGGATACCCTGTTTACACGGTCAAAGGATCGGGCATGTTCCCAGTTTGAGGCCTACAGCGTGCATGGTCCCAAGTGATGGGGGCTCAGGATCCAAGCCCAGATCTGCAAGGCACCCTGCGGCCACCGTCCTGTCTTCTCAGAATGGCACCTAGCCAAACCTTTGGGGAAGGGAGGGTTTCCTATGGGGGGCAGTGATTACCTACATGAAGCTTTCCCAGAGTGTCTGGGATTAAGGAACTATTTGGGACAATTGTTCATGCTGCTCCTACTACTTCTGATTTCATGCTGGAATTATCCGGGGACTTATTTTCCTTTCTTGAGTTGAGGGTTGCCCATAAGAGGAATGTGTGAGCTGAGATCTCTTCCTGTATCTCTTTCCTCACTAGCAGTTTACTTACCCAAAAGAAGGTAACATCAAGGGTGGCACATTTTATACAGTTGTGGAAAATGTCTGGGGCAGGTGGGAGGAAAGGTTAAAAACGATTGGCAATGTGGTTTTACAGAAAGAACGTGGGCATTGGAATCAGACAGGCTTGGGTCCAAATCTGAATTTGCAACTTACTGTTTGAGTAAACACTCAGAAGTTAAAAGTCTCCATTTAGCTCTTGGGATTAAATGAGAAAACTTACTAAAAATCAGTTTTAAAGAAGGGCTCAATGAAACTTAGGGTTCATGCCCTGGCTGGCCTTTTGGGGCTGACAGAAGAAGTTTAACTGTGTGTAGTTTTCTGTTCATTCCTCTTATGGGCAACCCTCGACTCAACTCAGAAGCAAGGTTTGTTTCCATGGAGACATGTTTAAGGTAAACAGATCTGAAAAGGGGAAACACAGACGCCCATCCCCTCACGCCCACTCGCAACCAACGCGCAGCCCAAGCAGAAATGTTTCCAAAGAAATGTTTCACAAAGCTTTCGGGAAAGCCAAGCACACTTTCAAAGTCTTGACATGCTTTTTCACTGTGCAGCTCTTGAAATGAGCAATAATTCTAAACAGATAATAATGAACTTCATACAGCAATGGATCAAAAGTGGAATTACTGAGCTCACCATTGTCTAATATAATTAAGCTGACATGCTGTTGAATCTAAATGGATGGCTTTTTTCCCCTTTTCTGCATGTGCACACTTATTCGAAGAAGAGCTTTTAATAGGCAGAATATTACAAGATTTCTGCGCCCCACATGGTTTCAGTTCTAATCCAGACAGCTTGCTTTTTTCCCTCTTCCTTTCCTTTTTTTCTTCATGGCATCATTGTTTTGTAAAGTTCAAGGGAGAACTGCTTCTTTGAATGTACATGGAAATACAAGCACATAAATCACAGGCTGAATTTACCTCAGTTCATTAAGCCCACTGTCACTTTCCACCAAACAATGCCTTCTTAGGAAAAAATGCTGCGAATCCTCTAGAAGGCCAAATCTGATGCATCCCATCAACCCACTTTTAAACGTTCCATAATATAGTTTCCCTGTCTTAAATAACTTATTAAACAAAGCAGCAATTAGAGAACAGATATTTCTTAATTAGACCTGACTTTAGATCTCTCTTGGAAGAGTCATGGCAGAGAACAGACCAGCTCATCCCTTTATGGGGATGTAAACATTCACTTGAAAGCCCAGTAACAGAGCGCTTTCCTCCGCTCCCTCCCTCTCTAACACAAGGGCCAACTTTTGATGAGTTAAAATCAATCCATGCCTTTGTCAAAACATCTGCCCTCAAGATGTGACACCTAGAATGATACAGCAGAGACAAATGTCGCAAAGACAACAACTCCTAACATTATGGCTAGCACTGGTAGTCAATCTTGCTGTTGTATCTACCACATGAAAAAAAGAGAAAGGGCATTTACTAAAGCCTTTATTGGTTGCTTTATTAGTCACTAGAACACGTCTAGCATTTCCCAAAGTCTCTAGCAGAAGAATTAACTTGGCCATGTTGCAAAAACCACAGGCAGAAGATTCTGCACTGCCAGAGAGCCTCATAGTGCTAAGGAGAAAGATTGGCAGAAGAATTTTCTCAAAACCAGAACATCTGCACGTCCCTGGGTAGACAAGTTAATGCCACCAACCTTGTGGTGAGCTCTGAGCCTTCACTAGCCTACTGCGAGGACCATAGAGAGGACCATGTCAACACAGAGAGAAAGCCCAGGGTGCCGATCACGGACAACTCCAGCTCCACCCACCAGTGTCAGGGCTGGATTGGGGAATAAAGGGGAAATTTAAGCGTCTTTCTTTTTGTCTACAAACAAATCTGTTAGATGAATTGTTAGAAGACTGGAGCAGCCACAACCGTAGAATCACCAAGGCTTGGGGCTGGAAAATTGTAGAAGAGGAAACTGCAGTTGGAGGTGCTGAAATGACTCGCCCAAGGTCACAGAGAAACCGCACTGTCCTTACCACTTGTGACTTGAATGGAAATAGTCTTTTTCTGACATAAAAAGAAAAAACAGAATGAGTACGCTATGTGTCAGCAAATGTTGTGCCACACGCAGCTAGATCATTGCCCAACAGAGGAAACGTGGATTCACAGAACTTGCTTCCTACTTTGAACACTATTTTTCCTGTAATTGGGTAAGGCTGGGGGCAATCGCTGGTCAAAGCTTGCAACAATAAAGGGAAGCTCTGTGTATACAGATGCATCTATTCTAGGCCCAGTGAGTCTTGCCCAACACAGAAAAGGCATCTTAGCAAATACAGAGAGAGCTTAGGACACAGTTGTTTCTCTCAAGAAAACTCCGAACAACTTTAGGAGATTATTGGGGACCAAGTGCAAACATCGTATATTGACGACGACCCCAACAGGAACCCAGAGATAGGAGAAATCACAGGATGTTGGCCAAGTTCAGGATGGCTGGACTGACCTGAGATCCAAAGAGGTCCTTGAAGACTGGCTTGGGAGCGGGGCAGATATCTCAGCAGGAAGACGATTTCTGAAGTTGAGATTAAGGTGGCCCTAGAGAGTCTGGTGAAGAGACCCACCTAAGTGGCCTAAAAGTTGGGTTTAAGGACAAGATGGAAAACAACACTGAATTCATAGGGAAAAGTATGAATGACTCACCAAATCATTTGGCCAAAGCACCACAAAGCAGCATATCAGAGTCTAGACCCATTTCCTTGGAAACTCTTGTCTCTCTGGTACATTAAGGAAAATCAAACTTGCCGTGTTTGCATGTACGTATGCCAGAAACATCAAAATGTCGTGGATTCTACTTCAGATTATGACTAATATCCTAACTTCTATATGAAATTTGTGGCTCATCTGCGCCCCTTAGAGAATTGATCAGAGAGTTTAGAATCCATTTCTAGCCCTATAAGGCTACATAAGGTGTTGCCAGAGCTATTAAATGTCCAAGCAGTTCTCCAAATACCTTCACATACTTTTGAACATTCCTTCTTTTTGACCTTAAATGTGTTCTTAAACTTATCAGCTTCTTCCATCTGAAGGCCTGCCGGTGACCTTCCTATTCTTCTTCAAATTTCAAGGTGGGGAGAGGGAGGTAAACCAAGGTGCCAAGAAATGGAGTCATCTACATGGGAGACTATTTCATGCTTAAAACACGGCCCACCCAAATGCTTGCTCTACACAAAAAACTATTTATAAAAGGGTTGATTTTAAACTTGGATTTACAATAAAGTTCAAAGGAGAAAGAGCAAAGTTCCAGACTGAAGAAAAATTACAGCTGGAAAATCAATTTTAAGATAAAACAACCAAGAAAGCCTTCCAAGTAGTTACTCAGTTTGGGAATCCAAGGAAGGTGACGGTTTGTGTCCAAGAAGAAACTGCTTTGGGGAAATGGAGGAATGGAAAGTCTCACCTTGGGTTTATTTTTGCAGCCCTGTCTCCAGTCATACACACAACTGAATACAGGTGGCGTTTCTTGGGGTGGCTTCCTGTGGGAAGCCTTCAAGCAGAGACCTCTCATCGCTCTGCTACCTTGAGCCTAGTGCGAAGGCTGAGGCTGTGGGAGGGGGCATGTTAATGTGCTCGCGACCTGGGGCGCCAGAAAACTCCCAGCTTCCGGGCCTCTGCCTCCTATCTCTTGTGCACAGCAGGGAGCTTCCGGTCACTTCTGTGTTCTCTGTTGGAGGGGGATGGTCAGAGCTGGTGCGATAGGCAGAGATTCCTTCCCTCTTCCCTTCTTCGCTCATCCGAGTCTAAGTAGGAGTTCGTGGTAATAGTTGTTCAGCACCATTCCTCACTCTGTGGAGATGGCAGAGTTTAACTATAGGGTGGCAAACACGGGCCACGGATGCAGCCGCCTCTCCCTTCCTGTGGCAGAGGTGCCCACCTACTCCTGTGGCACGGTGCTTGTTTGCTCTGAGCGAGGGCTTGACTTCAGGAGCCTTCTTGACCCAACAATGCAGACTTTCCTCATCCATCAGAGCTGGCCACCGGTTTGAAACTTATTCGCCAAGATGGGGAGAAGGACAAAAAAGAGAGAAGGAGGAAAGGGGAAAGCAATGTTTAGTGAGCCCTGACGGTGTGCCAAGGAGTGGCGTATCAGAGAGCAGTAGGAAGGCGGCCCTGAGGGGGAGGGTGTATTTATTGCTGGCATGCAGAGTGATCCTAAAAAGCAGGCTTTCCCCCCCAGGTTGCTGCTGCACTCTGTGTCCAGGTGATGCAGCTCGCGTTGTCCCCTTTGGCTGGTCCCTCCCTGCCCCTCCCCGACTCCGTGCACAGCTAAGTGGCTTCTCTGAGCAGCCTGGGATGTAGCAAGGGACCAGAGTCACAAGTGTCTCCCTTACGCCCCGGGCTGAGCGCAAACTGCACCTGTTTCCTCTCTGGTGAAGGGGAGGCCGCTAAGCTGTGTTTTGCTTAGAGAGCGATAGTGAGGCTTAGTACTTGGCTGGTGGGAAAGAGCACAGAGCCTGGTGTCCAGGAGGCATTTTTAACATCAAGCTTTTGCCATGAACTAGACTGCCCCTCTTGGGTTTTCAGATCACACAGCAATAAGGCAAACAACTCATAATGACCACGTAGGGTTGTCTGACCTAGAAAAGCAAATAAAACAGGATGCTCAGTTAAAATAGAATTTCAGATAAAAAGTGAATTTTTTTTCAGCATAAGTATTTCCCAAATATTGAAGGTACATACACCAAATTGGAGGTTCAAATTAAAGTGAGTGTCTCATATTTTATTGGCAACACTAACATCAGACCTTAAGGTGTGTGTCGCAAACACAAGAACAACTCTTCAGAGATAAAAATGTCATGCCGAAAGGAATGTTTCTGCAAACTGACAATTTTCACATTTTTCCACCCACTTTCCACAACAAGAAATACATTCTGTGTCACAATCCAGTGCACACGCACGTATGCGTATTTACTGAAATAAGAATTTCACAAAACTCCCTCTGTGTACAGTGCACTCTGCTGTTTTCTACCTTCTCCCTTCTAGTCTACTATGCTTCTCTTTTTGAAAAGTCTTAGTCCAGCCTCACTGAACTGATTTCATAACCCCATAATGTAAGGGTCAGCAAATGATCGCCAAATCCAACCGGTCGCTTGTTTTTGTATGGCCTTCAGACTAGCATGGTTTTTACTTTTTGAAATGGTTGGGGAGAATCAAAAGGAAAATGATATTTCATCACATGAAAATTAGGGAAATTCAAATTTCAGTCTCATAAATAAGGTTTTATTGGAACACAGCCATGCTCCCTCCTTCATCCATTGTCCACCACCAATTCCACACGACAGGGAAGAACATGTGGAATGTGGCCCACAAAGCTTAAAATACTTACAACTTATGCCTTTGCTGAAAAATTTGCCTCCCTCTGTCTTAATGGGTTCCAACCTGCAGTTTCAAAAGCTTTGCTCTAGACAGGTTCGCCCCCGAACAGCCCCATTTCTGTCATGTGAGGGAGCAGTTTTCTCTAAGAATCTTGTTAACCTCATTCTTCTTGGTCCCTCATAAGGTAAAGGCAGATGAACAGACTCTGGTCAGGAAACATTTTACATCCAGCTGCCCTTAGGATATGAGCTGGACTCCATCAAGGCCAAGAACTTAATACAAGTTAAAGGGACGTCACCGGCCACTATTCTCAGTCACCCAAGGAATCCACTGCTCTCAGGGAAAGATCACAAAGAAGTCAGAGAACAAATGTTGCATTCTTGACTCACGACTCTCATTAGAGACTAGAGCTTGCAGAGGCAAAGTTTGTGATGGAATTGAAAGACTAAGCTCCACAGAAGTATGACATTGCAAATGAGAGAATGGGAGGAGAGGGGAAGAAGAAGGCACGAAGCTTGCTGCCTAATCTGTGACTTTTTGGGTTGAGGTGCTGAGCAATAAATCAGAGCATTTGAAATGCTGGGTTCTTTAACAACTGAGACGTAGCAGGAGGTCAAGCATGGCCACTGTGTGCCAGCATGAATAGATGCCAATGGCCAATGGATGCCTGTGGACCAGAACACCCCAATTCTCTCTCACCCACCCCCAGCACTTCAGTTTCTACACCCAAGCAATCCTCAACTTCCAGAATCTTAGCTGCAGTCCCAGGAAGAAGGGGATGAAATTTTGAAGTGACCAAAATGGGCAGCGATTGCACATATATCAAAGTGAGGGAGTCTTACCTGGAAGTCACTAGATATTGAGTTTCCTGCCACTAGCCGAATATGAGATTAAAGTACAAAATTGGGTTCTAGAAAAAAATGAAGTTACCCAAGAGCAAGAACAGGAAACTGACTTAGCCACTGCAGGAAATTGGAGCTCCATTCGCAGCAATTCCAGAGACCGCAACAGTTTGAGTCCCAGTGGCTCATGGATCAGCGACTCATTTTTACTTATTTTTCTACCTACTTCTTTCTAGAACAAAACAATTTAATCTAGTCCAGATCTCCGGATGGTTTTTCTCATCCTACCTTCAGCGCGAGAGGAATTCTGCGCAATTCACGTTTTTAGCAGTAGGGGAGGCTAACGCGGACACCGCGCCCGCTCCGTATCTGATGATCAATTAGCTCTACGCTAATTCAAGCTCCTTTCTTGTCTCTTGCCTCTGCAGCACTTTCCCTGTGCTCTAGTTGACCTTTCTTATTAAGTAGGCCCGGAGTGGTTTCACCTCCAGGCTAACTCTCCCTCCCTGGAGTGGAGTCATGGAAAGAATTCCAGAGTTAGGAAATAGGACGTGCAGTTTGGCTGTCCTACTAATTAGAAGAATTGGCCAAATCACTAATCTCTCCAAGTCTTGGGATCTTCGATTTTAAAATAAATGAGCTGGACTTGTTCAATCTTTGTCTTCCAGGTTTAAAAAACAATTCTTTAACCTTGTCTACAACTTCAAGACAATACTTCTCACCAAGCGAATGAATACATTGTAGGAAAAACTTAAGATTTCACGAAATAGTTCCTTTGACACAACTCTGTGGGATATGTTACCTGGCAAAGGCTTGCTGGAGGGCCGTTTGGCGATGTGTAGCAACAGTCCTAAAGGTGTACTCACCACTTGACCACCAATTCCACATGTGGGATTAATCTCAAAGAAACGATTACAGACATGCACAAATACACAGAGAAGAGAATTTCAATAATGCAGAGTGTTTTGACTCCTTTGAGGGCTCTGTGTGTCTTTGTTAACTAATTTCTGAGCCTTTATATAATCTTTAGAACTGTATTGCAATACTTGTGTAAGGCAACAGAGCAAACCGTTGCTTAATCACATAAAGAGAGGAAGAGGGAGAGCCTGGGGTTCTCGTGGTCCCCGTACCACACTATACACTTTTCTCCAGTATTTGTACAATAGCCCTGTGCAAAAGCTATCACTAAGTCTATTTTACAGGTAGGAGTCAAGGCTCAGACAAATTAATTCTCTTGTCCAAAGCCACCCAATTCTGACTACTGGAAGAAGAAATGTGCCTTCTGCTTTATCAGGCTCCTCCGAGCTTGCAGAAGGCTCTCCCTGTGATGGAGAGAAAGGGATGGGAATCCCCTTGGACTTTGATTCTGCCTGAGAATTAGATCTAGGCTACTTGGAGCCTTTGAAAAGAAGCTGTTGTTTCAAAGCCTCTGCCAATTCTTTGTGCTGCTAAAAATGGAAGCCAAATTGGTCTGCAGGGACCAAAGTTTTCCGGTAGGAAAAAGCACTTAATTGACTTTTATCTGTGCAAAAGGAAATTCCATTCTGGAAGGAGAAGGTCTAGACAAGGGAACCCTCAAGCCCTGAGTCTACCAAGTAAAGGGGTGAGAGTGGTTCTAACGTGAATGAATCTGGGGCTTCCTCTGGTGCATGGATGGAGAAAGCTGTTGGGGGCACTGTGCTGAAGGAAGAGGACACTACCAGGGAGAACCTTGTGCAGAGGCGAGGGGGAGCAGGAAGACAGCTGGCAAGACACTGGGACCCCGAGGGATGCGTGGGATGAGATGTGGCCTGAGGACCGGGCTGGGTTCGGTCATGAGTGACCTCTGGGGCCTTAAGTTTTCCCTGTGTACTGAAGCGCCTTCAAACTTTGCAGCAAGCCAGAAAGCCCTGTTAGCATTATGCTGGAGTGAAGAAGGGAGTGAACCTATTTTGGGGTTGAGGACACCATTGGAGTGGAAAAGTGATAATATGCAAACCCCAGGACCACTTGCAGTCCTTAGTGGAACCCTGGGCTTCCTGAAGTCTTTATGGTTTGGAAGCTGGCGTTCTTTTATCTGCATATTCTGAAAATGTATGACCTCAGGATTTTGTAACAAACCCAGGGAGCTGCGAGTTCTATGGCGCTATAAGCCTCAGGAATAGATTTAAGCTGGAGGACAGCTGAAACCATGCGCCTGTGGGACGCTCCCTAACAGGCTCACCTGTTGTGGGGCCGCTCTGACCACAAGCGCTTGGCCGCGGTCAGCAGACTAGGTGATTACACCATGAAGTCATGCTTGTAAGCGGGAAAAGACTTCTCCTCTCCGGCTGACTAATCAGTTTGCCATTTTTATTGCATGATCAGTATTGAGAGACAGCGATTCCGAACTGTGTCAGTTCCCTGCGTGTGCACTTGCCTGACAGAAAGAACAGCTATATTAGCAAGGAGAACAGGTGGAGGGTTGGCAAACTCGTTTCCAAGGCCAAGACAGTTCTGTCCTCTGGGGCGCAGCGGCAGAAAGGCTGCGGGGACTCTGGGGAAAGGCTGCTGGTCCCTTCCTCAGAGCCAGCATGCTGCTCCTACAGAGCTCCCAGATGCAGGGCCCTCTCTCCACATCTTGCTATTTGCCTTTTTCTTACCATTTTAATGTCAAAAGTACTTCATGTTCGTTATCAATCTGTAGTGGTTTCTTAGAGCTGCCATGACAAATCACCATGAATGTGGTGGCTTAAAACAGCAGAAAATTGTTTCTCATGGTTGTAGAAACCAGAAGCCTGGAGTGAAGGTATCAGCTGGGCTCTGCTGGAGGCTCTGGGGGAGGACTTTCCTCACCCCCATCCCCAGCTCCTGGTGACTCCAGGGGTCCTCCGCGCCCCTTGGCTTGTGGCTGCAGCATTCCAGTCTCCACCTTCATCTTCATATGGAACTTTTCTCCTTGCTGTGTCTCTCTTTCCTCTATGTGTCTCATACAAGGACACTTGTCACTGGATTTAGTTAGGGGCCCTAGCTACCTTCTCAAGGGTCCCTGGCTGAGAGGGGAAGCAGGGACCAAGGCCAGCTTTCTCTGGGCCCACCAAGCCTCTGGCCACAGGGACACCTGTCCCTTATGCACAGAAAGGCTCCTAAGGAGCCGCAGCAGTCCTGTTTTCTGGGTGTTCTATTTATTTAATTTTATCACTCAAAAGAAAGAAGTCAGGAATCAAGAGAACTACAGACATTTTTCCCAGTTCATTCCCAGCCGTCTGTGCCTAGACTCACATGGCATCCTGGTTCTGTGGCACCATTCGCAGCCCTCCTTGTAGCCCTGTCATAGCTCGAGGTGGTGGCAGACAATGGGCTAACTGCAGCGTTATTCATCTCTGCTCTAAGAAAACTCATAGGCGTGGCTGTGCATCTCGTGTGGAGAATGTGCCCATAGAGACAGCCCAGTTTCTGCTGATGCCAGAAACTCTTGCAAAGGGTGCAGTGGGGAACCAGAAACGTAAAGGCGACTGGGCTGCGTGGTGGTGGCAGGAAGAAGGCTCTTAGGTGTTCTTCCAGGTTCTGCTCCTGGGCTGTCCCGTCACACAGCCTTCCTTGACCTGCGCCCCTTCCCCCAGACTCGTTTGGACTTTCATCTGCACCAATAGATATACAGTGTCTCTCTAGCTGTAGGACAATTGTCAGTTTACATTTCTGTCTAATGTAGCCAGAGGTACCTCTATATATTAGAAGGAAAGTCTGTTCTTTTTTGCAGACAGGGTTGACAGAGTCCTACTAGGTAATCCAGGCTGGACTTGAACTCACTATGTGTCCCAGGCTGGACTTGAACTCACAATCCTCCTGCCTCAGCTCAGCCTCCGGAGTGCTGGGAGTACTGCCACACCCAGTTTGCAAGGGGCACTCTTATTTTCTCTTTCTGCTAGCCTGACATAGAGTAAGTGCTCAAAGTAGACTGGTAAACACATGAGCAGGGGCAACCACGGTCTTCCGTGGAGAGACAGAAGAAACACAGTGAACAGGCGCAGGGAGGGACGTGGAGCCCAAGGGGTGCCAAATAAAGGCGATTTCATGCTTGTCATAAGTCAGCATAAACTAGTCATCACACACACCAAAAAATGACCTAAACAGAGAGCGTCCCCAGGACATGAAAGTATTACAGATGCCGTATCTGATCTTGTGTCTTTATCTTTCTCCTAATGGAGGCATCCTCACCTAAGGATATTTCCATTTGGACCAAACACATGCTACATGTGTCCAGGGGGACACGAGGCCCTGCATTCCTTGCAGACATACACATGAGCTCATGCTGTCCCAGGGTGCTCATCTGGTCCAAATTGGAGGGAAACTATTTAGCTGGATGGAGAAAAACACATCATGTATCAACTTAATACCAAACAGATTGTATGACACACTGAGACTGCTTTTGGTAATCTACTAATATATCAGGAGGGCTAATGAACTAAAAAAGAACCAGCTAATCATTGTGTCTTTGAGGTCTGGACAATGTTTCTGTGGGCTGCAGGGATGACAAATACAAAAAGATGCAGGAAGCTTAGAGAAAGTTGTCCAAAAGCTCCCCACCACCCCAAGAAGCGATCCTGTTTATTATAGCCAGGAGTGTATTTTGCCAATTTATCAGCATAGACAATCTTTTCCTGGCTGAAATTCAGGGTAGACTTTTCCAGAGACAAAGAAGGGATGTGCCCTGGCAACTCCGTCCCTGAAAGGCATGGGCAGCCATGGATGCTACCAGAAGAGGGGCCAGTGCGTGGTGGTCTCCTATGAGACTCTCCCAACCTCTTGGTAGTTTCCTCATCAGTGTCAGTAGCTCCCATCTATTGTCACTTGATCACGACAGCATTCCTAAGGGATGCCCAGGGCTTCGTGGACTCTCGATAGATGTTTTAAATTAAAAGCCACATCTGTGCCCATCCTGGTACCATCTGGGTTATGAGTGGCAGTGTAATATGTTGGATAAGAAAGACTTGGGGATTCAAGTCCAACCACTGATGATGTGCCCTCTGACAAAGCTGTTCAATCTCTCTGGCCTCGGTCTCCTCACTGGAAAATGGGGATTAAAATGGTGAACGAGCTAAGAATTCTGGGCTGCTAGCAAAAACTAATCCTAGCTGGAAAGAGGAAACAGGTGACTATGGGAAAGGATAGTGAAGAAATGAACCCAACGGAATGAGTTCATGCACCCATCCTTGGGAAAGGAAGGGATTGAACAATTCCTCAGAACAGGAGCTGCCACTTGTGGGACAACACTGAGTTGGCAGTGGTTGATTTTCAAAGGAGGGAAGCTGCCTGACCCCTTTTAGCCTGGGTGTCTTCCGGAACCAGTCAGCTAAGATCAGGAGCAGGCTGTCCCCAGGAATAGTGGTCTCTGAGCTTGTAACTACTAGAATTGATGCTTGCCTTAAATGCCCACCTGGAGAGCATGTGGGCAGATTTTAGAGTAGATAGAAGCTTAATATGCAGTTTTTATTTATTTACTTCCTTTAATACAAAATCATCAACCAGAACATGGGGAGGGTTGTGGCGCTGTCTCTTGAGAGGGGTGTGAGGGTTGGTGTCTGGACATTGGAGTAGCTCTGCTGGACTATCTCAGCACCTGGGGTGGGGAGAAGCACTCCAGCCCTCAGAGGGCAGAGACCAGAAAGGCTCCACCTCCTGTGGTGCGGTCCATCAAGCCCTGCTTTAAAGTAGTCCCAGGCTGCATCTGCATGACGCCCACTGAATCAGGTGACAAGAGAAAGGGTGTTACTGTTCGTGTTTGCCTTGGTTTTGATACAGATTGTTGTTGGGGGTGTTTTGTCATTTAGTATTTCTTATATAATCCAATCTTTTTGTTAGAATTGTGTGAGACGTATTTTCTAAAAAACCCAGAAAAGAGTGCTGGACATTTTTATTGTTGTTTTGTTTTATTTTGAGACAGGGACTTGCCATGTAGTCTGGGCTGGTCTTGAACTCACTATGTAGCCCAGGCCAGCCTCTAACTCATGGCAATGTGCCTGCCTCAGCCTCCCAAATGCTGGGATTACAGGCGTGAGCCACCACACCCCGCCGTGCTGGACAGTTTTAGACTAAAGCCACCCTTGCAGACACTGTGTCTCCAAAAGACACCGACCCTTGGTTTCCTACAGGGCGTGTTAAGCAGTTTTCAGCTCTCGCTGCTCATGGCAGGAGGAAGACAACCCCTGACAACTGGAACCACCATGTTGGTGAGGAATGAGGCACAGGCCTGATTAACCTCATTTTATTTTAATCCAGGAAGCTAGAAGTGCAGCTCAGAAACAAATTCACTATTTCTGCTTCTTGGCTGGCTCTTGCCCATAGAGGAGACTCCCTTTCTTAGTAAAGGAATTCCTTAGGCAAGGAATTCACATGCTTTTTCACGGCTGCATTTTCTGTGAATCATGGTTGGCAATTAGGCATTCAAATTTGCCTCTTTACCTCTGGGGTGCCTCTGGGTATGTGAAGAATTCCCGCATCTGCTGTGCTCAGGATGTGGGCAGATGAGGAAGTAGTAGCAGCTGATAGATATTATGTCTCTATTTGGCTGGTGTTAGGGAAGAGTCTTTGCTGTGGCCAAGATGCTCCCAGTGCAGAGGTGGCGGCTAGAAGCAGATCTCTGGAGCCATCTACTTCTGCAACTGTCCCCAGGTCAGGGGGGCTGGTGTGGGGTGGGGAGGGAGCTGGGGGACCTCCTACCCTTCAGAGGGTAACTATCTTTAAACAGAAAACGCTGTCACTTCGCCTGAAGCTTCTGGAGATCTGTGGAGGAGTGGAAGACTGCATTGTAAAAGAACAAAGATTCGTAGGAACAGTGATGCACCCGAGACTATAATGTTAAGTGAAAAAAATCAGACGCACAATACTGTATTACTTCTTTTACATGAGAAACCCAAAGTGCAAACAATTTTTACAAAACATAATAAAAGACAATAAGAAACAAGGAGATAGATCTTTTGCAAATAGGAAAGAGACCTAGAGATGGAGGGAAGAGAAGGCAGGGGAGGGGAAGAGGAAGAAAAAGAACTGTTAGTTAAAAAATAAAAAAAGAACAAATTAAAAAGAGCTTAACTAGTATTTATTGACTTCTAGGTGCTGCACTGAATGATTCATCATCACACGGAACAATAAAAAGAATAAACTCATGTGTGCTTCTTCCTGTCAGGGGCCAAGAATCTCTTTAAATACATTACGTATCTCAACTCATTTAACCTTCATCACAGATCAGAAAGGTATTTACCTGTTAGTATCATGTCTGTGTTAAGGATGAAGAAAAAAGGTACGAAATGCTAAATAACCTTCCTGGATCTATGCCGGAGTAAGTGGCTGAGATGTGACATAAATTCAGACAGGAAGTCTAGACTTTCTATTGCTATCTTATGGTGTCTCTTAAGCATAATTTCTTTTCCCAAGAAGGTCACAGGGAAATGGATGCATAAACAGAGAGCAGCAGTTCTACGTGGAAAGAAGACGATGGATCTGTGCAGGTCTTCGGGAAGCAGTTAATCCAGCCTTTAGTCGCCTTATTCACTGGATCTGGCACCAATAGAGGCTGCCTGGAGAAGGCGGTTTCCAACCAGAATCTTGAGCAGTGGGTAGGAATGAGTCAGGCAGGTGAAGAAACCCAGGGAACCTGGCCAAGGCAGCAAGAATAAAATGAGGGCTCTGTGTGAACGGGCCACAGGTCATTTGAGGTAAGAATACCATAAACTATGAGGAGGAGGTGTAGCCTGTCATGTCATGGGACCCAATACATGCTTGCTGGACACATTAAGGTCCAGCCCAGTGTGGCTTGGTGGGCCAGCTGAGTGGTGTGGCTATCGGGGGGTTTTAAACAAAGGAGTAACATGATTTTAGAAAGATTGCTTTAGCAATATTGTTGATAAGTTTTCCTTTGAGGTGAGGAGGAAGCACAGATGAGCTATTCTTATTGTTCATCGTGGTGACGATTTACCCAGCGCAGCACCTAGAGGTTAATAAATTATTAGTTGAACGCCAACAAAAGTTTATGTTTTTCCAGAAGTTCTTTACAGGGAAGCCTGGTGCCGGTTAATCTTAGTTGTTAACTTGACAGGATTAAGAGTCCCAGAGAGGTGACTGTTTCGTGGAGTGCTCTACTGGCTAGTGGATTACTCCACCGATGTTTACAGCTGAATGTGCGCGAGCGGGTGAGCCCCAGTTGGAGAAGACGGGTCACTGGGGGCGTGTTTTGGAGGTTATATGAATAAAAAAAAAAAACCACAGTGAATGTTTAAATTTTAAAAACTTTTTACAATAAAAGACACATGGCCATTAGTCCCCTCAAAAGACTTCCCCATCACCTGGCGCACACTTATCCAATAATTCTTGCCAATTTCTGAAGCAGTTCTGGAAGCCCTCTTTCATGAGTGTCTTTACAAGGTGTAATAAAAAAGACAATGAATTCTGCTGCCAAGTGCCATCCAACGGAAAGGCAG
Organism: Hystrix cristata; assembly: GCA_004026905.1. Taxonomy (NCBI): domain Eukaryota; kingdom Metazoa; phylum Chordata; class Mammalia; order Rodentia; family Hystricidae; genus Hystrix; species Hystrix cristata. The sequence goes on from PVJO010000229.1 coordinate 230,510, forward strand.
GGTCATAAAAAAATTACAGTGTGTTCTCATCCACCTTATTCACTGGATCTGGCACCATGCAACTTCTGGCTCTTCCCCAAAGTCAAAATAAGCATGAAGGTAAATGTTTTTAATAGATTCCCGACATCAAAGCAGCCACCAGAGCTAAAAACACTCTCAAAAGAGGACTTCCAGACCTGCTCTGGACAGTGGTGAGAACAGTGAGACAAATGTGTTTGACACCAAGGCTATATTTTGCAAGGGATTAATGACAATGTGTCTTTTACTGTACTAAGTTTTTAAACTTAAATATTCGTTGTGTTTTTGACCACACTTCATATGTTGTATCCCTCCTTGGCGCCCTTCCTTGTGCTTTGCTTCCCAGCCGCGATGAACTGAGCAGCTTTCATCCATGGCACCCTTGCTTCCTCCATGGTGTATTTCTGTCGTGGAGCCAGCTGGCCACGGACTGAAAGTCTCTGAAATCATGAACCAAATTAAGCTTTTCCTCCTTTAAATTTCAAGTGTCAGGTATTTTGTCTCCGTAGTAGAAAAGCTGACCAATACAAGCCTTACATAAGAAATTATAATGTCTTGAAATTGTAATTTTCTTCTTACTACTTAGTCGATTAATTCAAACATAAATTATAGCAGTTACTCAGTTTTTTCCTGCACAAATTAAAAAAAGATATCATCAAGCTGCAAACTTTTATTAATGCCTAACTAAGTTTCTCTTCCTTTGTTTTCTTTTTTATTTTCATTTCTTTATTTTGTTTAAGATACACTGTCTATGAATCCAGGCCCTCACACATGCTAAACAAGTGCTTTACCCCTGAGCTGCACTCTACTCCTTTCATTTTTTGTTTTGAGATGAGGCCTCTGTAAGTTGCCCAGTTTGTCCTTAACCCTACTGTCCTCCTGCTTCAGCCTCCCAAGTAGCTGGGATTACAGGCCTGGGCCACCTTGCTCTGCTTCTGTTCTCGCTTCTGTTTCTTTCTTCCTTATTCCTCTTCTCATCCCCTGTCTTCTTCTTACCCCATTTATTTCATTGGGTGGTTAAATTGGCCCCAAAGCACATCTTTGCTTCCCAGAGTCAGGAAGTCCTCTTAAAGCTACTGCCATGACCCAAGTGAGAGATTATGTGAAGGTCTGAACCGGAGTGTTATTAGCGACTCAGTCCGCTCAAGCTGCTATAATGGAGTACTGTAGACTGGACGGCTTACAAACAACAGAAATTCATTTCTCACAGTTCTGGAGGTGGGAAGTCTGTGATCGAGGCACCGGCATATTTGGTGTCTCACAAGGACCTGCTTCCTCACGAGGCAGGAGAAAGTGCAGGGTGTCTCCTCAGTCTCCTTTGTAAGGTCACCAATTCTGCTTTCAGGAGCTGCACTCTCACAACCTAACACCCTCCAATTGGAAATGAGTCTTTCCACATGTGGAATTTGGGGTGAACACAAGCATTCAGTCTATAGCAATAAAAGTGGAGAAAAGGGGGACATATTTGAAAAATAACAAAGTTAAAATTGCTCAGATGTATAAGTATGTGGGGAGCAGGGGTGACGACTAATTATGGGAACCAAGATGAATCCTAGTTTGGGGCCAGGATGACTGTCATTTCTTGAAGTACAGAACACAGGAGGAGAAGCAGATCTGAGAGGGAACATGGTCAGTTTAGTTTAGGTCATGCGGGACTTGGGGTGCATGTGGAAGCATCCCACAGAGCCATTCATAAGGCTGTGAGACCAAGGAACTGGTCATAGAATAAGAAATCTGAGCATAGTGCTTATTGGATAGTTGTGCAGCTAGTTTCACAGATGACCACCGCCAATTTCTTCCCTCTCTGTATGCACATGTCATTCCCCTCTACAGGCATGGAGTTTATTTCTTCTCCTTTTGAATTCCATCTGGACTTGTAGATGTTTTGGCCAGTAGAATGCTGTTGAAGTAACTTCCCAGGGCTTGTGACCTCAAGCCGTAAGAAGAACAGCAATCCTTAGTGGCTTTCTCTCAGAGCCTTGTGTAGCTCCAGCTGCCATGCTCTGACAAAGCCCATGCTGTAAGTGCACAGAATCACGGTAATGAATGGCTACTAATGTCTTCAGCCCCTGATTTTAGTGGTTTGCTACACAGCAATAGAAACAGAAACTGGTACCTGTTATGGTCTGGTTGTGTTTCCCCAAATTCATGTATGAAAATTAATCACCAATAGGATAGTATTAAGAGATGGAGCATTTAGGAGGTGTCTAAGTCATGAGAGTGGGGTCCCAACAAAGGGGATTAGCAACCTTATAAAAAGGCTGGAGGCACCCCGCTAGGTGCTTTTGCCCTGACACTGTACTCTTCCATCATGGAAGGACACAGTGTTCATCCCCATTTGTGCTTTTGCTTTCCACCATTGCCAGGATCTGAAGCAACAAAATACCATCCTTGAAGCAGAGAGCAGCCCTCACCCAGCAGTGAACCTGCACATGCATTGATCTTAGACTTGCAGCCTCTATAACTGTGAGAAATCAATTCCTGTTCTTTACAAATTATTCCGTCTCAAAAATTTTGTTACAGCAGCAGGAATGGCAAAGACAGTACCTGAATGTCTAGTGCTGTTATAACAAAAACCTCACGTGTATGGCATTGGTTTAGGGATCTGGTAGCAGATAGAAGCTGGGAAGGGTTGACAACGACATAAAGGCTGCAGAAATTGCTATTGGAAATTATAGAATAGTGGCTGTTGAAAGAGAAACATTCAACAAATTAAATTTAGCAGAATTTGTTCAGGTGAAGAACAACTCCCGGATCAGGCAGCGTGGAGAACCAGGAGGGGTTCGGAGCCCTCCACCCAGCAGTGTGGATAGGCGGTGTGGTCATCCCTCAGTGTTCACTGGGGCTTGGCTCTAGGCCTCTGAGACGCCAGAGCCCACAGATGCTCCAGTCCCTGGCATAAGATGGCACAGCACCGGCACATCACCCATACGCATCCTTCCGTGCCCTGCCATGCCCTTTAAATCTTCTGCAGGTTATGTATACTTGGCACAATAAAAACGCTAGATAAATTGTAATTGCTTAGGGAGTCACGGTAAGAAAATAAAGTCTGGATGAAATAGTTATGGACCACCATAGTGAGACAAGAAGGCAGGATCAACAGAACAGACTGCTGGGCACTGAAAATTATTATACTTTGTAACATGGCACATTGCATGTCTACCCTTGTGCTCTTTGCAACAAATCTGTCATGAGACTCTGAGAAAACCACAAAAGCAAAATGCTTACATGAAATAAGGGAATTGTTACCAAGGAAAAACCCAAATAAACTCGCTAGCTTTACTTGGTCTTAGTAAACTTAAAAATCACTGAATTTGAAGGTCACACAGCTGGGCAATTTATTATCGGTTTGCCGCTAACTTTGCTGTAAATAGCACCTCTGTTGTGTGGGTTATGATGCCAGTTGCATAGGTCACTCTGCAAAAATTCGAAGGCCACTTTTGTGAAAACACCAACTCTTCTCTTAAGCCTACAGAAATCTGATAAATGACAAAAATAAGATAAAATCTTGGCAGCTCTGTCTTCATATTATGTTTGTCCCCTTTGCTGTCTTAACCCCTGGGTCAGATTCTACTCAGCTCTCATGTTAAATGTTGATCATTCTGAAATGTTTAGTCCAAGACCACAACACAGGGTAACTTGGTCTGTTGTCCATTGCAGCTGGTATGCGTTTTCTTTTCCTTTCTCTCTCTCTTTTCTCTGCTGCCAGCCTTGTGCTTCAGCAGCTGCAATGGCCCGAGTGCCTCAGTTCCTTCAGCCGTATCACAGAGCCCAGGCTGAACTCCAAGGCCAGAAGGCTTGCACAAAATGATGGCACCCGCTATGAGTAACTCAGATGTTCCTAAGACAAACTGACCGTGACCACCTGGTGGCTCAATCTCTCGAGAGACACCTTTTGGAACTGGGTCCTGGCACACTGCTGGAAATGTACTGGGCTTTTAGCCCACCCGAGCAAGTCCATAAAATCTTGCTGCTCTCTTTCTTCTGCAAGCAGCCTGATCTTCCTTTTCTTGATCAGTGCTGGTTCTCTTCAGCTGAAGTTCCCCTGAACTTCCGCCTTCTATTAAAGTCTTGCCTGTGTATGTGTTTGCAGTGCTTGGCTTAGTCTCATTGTTACCACCTCTGGGTCAGAGGTTCTGTCCAGTGTCACGAATGTGTCTAACACAGACACAACTGCTGTGGACCTAACTCGATAAGCATCATCTGAGGTTGGTTGAATCTGTGGGTGCAGAACCTGTACATAAGGAGACCAACCATATTTACAGACAAAGGAGGAAGTAATGTGCAGAAACAGCTTGGTTGGTAACAGTTTGGCATTCACCTTATTTTGGGCATGGTGTGATAAGGCATTTGCCTTATATGGACATGGTCTGACCAGTGGGCAGCCTGCGATTGGGTGCAGCTCAGCTGCTGTGGTTGGCTGAGATTCTGGACTACAGTTTGTTTATATACTATGTAAGTCATGTTACAATGTGCCATGTAGTGACTCTAAGTATGGAGGCAGGCTTTGGCCAAATTTCATTTAAAGAAACAGGGGCATAGGCTATGGATTAGCAACATGAAATAATAAAATGAAAGAAAGAACAACTAATAAATTTGTCAATCTGGCTAAGGAGAGTTTCAAGCAAAATGGCAGGTTCATTTAGATGCTGACAATAAAGTACAGAAGGAACAAGATAAACTTACAGAACTGTTCATTTCTTCATGTATTTATTGGCCATTTATACTTCTTCTGTGAAGAGTCTATTCATTTCACTTGCCCATTTTAGCTGTTTGGTTTCCAAGTAGAATTTAATGGTAAAATTTTCAATGCAAGACAAAAGATTTTCAAAGTAAAAATGATCAAAGGGCAAAAGTCAAATTGAGAAGCTGCCAAGAAAGCATAACTTCCAGTTAAAGAACAGAGCAAGAGTGTCATCGTTGAAATCTCAAAAAGAGTTAAGGCAGTGCCTCATAAACCACTTAAAAACTTCCCTACGGAGAAACTTCCTGGACCCTCTAGAGTGGAAACAGCACTTCTGAGATTTTTAAAGGTTTTGCCCCACTGCACACTGATTTTGAGGGTCCTGTCTCAGATCTGGGGATATTCCATGTTGTAAGCTAGCTCCACCATCAACACAGACTGGGCACATTCGTGTCTTTCCACAATGTCAGAATTTATTGAATAACAATAAATTCGTAAGATACTTCAATTTCAGCAGCCTTATCTGACCAAGTACTCAAGATTTCACTTGATAGCCAATGAGCTGAGCAATCACAGGTTCTTTTGTTCCAATCTTAGTCGCCAATGGCTGTAACACTCAAGTCACACATCACACTTCACATAGTGACATGTAGGTTACAGAATGATTCCGAAAGCTTTAACAGTGGTTGCAGGATTCAAAGAGGCAGAACTGAGAGCAAAGGGAAGAGCCCACAGAGACCATGAAAAGTCACCACAGATAGCCAGATAATGTTATAGACCAGACAGAGCTTGTGGGTGTTGGGTTTGTTGAGATCACAGAGTTGGTTCAAAGCTCAAGACCAGATGGTAGACAGTTTGAGTGGGCACTGTCAAGCAGGAAGATGGGTTGAGCTGAAGCTGGGGGACAGAAAGCCAGAGTTCACCTGTGTCAACCTCGTGATGTGTTCATCAGGTGGTCTGATGAGATGAGAGGTCGGTGTGTGTCACTGCTGTACCCCATTGTGGGGTGTCCCTCCTTTTGCGTGATCTCGGTGAGAGGTTACATCATTTGTTGGTGCCATGTGTCCAACAAGTTCACGAGGTCTGGTTTTCTCTGATATAACTTTGACATGCTATATGTCCATGTGTATTAGTTAGATTTTCCATTGCTGAACAAAGTAGGGAATCCCACAACTTAACAATGGAGAGGGTTATTTTGGTTTGTGGTTTCAGTGGGTCCAGTCCATAGTTAGCAGGCTGCAAGGCAGAAATCACATGGCAGAACGGCATGGCAAAGTTGCTCACACCATAGTGGCCAAGAGGCAGAGAGAGAAAAGGCAGGATCTGGGGACAAGAATTCACCCTTCCAAGTCACGGTCCCAATGACCTGCCCCTTGTGATCCTCAGTGACCCATTCCTTCCTAGCAGGCCCTACCTCCACACTTTGGGAGGATGTTCTAGATCTAAACAGTAACAGCATGTGCCCCTGACTTATTTGACAAGTTTATAGGTGATTTTTTTAATTACCACAATTAATTTGTTTATCGGTTTGTGCCTTAGGATTGTGTTGTACAGCAGGGGGTTATATATATGTTTGGTGGCAACCCAACAGCTGGTGGTTATCTATTTGCACCAAAAAGTTACCAAGTCATTCTGCCTCAGCATTTGTACTCAAAATGAAACAAGTTGCTGTGTTTTATAAAATGGAGTCACTAAGGGCAAGGCATGGCCTAAAAGCTACTATTCTGTACAACAGGGAGTAACTCACAGTAGGGCACAGACTGCTCTACATGTTTTATTTGCCTTGGAGTTAATTATAATTTAATATACAGGGAGACTGGCAACATTAAAGGAATTGTATCATTTAAACTCAAATGGACAGATAGTCCCAGGACCTCAGACTTCCTATGAGTAGGAAGCAGGTGCTGAAAGCTACTAAGCTATAAGTACAGAGCATTTCTTAGAGAAAAAGAAAGACAACTCAAAAAGTGAAGCCAAAATTCCACAGGGAAGAGCAAAGGGCCCTGAAAAACTACTCATAAGAAGCAGAAATGAGCATTCTCTGTCCAAGGAGTCAGAGAAAATAGCTATATATACCTCACTGGACTTCAGAGTTGCTAAGAACAGTGGCAGCCAGGGGCCTCCTGTGCTGTGAGTTTTTGAGCAGAAACATTTACTGCTTCATTCTGTCTCTTTTCATAATTTTATGCTAGCTGGTAATAGCACTTGCTTTTTTGGTTTGTAGATCTTCACATCCAAGAAAATATAGCTGAAGAGCTGTTCAAATTTGTTTGCATCTTTGTTTGTTCCTGACTGACATGGTGTATCCTAGATTGTGAGCTTATTACAAAATGGGATGAGAATTTTGAGAGAGGAGTGAATGTATTTTGTGCATGGGAGTTATCAGCTGTCATGGTCAGAGGGCTGACTACAGCAGCTAGTCTCCAAATATAACCACTATCAATTTTTTCACTCTTGACATGCAAATGCCACTTCCCCACCAAGAGATGTAGTGTATTTTGCCTGGACTGGCTGTGTGGTTGCTTTGACCAATAAAATGCAGCAGCAGTAGTGTCTAGGACTCTTGAACCTCTGTCTTAGGAGAACTGGCAGCTTCTACCTCCTTCTTTTTGGAATGTGACTGCCATTTTAAGGAAGCCAATGCAATCACACACACACTCACACACACACACACACACACACACACACACATACACATACACACACACACAAGAACTGTACCGAGGAAGACCAAGATTCTCAAGCAATCAGCCTTAGTGAGCCCATAGTCTGTGGCCAGCACCAGTTTCCAGTCGTGTGAATGAGGCCATTTGGAGCAATCATCCCTCTCAGCACCTTAGTAAGTACCACAAAAGGAAGAACACTCAGTTGACCCACAGAATTGTGGAGACAATTATTTGTTTCAGTTTTAAACCACTAAGTTTCAGGTGGTTTGTTGTAGCAATGTGTAACCAAAACAGATAAAGATTAAAGCCTTGGAGATTGGCTGAGATGTCTCCAAGAAAGCATGTAAAACAATAAAATAAGAACAACTCTGGGGAGAAAAAGAATTTTAGGTAGTTGGGTGGCAAAAATATTCTAAGAGAGGAGCAGCCTGAGAAGAAGTGATCTTACACCAAGCAAAGGGAGGACTACTTCAAGACAGAGGAAACGCCCACAGTACCAAAGGCAGCAGAAAGTCCTACACAGTCAAGGAAGGACATGGAAATCTGCTATCATCTTTTGTAATGCGAAATTACTGACGCCCTTCGTTAATGCAGCTTTAGCAAAGTAGTAGAAATAGAAGCCCGACCCAGGGGGTTGAGAGAGATTTTTGGCCAGGAAATTCTACTTAATCATAATCGCAACCAAAAGAAACAACAGGTTCTCACATCTCTTATAACCGAGTGTCTCAAAAGGAAGTAAAACTAATAGAGCATTTGGTAAACAGGGCCATGGGGTCAAGAGAAGTGTTACATTAACACACTCGTGGTTTCCCAACAAGCTCCAGAGCCTGGCTTTTTATAAATGGCCATCTTCAGACTGACGTGTAGCTTCAGCTGCTCTGTTAGTCCATGTGGTTCTGATGGAAGCTGGGTAAAATTGAGCTTTCACAATGCGTGACATCAAGTGAGGCAAGGAGCCCTGTATTGGAGGCTCTGCTGCTCGGTTTGCTGGTAACTATCTGCAGTAAATCAGTTCCTTCTAAGCCTTGTTCCCCTCCATCTGGGACGTGGATTACACTGGAACACTTCGAAGGGCCTTTCAGTGTTAACATTCTCTAAAAGAGACTTCTCAAATTTTTTTGCATGTGATTATTATGCTTCGTCCTCGTTGCCTCCCAGAAATCCAAACTATGAGTAGAGACTAAGTCAAGCATTTCACCAAGCAAGACCCTTGCTGCTCAATACCTAACTACAGTGCACACGATGTTGTCATCGCTAGTGCATCTCCCCTGAGAGCAGCTTTAGTATAAAGTACTCAACGAAGTGTCAGCTTCCTCCTGGGACTGAAAGAGGCCCAGGTCACCCATCTCGGGTTGTTCTGGGTCCCAAACTTGAAAGCTAAGATTTTTGCCTTGGACATAGCTAGAATGGTGAGGCATGTGGGTATGTCCAGCAATAACCCAAGCCACCAAGCAAAAAGGGAGAAATGGATGAGGTACTAAGGACAGTTTATTTTCTAAAAGAATGTGTGTTCCTCACTTTACATGGGCTGAGGAGACAGATGCCTACCACTTAAGATGGTACACAGACAAGAAAAACACCCCAGGAATCAATATCCCCCTTTCCTGAGGGTCAGAATGTTTTTCACACTTAAGGTTTATTGGAGGATACTATTTCTGCATCTGCTTCTTTCTTTTCTATTTATAATTTGTACTTTCATCTCGACTGTATGGGAAGCTTTTGTTCTCAGGCAAAATTAAGGACCAAGCCAGAGAGTGAACAATTTTTCCTCAATTAGGAAATGTTGCTAATTGGTATTACCGCCTTTTTAGAGGAAAAAGTAAACTGGAGAGATAAATCTCACTGCATCTCTTGCAAACAACATCATAAGTCCTGTACTTTAATTTTAACAGTATTCGTACTAAAAAAAGAAAAAGAATTGTGTTGCAGAAAAAACAATTGATCACTGGTTGTAAAGACAAGGGTCCTTTGAATACTCACATTAGGAACGATGAGTGTGCACGTGCTGGTTAGGAGGAGGCACAAGTGCCTGTCACCACGGGGGTCTACCTGGGGGCGACGGTGAGGCAACAGAGAAGCTGGAGGCTGCAAAGAAGCATCGGAGGGTGAACTGAGGTGCTGCCTGACAGGGATTTCTGTCAGTACGCGCTGTGCTGTGGGGTAGAATGCTCCCACCATCTCTCTCCAGAGCCTGGCTGAGGGCGCAGACCCCACAGACAAAGGGGCTTTGTTTCAACTCCTGCCCCCCCCCGCACACACCATTCATTGGCTGTGGTGACTCTAGGCCATGTGACTTTGTGCGATTTAATCTAACGACTCCATACTAAATAGTACCTACCTTGTAAAGTTCTTGAGAGAATTAAAAGTGTAATATGTGCAAAGCTTATAATAGGCCTGGCTCATACTAAGTGATATACTTATCACTACTTGCTAATACTTCGTGAAATTCAGTTTTTTGGTGGAGTGTGGTTGAGACCGAGAGCTGAGTTTGCATTTAGGGACCAGTCATATTTGATATTTTTATAAGAGTTGGTGTTGTTGCTGCTGTTATTATTTCAGACCTCCCTCTTCATGTGTATCCATGGCCCATATCTTTTGCTTGACTACCTCACATGTATGACCATTCTTTTATTCCTTTATTCATTCAACAAATACTGAGCACTTCCTACTTTCTACACATCAAACATGCCAAACATTCTCCAGGGTGGTGGTAAATAACACAATCAAAATCTTTATTCCTAGAGTATTTGTATTCTCAAAAAAAGGATAGATTGTTGCCAGGGCAATAAGTCAAACAAGATAATTGCCAATTCCAGTGCCCATTGTGATCAGAATCAAACAGGTCTGTGGGATTGACACTGACTTGGGAAGAGTCACTTCTTCAAATAGGTTGGGCAAGAAGGCCTGTCTGAGGACAAGAGCCCAGACTTCAGAAGTCACTGGTACCCAGGAAACAACCACAAGAGGGTGTTGGGCTGCATATTCCAATCAAGGACGAAGGAAGTCCGGGGACAGCAGAAATGGAAGATGGCTTGGGGTTTGAGCAACTGAAGAGTAAAAGAAGGGGCTGAGCTCAGTGAATGACAGCAAGAATGAAGGGCACAAAGTCAAGTGATAGGAAAGGGTCTTCAGTACCTATTTTTCCTTTTTAAAAAAGATTATTTTATTCATTTATTTTGTTACTCTCACACATAATAATTGTACAGATTTATGGGATATTTTTCACACATAATAATTGTTACAGATTTCATTTATTTTGTTATTTTCACACATAATAATTGTACAGATTTACAACAATGTGATGTTTTGGTACCAATATATATTGTGTAATGATCGAATCAGGATAATTGGCATATTCAGCACCTCAAACATTTATCATTTCTTTTTGAGGTGAAATATTCCAGACCTTCTCTTCCAGGCAGCTTGAAGAAGCATACAACACATTGTCAGTGACTATAGACACCTAGCACGCAGCAGAACACCAGAGTGGATTCCTCCAGTCTGACTGCAAGTTTGTACCTGTGGACCGACCTCTCCATTTCATTTTCGTACAGCACTTTTGTTATCCGCTGTTACCAGGAGTGCCAATTTTCTTAGTTACTAGATTCCCTTGTCAGTTTTGAGCACGCGCCCTCCCTGTCCTGTTCAATGTAAAACAATGCTGCACAAGGCCAGCGGCTGAGCAAATGAAACTCAAAATTAGAAGCGAGAAGAATGCAGAAGTGAGAAAGTATTTCTACGTGTAGAAGCACTTGGTAGAACACTAGTGATTTTCCCAAGAGGAAAATTCTGGTTTGTAGTTCTGCTTTGTCACTTCTGGTGAACTCTACGGGGAAATATTCACTTCAAAGACCTAGGAGGGCCCTGGGCCTGGGGAGGAGGGACCTTGAATGAGGCCGGAGGCGAGAATGGGGTTCAGCTTCCGAGTACCTGGGGGAGGCAATCACATGGGTGCCGTGGTGAGGCATCTTCCTGGGGAGGAAGGGACCAAATTCGCTTTGTGGGATGAGGCAGCCCTTTCACTCCAAAGGGATTAATTATATGATGTGATTCATACATGAAAATGCCATCTGTGAACAAGCGCACACTCTTACATCAGAGTCCCTCGAGCTTTCTCCCCTCTCTTCCTGCGGTCCTGGGGATTGAACACAGGGCCTTCACACTAAATCCCCAGGCTTTTTTAATTTTTAATTTTGAGACAGGGTCTTGCTGAGCCACTAAGTTGCCCAGGCTGGGCTCAAACTTGCAATCCCCGTGCCTCAGGCTCCCAGAGTGCTGGGATTACAGGGGTGCAGCCCCACGCTTTATAACCAATACATGAAGCACCTATAAGACAACTTTCATTCCAAATATTTTCTTTAAAAAGAACACTACAAGTGCTCCAGTGTAATTTTTATATGATTACACAAAGTTTAAACAGCCAAGGAAATGTCCATGCCTGGTCTGAAAAGACTATATAATTAAATGTCTAATAAAAAGAAAATGACCCCTAATTCCCACCACTTTTTTCTTACTTATAATCCTTGCAAGATCAAGAATAAAATTCAAGTTTTTACAACCTCATTATGGTGAAATTGCATTTACTAACAATGGGCTCTTTCTGCATCAAAATTCTGTACATTCAATAAGTGCTGCAAGTGTCAAATCAATTTACTCAGTGCTGTTTGATTTCCATACTACTGACTGCTCACCTCGCTGGACTCAGCGGTTCAACTTGTAACATCAACACACTTTCCCACCAAATGACAGTGGGGATTTTATTGTCGGACTCATTTCTTTTCTCAGAGAGAAAGAGATTGTCATCGTGTGTGTTTCACCGAGGGTGTCATGGGGCATTAATTTTGAGGTAGTTAAAAAACAACTTTGGGCTCCATAAAACAGGGACTGGGGGTATAGCCCTCAGGTGCTGAAGCTCTGGATGCCACTGATGACATTAGGGCATCTCACCAGGGAAAAACTCACATTTATAGAAAGCTTACTCTATGTGAAGCGTCTGCGTGTGCTAACGTCTAAGAACAATGTACTGTTTACTACCATGTGTTATTACACACGGTTCCCGGGGGGCTATGATGATATGAAAACATTAGAACTTCCCTCAAAGGCGCGTGTTTCATTTTCGTTACAATCTTCTGGGGCAAGTGATTAATGTTCCCATTTTATATACAATGGAGCTTCCAGCTTGGATATGAGCTCTGATTTTCTCCCTGTGCCCTCAGGAGGAAGCCTGGCAGTTTACTGCACAGTAACTCCAGAGAGAACTCCCTCTAAGGGAAGGGAAGGCGAGCGCAGTGACCTTGAACCAGTTGCAAATCCTCCACTGCAGGGGTCAGTGGAGTGTGCTGTTCGCCATCACAAGGGCTCGTGTCTGGGTCCTCAGAAAATAAAAGGATGCAAAACAAAGCAACCATAAAGAGTCGTTTCTCTAGAAATTGTGTATGCCCTTGGACCATGAGCAGCAGACCTTGCTCCCACCCTTCTCTGGCCCAGACAAGAGGGGCCCTTGCCTAGAGTCTACAGTCTGTCTCCCTTTCTTCTTTCCTAGTATAGTCTCCACTTGTTCAGTTAGCTTCCTTTTTGACAAGGAAACTTACTGGGAAGACAGCTCCATCCCATTCCGAAGGTAGACTTGGTTGGCCCAGGACCTGTCCCTTCCCCTTCCCATTGACTGGATCAAAAGTGAGCAGGTGACTTGATCCAGCTTTGCCAAGGTCTTCCGGGAAAATTCTCTCACATTTCTTTAGGAGAATACCCAGAAGCGACTTCCTCTCTGTGGACATTGTCGTGGTGGGTGTGTTCTGGGTCTCCTCAAGTAGTTTTGTGGCCAGATTAGAGTGAAACACTGAATAGACAAAGCCAGGGAAATCACAGGAAAGCAGAGGTCAAGTCCCTGAAGCTCATCAGCCTAAGGCGCTCTGTCAGGGGCTGTCCCTCCTGAAATGATTCTCTCCATCTTCCGTGAATTCGAGCCCATTTTCTAGCCACGGACATGACCATCCAAAGTGAAAGCATCTTTTCTTTGAAGGTTGTTGTGTCTGGGTGAAGATAAGCAGAAGTGTCATGAGCTGATTTCTAGGAGCCTGTATGAAACACCCAATTCGTGGAAACATTCATCCTTTCTTCAGTCTGATGCTAGAAGCGTAAATTGACGGCAGGAGCTCTACCATCATCTTAGCCCACGAGGACAGTGCCTCACTGTGGCTTTAGGAGATGGTGGAGTCGAAGGCTAGAAGGAGACCGGAAGAAGATGCAAGTTTCTTCAAGTGTTACTGAGCACCGTCACTACACAAGCCTCCCTGTCTCTGGCCTTGTGTATGTGAAAGAGAAGCAAAGCTCATCTAGCCGTTATTAGTTTGGGTCTCTGCTTCTTGCAATCTTAATAAATCATCACCAGTTAATTTGATTTTTTACCTTTGGATTTCTGTTTTATTGACTAACAGACAATAATTCCCAACTGTTTGAGCCAGATTGGATTTTCTATGAAGCAGCAATAAAAATCATCCTAACTCATATATGGAACGAGACAGTCTCATGCCCATGGCTACAAATCACTTCACACACTGATTCTCTAAAGCATGTAGTATATTAATTACCATACCAGGGTGGAGACAGCGTTGGAGACAGCATTGCCCAAAGGAACCAGCAGACACAAAGGTGGCCATCAGCAACTAAGGAGAAAAGTCTGGCTGGGCGTGGTGGCACACACCTGTGATCCCAGCATTCTGGGAAGCTGAGGCAGGAGGACTGCAAGTATGAACCCAGCCTGGGCAACACAGGGACTTAATGAGACCATGTCTTCAAAGTGTGTGTGGAGGGGGGAGATTGGAGACATAACTCTGTGTGAAGTCCCTGGATTCAGTCCCAGAGAGAGAGAAACAGAGAGAGAGAGAGAGAGAGAATGAGCGAGCGCTTCTACATGAGAGTCAACATGACAGCTAAGTGGAGTTTTGTGTGGGAGTTAATGCCAAGCACCCCAGAGACTCCCAGAAATATCTGACAAATATGTTTCACTGGCTAGATGGAATAGGATTAACTAAATATGCAGGCTCATCCTTGAATTCTGTTGTTTTCATGCCACATGTTGGTGAGAATAAAGCTGAATTCCATGCAGATGAGAAAATAATCTCAGAAAGGAGGCATGACTTGCACAAGTTCATGTAGCTAGTAGCACAATCGGAATACACACCACTGCTCATAAGAGAATTTTTAATATAATGTTTTTTCCTGATTAATGTTACTGCCTTTCTCTAAACAAATGCAACCTGGCTTCTGCCAGGGTTTTTTCTACTACTAAATGAGAAACCAAAGCATATTTACATTAACGCCCACATACCAGAGATAACTGAAGATAGCCTATCAGAATTGTTGGTACTCAGGAGTTCTCTTCCAAATACAAATTCTCTGACCCTGTGATCGCATCTTTGACTTTCATTAGCAATTTTAAGTTACATTTTTGAAGTTCAATTGCTATAATTTTAAATTGCCCACATGTTCCCCTTAACCATAAATAAGAATAAATAAGATTTAATTTAATCAATTGGAATGACCCAAATAATTTTTATTATTGGATATTTCAGTTGTTAAAATCAGTCTTTCCAGTTTCAACCACTTGGCTTCAGCTTTGGAACACATGTAAATTAGCGGGACTGGCAGAGGAAAAGCACACATTTTTCCAAGGATGGGTCAAAAAAATGTATGATTTTTTTTTTCTTTTCTGCAGGCTGCTGCCTTGCCAGTTGTAAGGGGTAAATCTCAAGAGACTCAGAAGCTCAATCTGAATAAACAACTGAAAATTTGGATGCTTATCAAAACTCTGGCAAAACTGGGCCAGAAATGAACTCTATTTTTTAGAGCTGTTTCTAGTATTTCCTGTTTCCAGTAGGACTGGACTATCTTGGGAAGAGTCTACTAATGACTGGAACCAGCTGGACATAACTGAAGAATACTCAAAGACTGAAAAAAACACACACAAACAAATAAGGGGAGAGAGAGTGTGTGCTGTTTCAAGCTGCAAGAGAGACAATGATACAATAACTATAACATGGTGCTGAGAAATAAGTTGACTTTTTACTTCTTTTATTTTCCTGAGGGCAGAAACCTGAAGAACTTTATCCTTTCTGCTTTTGGTACTGCTCCAGAAAAGAGGTCTGCAAAGTGGGCCTCTTGCCATCAACAGTGTGGATTGCAAACAAACCTATGCATGGCTTAATGCCATGGAGTGCTATTTCTCTACCATTAGCCATTAATAAATTACCATGCATCAACAACTTGGAAGAGGCTACAATGCGATCTACGATAAATAATAGTCTGATTATGAGTCATTCTTCCCTGTGCCAAATAGGACTATCCTCAGCTATTCCAAAGACATGGGCAATAAATCTGTTTAGAGAAAGGGATTCTGAAGAACCACTGAAGATCAAGGTTAACCCTCTGTGGGAAACACGACCAATCAAAGCACAACATCTCTTCCAACCTCCCTCTAGGGGAAAGTTATATACCACAAGTTGGAAAGCTAAGCAGTATTTCCCAGGCTCCCTTGCAGCTAGACTTCTGGGTATTGTTTGAATCTCACTAAATGGAATCCCCGGTGGAAGATTTGAGATGGAAAGTGAGATGAACACGATTCTTCTACTTCTCTTATTTCTGGAGGCAAACACCACTTTAGTATATCATAAGCCCAGTATTCTGTCACTAGCTTCTGGAGATGGGGGTAATGGCAAGGTTCAAGTGTAGACTGTGGCAGGCATGACAAAGTTCTGGAGCTGGCAAGTAGCAGGAGTTTCCTGGTCATGGCACACTCCTGATCATGTTGGTGTCTTCTATGTTCAGTTTGTCCCACTTTCCTCACTGTCACATTAGTGTTGTGTTTCTAGAGATGGCAGCTGCAGCAGAAGCTTGCAAATTTAGTGAACCTCCTCAGGATTGTGGAAATATAGAAGCCCCTGTCAGAAGCTCTGTTTTTTAATATAGCTTTGAGAGTTGTTCCTATTAGCTCAAACTTCCCCGGGATTCTATGAGCCACTGAATGTCCTCTACTAAATGTTTCAACTTTAAACGTGTTTGAGTAGATTCTGCTTCTGCAGCTGAACCCTGTTCATGTACTTCTTCCTCACATCCAGAAATTCCAGCTTTTTCCCAGGTTTTGCAGATGGGCCTGGGATAGACTGAATGAGGAGTGAGGGTGGAGTAGGAAACATGAGTGTCTCCAGGAGCAGATTGACCTAGGGGAAAGTTTTACTCTGGAGCCGATTTCTGAACTGATGAGTTGTGAAGGAGAGAGAAAATCAGAAGCCAAGAAATAGAGCCAAGGTCAGGGCAAGAAAGCAAAATTCTATATTCAATAAAAGAAGCTCAGATGAAGGCAGGGATTGAAGTCCGAAGTCAAGAAATTGACTTGAAAAGTTGGAAGCAAAGCAAATTTGGAGTGTGGGACAAGGGGAAAAATTCAGTTCTGGGCAACTCCAGTTATTCAGGTTGCTGCGATCCCCACAAGCCCAAGAAAACCCGGCATTCCTCGCAGGGTGTTCAGACCACCTTGGGAAGAACAGGTGACTCGTGTTTCCTCTAACCCTCTGGCCCGCTATGTTCCCTGTCTCAGCTTTGCGGTTCAGCCTCCAGAAGAGCTGCACCAGTCCCCAGGGTGTGGCCTCAGGCCACCGCTTCCAGCCGTCTACTTCCCAAAGTTCCAAGCCCTTGAGCCACCCTAGAGCAGATTTCACTCAAGGGCTGGGAACAGAATGGATGTGACAGAGCAGCGTGTTACAGAAAGCTACCAAGTCGAATGTCAGTCTGGTCTTCCCAGAGGGCTCTTTCCCCGAGTGAGCAGCCTACAGAGAGAACCAGTCCCCAGGACACTGTCCTCCAGGAGCTCTTCAATCAGGGCAGAGGCCGGGTTTGAAAGTGTAGTAGGGAGCATTTATGTGGCACAGAATCCCAAGAAGGGATGAGGAACAGCATGCAGAGCTCTGATGGAGGGATGATTGTGTTGGTCAGCTTTCTCTTGCTGTGACAAAATACCTTATAACTTATAAGGAGAAAGAATTTACTTTGGATCATAGTTTCAGAGGTTTCAGTTCCAGGCCACTCATCCCTGTTGCTTTGGGCCCGTGGTGAGGTGAGGCAGAGCATCTTGGTAGGCAGGCAGTGTTCAGTGGAACAAAATTTATGGATGAGAGAGCGAGCGAGAGAGAGAGAGAGAGAGAGAGAGAGAGAGAGAGAGAGAGAGAGAGAATGGGGTTCCAATATTCTATTTAAAGCCCCCCCATGACTTAACTTCTCCTGCTTGGCCCCACATCCTGAAGTTTCCACTACCCCCCCAATGGCACCATAGATTACCACCTCCAAACAGCGCCTTACACTGCTGGTTAAGGCTTTAACACAAAGGCCTTTGATGGCCATTTAAGAATCAAACTGTAACAGCAATTTTCCTTGAACCCCCTCCCACTGAAGTGGTTGGAAAGGAGCAGGGGTGGGCACCTGGAAAAGGGGCAGATGAAGCAGGATATTCATGCCGTCAGCCTTGGAAGGTTGGCGATCAGCAAACAGGTCTGTCTTCCTTACCACTCATCCTGGATGTGCCCTGGCTGAGCATGCTGGGTGAGAGTCAGCGCTAGAGCAGGCTGCTTGAAAGTGAATCTTCACTCCACTCCTCACCGCCTGCAAAGCTTGCAGGCACCCTTGCCTGACTCTGCATTTGTAAAGTGAAGATAACAGTGCTATCTATCTTACAGGATTATGGGAATATTAAATAAGAAAAATGGGTAAGAGGCCATAGAAAGGTGACCAAAACATCTGCGGTGCTCAATAAAAGGCCTGCTATTATTATAGTGACACAAGTGCCCTCCTAGAGGAACTAGACTGGGATAGGCATGTCATCTAAGCCTCAGCAGAAATCAGTGGGACATTACAGCATGATGAAGGGACACAGCCCCCCACTTGGCTATCTCCAAGCTGTGTGACATCGCCCAAGCTGCTTACCCAGTCCAAGTTTCAGTTTCCTTATCCATAAGATAGTGATGATTGATTATACCAACCCCATGGGGCTTTTCTGAGGATAAAATGATAGAATTTGTAATAAGGATAGTACAGTGACACTCTCATACTGTCTGAGAACTGGCTTCCTCTGCACTGATTCTTATTCTTGCTCTTCCATAAATAGGCTTTGAGAATTAAAAACAAACCTGCAACAGTAAGCCATGAACGTCACTCTCACCCTCCACTTCTACGTTTCCTCCTATGTTCTCAGTGCACTTTATGAACCAATAAACTCGGAAAAAGAAAATAAAGTCGAAGCAACTGTAAATACATCTTCATAAAACATTGCTCATAAGCAACTGATTCAATAAACTGGACTTGATAGAGGGCAAATAAAATCCTGTATTCTTTCTCCCGTGGCCTTTTCAATGTGCTCTTCGGCCCTCTCCCTGTGCCCACCCCCAAGCTGGTTCAAATCCCAGGTGAGGTCATAGCTTTCTCCATCATCCAACACGAATCCTTGATCCACACTTACCAACTGTAGGCAAGTTTGATAATAAATGTGTCCTAGATCATGTTCAAACAGTAAAGAAGACTAATTCACTGTAATGATCAAATCATCAAAACTGCAAGTACTCACGCAGGTAAAACTTTGCCCAGCCCCCAACACGGGCCTGCAGTGAGCAAAGCAGAGGGGCCGCTTCCTCTGTCTCTCCTACTCCATCTCTTGCCCTGATCCCTAGTTGTTGACAATGGGCCTGGGGGGTCCATAACCGGTGTTAGAGTCAGTGAAGGTCAGCATCATCTCTCTTCTTGGCCAGTCTCTGGGGAATTTCTAAGGCTTGTTCCTAAAACTAGTTGAAAGCCTTGCAAATCCTTTCCCACTCTGACAGGTGTACATTCAGTCATGAGCAACTCTGAACACTCACCCCCACTCCCAACAGAAAGTGGTCAGGCTGGTTGTCTTTGAAGATGACTGCAGGCCAGCTTCCTTCCAGGCCCCACATCCTAAAGGTTGCACTACCTCCCAACAGCACCATAGGTTGCCACCTCCCCACAGTGCCAAACGCTGCTGGCCAAGGCTTCAACACAAAGGCCTTTGGTGGCCTGCGGGTTTGCTGTTACCAACAGCACAGCTTGTTTCGATTCCGCCATTTGTTGTCACTCTGGCGTCAGGGTGCAGGCAATCAGTCCAGCCTCAGGCTCTCAGACTGTCCTTGTGAGAGTCACGCCCCAGTCCTGAACTCTCAAGCTCTTGGAGACGTTTACCCATCCCCGCAAGCAGCTTCCAGATGCCTTCCTTAGTTGACTTAGGGAAGAGCACGCCCCTGCCCCATGTGGTAGGCACAGAAATGGCCAGTACCCCACATTACTCATACACCCCGAGGTAATCTTATTCTCCAATACGGTCCTCACTTCTTTCTTCTCTTCTTCTGCAGCCTGGGAGGGACCGAGGGGTTAAAGCTGGCAGAATGAGTTGCGTGATTTCACAGCATGTTCTACGTGGGTTGTCTGGCCCTTTGCTGCAGATAAAACTATATAAAGCACCCGTTGTACTCTGAAGTTCTTTTTTAACATCTTGTCTAAGATAAACAGGCTTCACAAATTGAATTTTTCAAAATAAAACCATACCAAAATTAGCATTTCATTCAAGATTCTAAATTATAATCAAGTTCTCATTCAGCAAAATTAAGGAATCCAAGATTTCCTGTCTGTGCCGTCAGCACTAAAAAGACAACATCTGCTCACATTGACGGGCTCCGCCAGACGCACACGTGTGAAGGCATCGATGGGCTACCTTGAGCAGCCAGGTCAGCAAACCCAGGGCTGGCAGGGATGATGTCACGAGACCCTTATATCACTGCATCCTGCAGCTTATTCTCATCTCGTGGCATGCCAGGTATCCTGATGAAAACACAAAACAGAAAACTTGACCTGATCTTAACCTGTCTGTAAGCCAAGTCTCTAGAAGCGTGGACCTAGATGAAAAAATGACACACTATTTCCATCATTTTTCCAGCCCGCCATTGCAGGACCTTTAGCCTTCCCCACCATCCATGTGGCCCCTGGAAGCTTGTGGGAGTTCCCTGGAGAAATCTCACATGTGTCATCGAACTGTTCTTTAGACTGCCTTGGCTCTCTGTCATTTTCTTCCTTTATGGTCCTGGACTCCTAGAAGGAATTTTAAGAGAAGCTTCTCATTCCTATGAAGGTGAACCAGACAGATTGCAAAGTTCTGGTGAACCCACACAGGGCTCCATAAAGCCACCGTATGGTTGACTTTTGCCACTGTGAGTGCCACTGCCACCTATGTGTGATTTTTGTCATCCACATTACAGGCCGTCAAAGCCACCCAAACCAGCCCAAGGTGGGACCAAAGCCACTCCACCTTCTCCATCATGACAGAGAATCCTCTGACTCCCCTGGAGTGGCACCCCCGCCATGTGGGTCCCTGTGTGACTCAGGCCCTGGCTCTGCCACAGATTCTACAGAAACCACTTCATTAAGACTTGGGGACATGCCCATGGGAAATCAGAAAGACAGGCGTGGGAGAGAGACAGTAGACTGGGACTCTGAGACACCTGCTGTGCCACACGTGTTGGGCCTGGATTCTTTTCTTGGAGGGTAAGTTCTGCCCCAGGAGAATGCACCACAGAGGTACATTTGCATAAGCCCAGGCTTAGGTAAACCCCATGGTGAAAACAGATTCTGACCGAGAATCCTGACTTCCCACAGGTTTTCACGGGGAAGTGATGTGGACTGGTCACAAAACTCACCAATCAATTTGCAGCACTCATTGATGTCAGCTGAGGCAGGAGAGTTGATCTCTTTACATAAGAGACTGTCAATGTTATTCTATAGGATACGGTCATCTTCTGAAATGGAGAAAAACATCAAGGACTCTCCATCATCAGCAGTCCTGCCTTATGTGGTTGTCCCCCCACTGAAACATCTTCCATGAACACAAGACAGTGTACATAGATCCCTGTAGCCCAATCATCTTGCCCTAGTGTCACTGGCCCCAGATAGTTCACTTTACCTTATCTTGGCACCTCAGTTCTAACACTCTGCCCCCATTTTATCTGAACAATAACATTCCTAAGAAAATCTATACTTCCCACAATGTGTTATGTAATATATAACATGATATTGTATTATACAGTATAATATGATGTGTTCGTATTATATACTACATACATAACATACTGTATATATAACAATACATCACATACTACATATATAATATATTACAACCAAGTGGACAAACTTGGAAAAAGATGAATCAACTCAACCTGGAGCACCAAGTACTGACAACCTACTAGGTAAAAAGTATTAGAATAACAAGATGAACCAGACAGACTTCATGGAGTTTACCATCCATAAAGGGCAAAAAGGCTTAAGGATATAAGGTTGAGTAAAAGCTGGGCTTCTCCACTGTTATGGTTTTATAGTTTTAGATCTAAACTGTCCCCACCTTCCTGGCTGCACTGGCCTAGAACAAAGGAGCCAATTGACCATGGACTGAAATCTCTAAAACTATAAGCCAAAATAAACTCTTTCCTCCCTTAAATTGTCTTTTCCAGATATTTTGTCAGAGCAACCAAAAGGTAATATCCACTTAATTAACTCTGTGTTTATTAATTAACTTCACTACATATGTTTACTCATCCTTAAAATGGAGTTAAGTATACTTGGTTTGCTGCGCAGAAGTAAGAAGCCAGTACACATAAACCACTCAAAAAGGCCTGCCCCATGCTGCTGTCTTCCCCAGCTGACTTTGCACACACAGATTCCACCCCCTGGCCACAGCCAAGATAAACTCCACACCTTGGCTTGAACAGCTGCCATAGGCCAGGGTGTACAGACAGAGGGGTACCTGGAGAGGCAGGGCACCTCACAAACCCACAGGCTGAAAACCTGAGTGGAGAAAATCATGACTTGCTAGCTTCTAAGACTGCAGATCATGGAAAGAAATCATTCATTCAAAAACACATAGAATTTTTAATGGATTCAACTTTTTTCTCTTGATTTTTTCCCCTCATTGGCTTTTTTGTTGGGGGGGGCATTGGGGGTTAGTCTCTCTTTTTTTCTTCTTTTCTACTTTTAGGTTTTTTCCATCTAATTTTTCATTTTCCTTTTTTCTGTAGTTTGCTCTTTCTTTTTCTTTTTCTTGTTCATTTTTTCTGTTTTCTAATACTATTAATTTCCCTTTATTGCTCAATAGGCTCTCCTATCTCACTTTTTTCTCCTCTTTGTCACCTTCCACTGACTAATATTGCATTTTACTTTTCTCATTCTCTGCTTCCCCACCCCCTCCATCTTTACTAGTCTAACTATTAAGCTTTAGCAAAATTTGGATAGTTAATCTCCTACTATTAAGTGTTAAATACTGTTCTATTATTGGTAGAGGCAAAGTTGCTCTATTTAGTAGGTATTTGCTATAGGTCAATAGTTGGTTTGTCTTAGCGTTTATACTACAATTATGGATCTTTTTGCTACCGTTCAGAGTAGTACATTATTGGTTCTTAGGGGATATGAATAGCCAGTTCATCTTTGATACTATTATTATTATTATCTATAAAAACAGATGCAGTTGGCCTCGGCCTGTGAGCTGTAGTTAGCCAGACCCCATTAGATGCAAATGGCAGCCCAGGAGCTATGTAATATGGACAGAAGTTGATAGATATGTGCTCTGGAAGGCAAGAAGGCAAAATGTTGCAAGAGACAGCAATAAGCTTATGAAGCGCTGTAGACAATATGGGTGGGAGAAGAAAGAAAATCGGCCACTGACTATAGGAGAACCAGGGAGTCCAATGGCCACATGAGTGGTTTCCTGGGCCAGTCTGGGGAAAAGCCTGGTCAGAATGGGTCCAAAGAGTGTGAGCATGTGCATAAATACTCTCCTGAAGATTTTAAATTCCTGGCAAAAAAGGTGCTCTATAAATGATCTATAATACCCTCTTACCCCAGAAAGAATGGCTATTATTAAGAAATCAAATAATAAGAAATACTGGTGAGGTTGTGGAGAAAAAGGAGGCCTTTTGCATTGTTGGTGGCAATGTAAACTAGTACAACTACTATGGAAATCAGTATGGAAATTCCTCAAAAAGCTAAAACTAGAAATTCCATTTGACCCAGGCATTTCCCTTCCATATATCTTCCCAAAAAAGTCAAAGACATATTACAGCAATGCATGTATACACATGTATATAGCAGCACAATTCATAATAGCTAAATCTTGGAAGCAGCCTATATGTCCCTCAACAGATGAACGGACAAAGAAAATATAGTATTTCTGCACAGTGGAGTACTACTCCATCATAAAGAAAAATAAACTTGAATCATTTGTAGGAAAATAGGTGCACCTTGAGACCATAATTTTAGGTGAAAAAATGAGACACACAAACTTAAATACAACATGATTTCTTTTATATTGAGAAATCTAAATTATAAAAAATGAGCATGTCTTAGTCACTTTTCTCCTTGCTGAGACAAAATACCCAACACCCGAAGTTAAAGAAGGAAAGGTTTATTGTAGCTCACAGTTTGTAGAGCTTTCATAGTTTGCTGGCTCTAAGGCAGGGTGGCATGTAGAGGGACATCACAGAGGAGAAACAGCTCATGGCAGGTAGAAGGCAGCAAAGCAGCAAGCAAAGAGGTGAAGCAGCAGCAAGCGACAAGCAGCAAGTGACCAGTGACAACCCTCTTTCTGGCCTTTATTTTCTGTCCAGATTACCTGCCCTTTGGGTAGAACTCATATCCAGGGTGGGGCACCCTTAATCCTACCCAGAACTATGCCAAACCAATCAGGGGACGAACTTAGTAATCACACACTCTTGATTCCAGCATCACACACTTAATCCCAGTGTCACACACTCCAGATCCAGCCACCTCCGAAAATACTCCACCTATGACCTCAGGCTTTAGAGGGACGTCTAGACACAAGCCATAACAGAGCAAGTTAAAAGGTAGGGAACAAAATAGGAAGTAGAGAAATACATAGATTTATTTTCAAATGGCAAGAGGATTAAGGGATGGAGGGAAGGGGAAGGAGGGAAGGGAAAGGGGGTGAAAAAAGAATAGACATGTTTTATGTACATGCACCAATTCCCCACAAGAAATGTAATCATTATATAATGCAAACATGTACTAATAAAAAAATAACAACTGAGTAAACATGCCTTATACTAATAGCATACATAATAATGATCAGTGGATACGGACATGGACATATTGCTTCTGATACAATAAAATGAATTATGTAGAAGTGCAATAGAAGTACAAAAAACTATATATAATTATGTACCCTTGTTTGAGCCAAAGTTGTGTCCACTATTAAGATTCAGATACACTTCCATCCATAGAGATTAACTGGTTGCCTATACACTGAATCTGGATGACCGGGTCACAGGAAGGGCTCATAAAGATTCAGCTCTGTCCTTCTTAGTCAGTGATTGTCTACAGAATTAAAGACATACGTTTATCAGGTGTTTATTTGTGTGAAAAACTAAGGAATTTCTTTAGAAAATTAAGTTTATTGTTCAGCATTATTCATCCACCAGGCGGGGCAGAGAGGACTGGTCAACCTGTGGTTTGGTTACTCTGCAGCCAGCTGTGGCCAAGTGGGTGGGATGGTGGGTAAACTGGGCCCACGTATTGACATTGTCTAGTATCAGTGGGCAGGTGTGGAAGACCAGTCGGGGTTGTAGAGCAGTGTGACAGGCCAAGGGAACAGAGCAGTCATTCATGCCAGTCCAAATACAAGGAAGTAGATGGAGTAATTGATTGGCCCATTTTTGTAGTTCTGACTCTACTGACCTCTTCGTGGCCTCGAATTTCCACTGCTGCTTAGGTTCATTCATGGACTTTGCCTTGAGAGAAGGCCAAAACAAGCTCATAACCTTACTCATCTCCCCAGACTTCCAAACTCCCAGCTCCCAAGGAAAAGGTTCTCCTTTACTTGCCTCCTCATTTCTAGCCTCATACGGCTCTCCTCTCCATCATACACTCCTGCAAACTTAAAGCTCTCTTCCACACCACTCTCTTTCTTGTCCCCTTAATGAAGTCAACCACCAGCCCTCTGGGAAGGAAGCCCAGAGCTGTCGAATGAGCATGACTTTGGGCGTCCTCTAGGCCTGGTCTAAATCTAGCTCTGTTTGTCACTAATGTAATACTTTACAAGTCACTGCATTGATGTGAGTCTCAGTTTCACAGCCCATAAAATAAAATGAATAAAACATACCTTATGCTACCATTGCAGATTAAATAAAACACTGCAAGGAAACCCCTAGCACAGGCTGTACCAGAGCTCTTGGGAATCATCAGCTCTTATTTTCTACTTCTGAAAGTATTCCACATCCATTGTCTAGTCTTGTTTTCTCTGACACACCCCAGTGACAATAATAACCTCCTTGTGTTCTGTAGTTCCCTTCCCCCACCTCTAAGCTGCTGTCAGAGCCCTCTTCCTCAGCACGATTCCAACCCCTCCACTGCCCAGATGGGAGCTGTTTCACGATACCTCCAATGCCAAGGCGTAAGTAAAGTTCAGACTCTTTAGCATGGTATGCAGATTTTTCATATTTAGCTCCTGCTTCCTCTGTCCGCTACCCAAACTAGATGACTCCCAGCTCCTCCCAAACTCTCCATGCCTGTTTACACTGCTCTCCCTGCCTGGGATGCCCAAACTCCTCCTTCCTCTCTGTCAACATTGTGTCTATCCTTCAGTGTTCAGTGTTATCGTCCCCTCACCCATGATACCTTTCCAAATCACCAGTTGCAATCAATTTTCTTCTGAATTTCCAAAGAGCATTTTAGTAGCTTTCACATGGTTCTCTATTACAATGGTATCATCAGTGTAACAGCCTCAACCCTTTTGTGACGTGAAGTAGAGATGAAATACGTAGAACCAAATACTAGATATGACCTGAGGCCTTAAAATGGCTGAGAGTTCTGTGGAGCCTTCTCTTCGTAGCTTACTGACAAAATGCCATATATGGATCATAAGACCCCGCAGTCCTGGCTACCAATGATTAAATAGGACTTCATGCCTGCGACAAAGGTAATCGTTATATAGGCAGGTTCTTCTAGGAAGATTTGAATTTGAGCCACGTAGTGAGTTGGACGAACTAGCATTTGAGAGAAGCTGCAAGGTCAGTAAACAGACACCAGGAGACAGACAAGCTGTGCATAACCAATAACTGTGAAGTTGAGCAGAAAGCAGAGAGAGCAAAGACAAAAGATAATAAGTGCTGGCGAACTCTTACAGGCTGTGAGGGCATGTCAGTGAGTATGGTCTTTATGGAAATCAGTATGGAGTTTCCTCAAAAAACGTGAAAGAGGGAAGCCATGTGATCCAGCGATCCCCTCCTAGGTATACATCCAAAAGAAATGACATCAGTCTGTTGAAGAGACAGCTGCACCTACATGTTTATTGCAGCACTATTCACAAAAGCCAGGGAGTGAAAACAACCTCTGCCCTTCAACCGATGAATGGGTACAGAAAATGCAGTCGGTACACACAACGGAATACTATTCAGCCATACAAAGAGTGGAAGCCTATCATTCGTCAAAGTATGGCTGGAACTGGAGATGATTAGGCTAAGTAAAACAAGCCAGGCACAGAAAGACAAGTGCCGCACGCTCTCACTCGGATGTGAAATCTAAAGCGTTGACCTTTAGAAGTTGAGAGTAGAATGGTGGGTATTAGCGACGGCATAGGGCTGGAGCAAGGTTGGTGTACAGGTGCTAAGTTCCGGTTAGACAGGAAGAAGGAGTTCTTGCGTGCTACTGCGTAGTGTGGTGACTGTATACGGCAGTAATATACTGTGCATTTCCAAAAGCTAGAAGAAAGGATTTTGAAAGATTGCACTCTAAAAGGATAACAAATATCTGAGAAGACAGATATGTTTTCATTTTTGTGTTTTGAGACAGAGTTTTGCTGTGCAGTTCAGGCTGGCCTTCAGCCCGGGTTGGCCTCAAACTCACCAATTCTTCCTGCCTCAGCCACCTGAGTGCTGGTATTATAGGCTGCACCACCACACCTAGCTTGGAGATAGATATTTTTAACCTGATTTAAACATTATGAAATGTATACATGTATCAAAATATCTGTGGTACCTTACAAATATATATGATTTTGTATTTTTATTTCTCAGTTAAAAATAAATTAAAAAGGAAAGAGAGAGAGCAGAAGAGCCAGCAGGGTAACAGATATAGACTCAGTCCTGTAGAAGCAGCAAAGAGGGAAGTGGAGTCACAACAAAAGTGACCACTAGAGTTGTAGCTGGGACCTGGGGTGATGCGATGCCTGGTGCCTCCTTCTAGATCTCTGCTGGGCTGGTTTTTCAGCTGATGTTGATTTTCTCAGCTTTTCTCGGTAGCTGAACACCTTTCCAGTAAATCGCATCACCTTAGGGAACTAAGTCTTTGTTGTTTACCATCTAGAAGATCCTGCCACAGAGTATCCAGACATGAAATAATGCTCGCCGTGCCTCAGTTTCCTCTTCAGAAACAGAAGTAGCCCTCTCCAAATGTCCCACAGCACTTACTGAAATGCATCAAGGCCCACGGCCTCTCACACTGTCCAAACAGTAAGGAGTATCCTGTCATGTTTCAGGGACTCTGTTTGCTTTCATCTCAACCTTGGCACTTTATTGCTTAATACTGTGTTGTTTAAAAGTTCTGGCTCATCCCATTGTCTCCGAATGACAGATGTCAGCTTCCTAACCCAACAGGTTACTCCAGGCCACTATCCCAGCTTTGCAGATGGGGCAATTGGACAGAAGGAGGCTGGCAGGAGTGCTGCGGATTAGGGGTGAGCCCATAATTCCTGAGGTGCCCAGCTCTTCTTCTCCTCTAGTTCCTACGTGATTACACTGAGATAAATGAATATATTAAAAAAGAAGAAGAAGAAGAAATGAAAGGAAAAAATCACCTACCATCTTCAAAGATGGATAGTCACTAAAGCAGCAACTTGACAAGATGATTGACTTCCTCCTGGGAGCCCTTTCAAAACCTATAGCAAACGACAGATTCCAAGCCCTCCCTGGAGCACCGCGCTCCGTGGGCACTGCCAGGGTTTAATCTGATAACCTGATGGATCTGAAGCCAGTTGGCTGCCCTGCTTTTGCATCCCTGAATTTGATTTTATCAACAAATAGTCTCCCTCCAAATGCTCCTCTGCTGGCCGTCAATGACTTGAGAGCCAAATAGGCAGAGCCAAGTTTGCACCCAAATAACTGAAAGCCTAAAATGGAATCATGTGAAAGGAGAGATCGAATCCTCAAAAAGAAAAAAAAAAGAGCTCAATCTTATTATCTTCATTTTAGAAAGAGTAAACTGAATCCCAAAGACATATAATAAGTGGTTCCTGACATCCGAGAAATAGACAGTCAGAGCTTCAAATTCACTTTACTTAAATCCTTACCCCATTCTTTGTCTACTGCTGCCTGATGGTGCCGTTTTATAGCCAGCTATTTGGAGGAAGTTGATCACTGACTGTATTTCAGTTTTGAAACAGGTACTTAAATTCTAAGGCACAGTCTCGACTATAATGAAAACAGAGAATGAAAAAATAATTATTATTCAGAGTTCACCTGGGCATTGTGATGTGCCGACCTTGGTAGTAATTTAAACAATAATTGAGTAGCATCCAAATCAAAAAATATGGGCTCATGGTTAGGCTTCAAATAAATGTTACCTATCACACCCAGCAGCAGCTAAAACTACACACGAGAATTCCAAGCCGCCTGGAGTGAGCAGTCATTGTTTTATATTTTTATCTCCTGTGCCCCATTTTTGCTTTTTATGTAATGAAACCACTCTTTCATGAGAAAAACAGAGCCCATTGTTGACCCCGAGCTGATCAAATTATTCCCTTCTCCTAGACACAATGATTGGTTCAGGCATAAATTTTGCCCAATCAGAACCGTCTCTGAAATTCGCTCCATGGACACACTCTACAGATTGTTAACCAAAAGGATACAAGCTCCAGCCTTCCAGCAGACACATTTTCAGGGCACACAGAGCCCACTTAAGTATAAAACAGATTATTAGAGATAAGCAGAGCCAAAACATCTGCAGAAAAGTAGTCTTGGTCATATTGCTTGCATCCCCGATCAAGCTATGTCTGACACTTTTGCTGTCTTTGGGCTGCCCAGTAACAAAAGCCAATATTACCCTCATCAAGTTGAATTCTGGTAACAGGATAGTTCAGCTGCTGCCGTAACACCCCTGAACAATTGATGTACAAATTGTTCTTGAGATAAAAGTACCCCTATAGTTTATTAATGTCACTATCATTTTGAGTTGCTGCTAGAGTAGCTGATTCTACATTAACCAAACTTCCCTACCAAATGCAAACCTAAATGCAGTACCAAATGCAGTATTTCCATAGGAGCTGGTGCGTGGTTCAAATATTTCTAGCAAGAAAGAGAGTGACAATAAAAGTGTGAGTATTGTAGATTTAAATAGGGCAGAATCTGGAATAAATTCACTCTAATTGACAGAGATATTTGGAGAAGGATAGAGTGATCAAAACAATGATAATTGGTTACAAGTAGAGAATGAACATTTATTAGAGTTTTTTAAATGATAAATTAAAACATTTATTGCAATAAATTTGGAAAACACAGAAAAACATAGGAAGGGAGTAAAATAACCTGAGATAAACATGATTAGTATTTTAGTATCCATATGAATTAATAGGGCATAGTGGAGACTAGTAAACTTTGCTATAAAGGCTAAATAGCAAACACTTTAGGCTTTGTGATCCGTATAGCTTGTATTCACCCCGTGATTGTAGGGAGAATGGAGTCATAAACAATGCATAAAATGAACGTGTATAGTTGTGTTCTAATAAAACTTTA
Source organism: Hystrix cristata (assembly GCA_004026905.1). NCBI lineage: Eukaryota > Metazoa > Chordata > Mammalia > Rodentia > Hystricidae > Hystrix > Hystrix cristata. The sequence continues at coordinate 260,716 of PVJO010000229.1, forward strand.
TTTACAACAAATGGTGGTGGGCCAGATTGGACCACAGTTTGCTGACCCTCAAAATATAAGATCCATCATTCTAAAAGCAATTGAAAATGATAGTGGCATAAACAAACTATACATGCCCTCTTGTCTCAGAAACAGTTTGTGCATAATAGTTCAGGGCTGCTATAGCAGCTGCAATGTGTTAGACCTGGATTCTTTCATCTTACTCTGCCACCTCTAGAATGATGTCCTCATGCACATGATCCGACCTGACTTACTACCATGTCCACATCCCAGCCAGCAGGAAGGGAGACAGAGGAGAGAGAAAAGGTAAGATACATTCCGTCCCTTAAATGTGACAGTCAGGAATTGCACACATCACTCCCACTCACATCCTATTGGCTAGAACTTAGTCGCAAGATTGCTTTTAGCTGCAAGGGATTCTGGAAGATGTACGCTATATTTTGAGCAATGTGTAGCTGCAAAAGGTGATGGAGATCCATGTGGGGTGAAGTCTAGGCAGTGCGGCTCACTCCCCTAGAGGTTTTGTAGGAAGATAGAGTCAGCTCGGGAGCACAGTGGTTGATTTTTCTCCACCCTTCACTTAGGAAAGTTCTTAGGTATCCCTGTAACCTAAGTGCTCTGAGTAAGAGGCACTCAAACTTCCCTTGGAGGACAGGTTTTATATGTAATTGCTTTGGAGAGAGCAGCCAAAGTGGTATTTGAAACAGGATAAGAGAAAACAGTTCCTCCCCCTTAGTCACCAGCATGTACCCTAGTGCTGGATTACAGGGGACCAAGGAGTTTAACTGCAGCCATGACTCAAGAGAGGCAGAATAGCAGAACAGCCGGGTCTGCTCTCTCCCAGTGCAAGGAGGCACACAGGCTGTACTTCTTGGTCTGTCTATCACACAGGGTATGTCTGCAAAGATAAACCCAGGTCTGCACCCCAGCCCTGCTTCTAAATTTGCATAACCCCTCAGCAACGGATTTGTTTTAAAATCCATTGTTGCATCTTGAAGGATCAAGCATCGATTTTTCTGAATGATTCCTTGAGTGGAAAAGCATCTAACCCATGTCTTTTTAAGAAATATCTGTTAGGGCTAGGCATGGTGGCACACACCAGTAATCCCAGCACTTGGGAGGCTGAGGCAGAAGAACTGCCGTGAGTTCAAAGCCAGCCTGGGGTACTTGGTGAGTTCAAATTCTGCCTGAACTACATTTCGAGACTGTGTCTCAAAAAAAAAAATTATATATATAGATATATATATAAAGCTTCTATTTAGTGCCCAGCAGTAGGCACGTGGGATACAGAGATAAAATTTCATAGTCCCTGCCTTACAGACTTTTTGCCTAGGAGAGAGACACACATTGCAATGGACATCTGTTATTATTTGGCCTCCAGCCTCCAAACCCAACTTCCTCCCAGAACACCACGCCCCCTTTGGAAGAATCCCCCACAGTGTGTATTTGGGAGGGGCAGTCCAGAAACCAGAGGAACCAGACCCTCCTCTCCATCCCTCTGTCAACTCATACCAGTCACCAGCTAAGCACATGGTGAGCCTCAGCCTATCGGACACTCCACCAGGTCATGCACTCTGGCTGGGGTTGCAAGGAGCTTGGGTATTGCTGCAGGTTATAATCATTCTGATGGTGGGGGAAGGTCAAAGTAACTCCCAGTCCTTTTTCCAGCCCTGCTCTACAATCTTGCTTTGATTTTGACCATTTTTCATACCATTCCAATCAGTTTATTTATTTTCTTTGAGTTCACTAAAGTTGGTTTCTGTGGTCAACAACCAAATATCTCACTAAGGCAGAGCTACTGATCTACTTAGGTGCTTTTCTTGGGGAGGAGCTGGGGATCAAACTCAGGGCCTTGTGCCTGCCAGGCAAGCGCTCTACCACTGAGCTAAATCCCCAACCCTTATTTTTTTTTTTTTTGTGGTCCCGGGGATCGAACTCAGGCCCTTGTGCTTGCAAGGCAAGCACTCTAATCACTGAGCTAAATCCCCAGCCGCCAACCCTTATTTAGGTGGTTTTAAATCCAAAGACTGAAAGAGCTAGCAAAGCCATCTCTAATAAAGAGAGGGTTTGTGGTAGGAACACAGAGTGTACTGTGGAAAATGGAGATGCCTAGAAATTCAAGTCTAGATGCCATTGTAAGGAATCTTCATGAATTTCATGGTCTGAGCTTAAAGTGTAGCTCTCTCTTAAAATGAAACTTATCCTGAGCAAACAGGATGTTGGTCCCACTTGTCTTGATGAAGGCTTCGGCCAACCACACAGGTCACCTGAAGCTGGGATGGCACTTCAGAATTTTCCAAAGGCCTGGCCCGACTTCTATGTCATTGAGTCACTGGATACGGGCTGCCTGGGCAAAGCTCATGGTCTTCAGTAAGATAGTTTCCTTCAGTGGCAATAATCCCCAAAGAGATCTGATAGCAAGGACTGTCTCCTAACTGTGGGGAGAATAAATCCATCATTCCTGGCAGGGGGATTTGTTCAGGACAATACCCACTGCACTGGACTTTCTATGTCCTGCAATCTTTCAGCTTCAGGTCCTACTGCTCAGGGCTGGTGTCTTTCCCAGTTCAAATCACTAATGGCAGGAGTCTGATCTCACTTGGCCAACATCACAGGTCACTAAGCACCTGGAGATTGGTTTGCCTCGATCCAGTCCACAACGTTGGGACACAGCCTCCTACAGAAGAAACACAATCTCCTCAACTCACCTGTCGACAGGGGCTGTAGGTAGAGCAGAAAGAAAGCCTACTAGTAAGCATGCTAAATGGCACGTCATACCCATATCCCAGGACACAACTGTGATGTGCATGTGGATGCAGGGCATGCGTATGTAAGATGGAGTATGTAAGTCCATAGTGAATGGAACACGCATGCAACTTTGTGAATACTACACAAAACACCTAACTGCTCCTAAAAGAGGCCAGAAAGGTTCCCCATAGGCCTAAATTAGGACTGAAAAGATGAGCTAAGAGTTGGGTTTTGCCCAGGAAGTAGATAGAGTAGGACATACAGAGGTACAGAAGAAGCTAAATTGGCACCAAAGGGGTTGGCCTTCCAGCCACCCCACGTACTTATTGCCTCTTAACCAGATGCCTTGGAGGCATTTTTTGGCAGCTGCTCAGAGGGAAACATGCCACCCATTTAGTCATCAGGGCACTCCTTGTTCCCACCTTTTACGAGCAGGGCCAGTGGGTCCTCTGGGCCAAGTCGTGCCCCACCTGATCCTGTTTGACTCGAGTGCTCTGCCAGGAGCTCTGTGGAAACTGGCCCCACTGAGGCCCCTGCTGCCTGCTAGACACCGGCCAGGTCAGTGCAAAAGCCGGTCCCTCCACGTGCCAGTGAGCCACCCGCTGATGGCTGGACCTCGAAAGGGGAACCAGGAGAGTTTGGTTGCTAGTTTGGCTGGGGAAGGCGGCTCTGCCGTTCCTCTTTCAGTGCTAAGAGTGGACGGGTTCCCAGGAGAGCTGTGGAGTTTCCACTGCTGTCTCCAGAGACGCCAGCTTCTAGAGCATCACGCCAATGCCACAGTGAATGAGACCCGACAAGAAAGAGGGCCATCGAGGAGCAAGGTGATAATAGGTAGCATTTATTGAGCACTGAGACTTGCCAAGCAGTAGTTTACGGGAACTAAAGTATGAACTCATCACAAGAACCCCGTAAGATAGACACTACTGAGAAAGTTAAGAGCCAGGCCTCAAAGCACGCACTATGTAAGGGGATTTGGGCTCAGGCTACCCCCTCCACTCCAGTCTCTAGAGTGGCCCATGTCACGATGATTTATCTGCTGTCTAAAAATGCTCTGCAATTGATTAACATAAGGTTCTTTTGTGGAAATTGTCCCAATTCATCCCTGTCCCATGATGGAGTCAAAGCAAGGGTCTGTCCCATTTTACAGATGAGGACAGGGTGACTCAGGGAAGTAAGGGAACAAGCGGTGAGTGGCAGGTTTGTGACCTCAAACAGGCCTTCTGCTTCCCAGCACAGGAATTTTTCTCTTCTACCCCACTGGGAACGATTTCAAAGGGGCCTAGGAATACGTGCATCCAAAACGATGTACATAAATGTAAGGGTCCTCAAAGTACTTCACAGTGACTACAGACTCGTGGATATTTCCTAAAGTACAAATGTGAAGAGATATGGGAGGAAAGCTGGTGTGAAGAGAGAGCTCTGAGTGGCAAGGGGGGCTCCCAGACTCTCTCCTGTCGTGCCAGCTAAGTGATTTTATCTAAGAATGTATTTGGGGAGCCTCATTTTACACACCTGAAAACCCAAGAGGTTGCGTTTTTATTACCTGATTGTCCCATCTGACTCTTCAGCTGTAGATGAGATGATGGCAGGGCAGCCAGTCTCCTGGGACGCCCAAATTTGGGTATTCTAGTCCCTGAGGAACCAGTATCTGTGTCATTGCTTTGGGGCCCTGTGCCTTCCACCTGGCCTCGGGACAGGGTTGGGGGGGCATCACATTGTGTGTCTGGGATGAAGTTGGGAATCACTTGAAAGTTTCTTTTTCTTTAACATTGGAAGGAGAGAGACTGTTTCTAAAGAATTAAAGCAAATATACAATTTGCACAAATATCCACAACTACACCTTCTTGAACAGGTAAGTGAGGTCCCCACCTATCTCACCTCAATGAATACACCACCAGGTGGGGGTGGTTAGATCTTCTAACTGTGTGTGATTAGAAGTCAGATCCCTGCCTCTGTGTGATTCCTGCCATAAGTGTGTTCTCCTACTTGGACTCCAAATGCATTGCCTGGGTTTGTCACCTGCTGGCGGGGTCATCTCAGAAGCAAGCTGGCTGAGCTGCTCCTCCTGCCCCGCTTGGGCTCAATCTTTATTTTTCAGGTTTAAGGCACTGTGCTGGGATGGTGGCTCTGCCTCCATTCCTGACCTTTTCCCTCTGTGTATTTTCACATCATGAATCCCACCGAACTCATGGAAATGGACCAGTGTTTCTTCAGCTTGCTCCTCCTTTAATCAGAAGGAAAAACAGTGGATTCCCCATCACCACCACTCTGCTAGGGCCGGTGTAAATTACATTTCTTTTTGTCTCATCGCCTGAAAATAGGCAAATATAAAACCAGGTATTAAAAATCCTTAGGGTTACAGCTCTCCTGAGGTTTATGAAACCAGAACAATGTTAAAAATGAAGCGCACACAACATGACAAGATCTTTTCAGTACTAATTTAGCGTGGCAGATGATGCCATTTTAAATTGCTAAAATTAAATTTCTTCACGGAATTTGACTGTAGTGTGGGCCACTGTGGGACGGAATCCTTTGAGTTTGACGTGTCAATTGCTAGGTTCAACCCAGCGAACCCTGTTAGGAGAGACGAATGAAGACACAGGAGACAGAATAACTTTGCTGGGGGCCGGTGGGGGGCGCTTCACTCAGCAGGGGGCTTCACCGGTTCTGAGTGAAGCCCTGAGCTTGAGGTAGGAGTAGGACATGGCTTGGCCTGGCTGGGAAGATGAACATGACACGAGGAAGTGGCCTTGACCTGACCTCAGCCTGGGGTGCGAAATTTAACCGCCCTCTTCTCACAGGATCAGAAAGTCTCACGAGCACGGAGATGGAATAAATGGAAACGTTACCACCAGCTCACTCTCTTGCTCTCTTGCCCCCTGTTGTCCCCTGCTCTCTAACCCGTGCTCTATCTTTAGCTCACTTCTTAGCCGCCCCCCCCACTCCGATTTTCAGATCCCTAACTGCGGTGTCAACCAGCTAATTCATTCACTTCGCAAAACCGGTTGCTTTTTCTTTTGTTACTAAAATAAACTTTCCTAAAGCCCTTAATTCGCCCTTATAATTCTTTGCCTGCGTGAATAAGAATCTGGAAACCCCCTCCTACAACAAACTGACGCAAACCCCTAGATTTATTGGGGAGCAACAATGGGCAGAATGTTTGTTTTAGGTAACAAGGCAGCCATGCAAGGCATGGGGCAGTTTGGCTGAATGATTAACCTTTATCTGATTTTCCCACGAGATATTCCTCCCTTTAGCGTCTATGTCTGCTCAGATTGGCAAAATACCCTGTCTTCCAGACATTCTGACTCCCTGGAGTTAGCAGCCTTCTGCTCCCCCTAACCAACTTAAGCAGACATCACTTGCTGGGTGACATAACCCCACATCAATGCCATCATTGCCATGTGGGACTCAACTCTCCTGCCCCTTCCTGCCATCCAAGCAGAGGCTGTCATCATTCGCCCCACACACAAGTCGGCCTTTACTTATCATATACATATCACTTACACATAAAGAGACCTTCTGTCCTTTCCTCACTGGCCAACAATAACCTAGACCGAGGGCCACTGTGATAAAGATGTGGCACAGGCAGCACAGGTGTGTGGCACTACCAGGTCACCAGGTTTATAAGATATTTCCAGGCTTTTCAAACTAGGTCACATCCCAATATCCCATATCATGTCATGGGGTCAATTTAGTAGGTTATAATAAGCATTTGTTAAAAGAATGATATAGGACGATGAATATCAAGTATCATAAGGTGTCAGAATATGCATTAATAAAATTATTTCGTGCACACACACCTACCCACACAATACCTGTGTGATCAACCCAAAGAGATGTCATTTTCTTTGTAGGGGCCCTGAAAGCCCATGCTAGGAGGGCCCCCAAAAGATCCTAATCCCTGGAGCCTGTCAATCTCTGGAACCTGTAACTTTATAAGGAAGAAGGGTCTTTGCTGGTATGATTAATTTCAGAATCTCACAATGAATTGGCCTGGGATTAGCCTTGACAGCTATACATTAAATGCAATCACAAGTGAGATTTGTCTGTTTGCTCTGTGTGTGTGTGTGTGTGTGTGTGTGTGTGTGTGTGTTTCCAGCTACTGGAGAGTGAATGCTGAACTACATCCCCAACCTCTTTTTTTTTCTTTCTTTAAAAAAAAAAAATTCCAAGACAGTTTTGGTAAATTGCCCAGGCTGGCATTGAACTTGGGAACTTCTTGCCTCAGCCTCCCAAGTAGCTGGGATGACAGGCATGCACCACCACACCTGGCATACAAATATTCTTATAAGAGAAAGGCAGAGGGAAATTTATTGCAGACAGAAGCATGACCTGTTGACACCCTGGTTTGGGTATAGTGACACAGACTACAGACTTGTGGTCTCCAGAATGGAGAGAACACATTCCTGTTGTTTTAAACCGCTCAGTTTGTGGTAACATGTTATGGCAGCCACAGGAAACTAATTCAACCCCCTCCTCCTGCCCAGCTGACGGCTGTGTTCTGGGGTGGTTGGGGGAAATCCCACAGGAGGCACCAAGACTTTCAGGGAGGTGGTGAGGAGATGACTTAGCTGGTCCAGAGTTATTTAGCAGCTGGAGTATTTCAGCGTTTTCACATCTGGTAGGGCTGCGTGGCATAGGCTGGCTACCCTTCCATTCCATTTGTGTGTAAATATTGGTGTATGCAAACTGGGTCACCAAGTGAAACAGATTCCTTCTGTGCGTGACTATCAAAAAAATTGTTTAAAGATGACTAATTCAGATAACCCAGAATATGCTTACATTAATTCTTTTCAGGTCACCAACCAGCATGAAAACAGAGGTTAAATCTTCTCATGGAGACCCTGTGGACTCCCAAGAGTGCGTGTAGGCCCACAAGGACCCTGAAGCCTAGTTTGGGACATTCAGTAGAAATAACTCACAACTCTTCTCTAGCATCGGGCATGTACAGTATTCCCCTTTGTGCCCCTCAGGTTCAGTTAGTGTAGGCTGTACCCATCTGCCCTCCCTCCCTCCCTCCCTCCGAGTTGTTCTTGGCACCTGCTGCTCAACGTGGTGCCTCCTGCCCAGGAAGGTGGGTTTGAGGCTCCCAGAGCTGTGCAGGTGGGGAGCCACCCTGACCATCCACCTTCTCCCTTTCTCTGCTTCTTGAGTGAGCCCCAAGATCTTTGTCAGCCATGGTTGCTGAAGATTGACTTAGCTTAGCCCCCTGGGCTTGGAAGCAAAGATTTTGAGCAAAATGCTGCTTTAAAAACAAAACCAAACATCACCACTCTCTCTGAGGTATAACAGACTTCTGTCTCCAGAGGCTCATTTTCTGTTTCTCTTCATTATTGGACCATCCACTGCATCCCAGTCTGATGCCAGATGAGATGAGGGCCTTACCTCACACTCAAGCTACAATGGTACCCCAAACATTTCCTCCTCAAACAAAAAGCCTGAGTCTGCATCTGGAGCCTTCCTGTCTGGCTCCATCCTAGGAGAGTTTTATTACCACTACTGGGGCTCTGGACCTTCTCATATAGTTCCCATCACAGGTCATACCGGAGCTCCAACTCCATCTCAAGGCCACCAGATGGTGCTTGAGATGAAGCGTCTGCATGACGCAGGTGTCCTGTGTGGCCGAAGCATTTCCTTGCATATTCACCAGCTGACCCCAGCGGAAATGAATGTTTACATACTGTTTTCATGTACATCTGATCATCAGCCTCTCATCACACCTTAGCAGTTGTTTGTGTTTGCCTGATCCCATCTTACAGATTAAAAAACTAGAACTCGAGAGTTCAAGAGAATCATTATGCTACTCTTCTGCTCAGTATCAGAGCTGGTTTGGGGCCCCGTCTTCTGACTCCACATCCTCCCCTTCTCGCTTTATTCTCTCTGCACAGCCAAGCTAAGATGCGGGAAAGGGAAATGAGGGATTCTCTAGCCTTCCAACAGGGATGCCAGACTGGAGTCACATAGAATCTTCCGTATGAAGCCGACTGAGTTTATGAGTTTATAAATCGGACCTATCCTTATAAAAGGCACATAAGTGAAAACCTATCTCACTGGCGTGGTATGCCAATTCCTGGGGCTCCCTCGTTCAAAACTATGAAGAATTTCAAGATGGCGACGGCAGAGCCTGAAACCAAGGAGGGTGCCCTTCCGGTGCAACTGCAGGCAAGTGTACCAGTCTCACTCCCCTGAAAGGGGAGGGTTGTCTTGTAAGGATAATGCAGCAGTTCAGAAAAGGTCCTTTCCTCTCTTGGTCTTTGATTCTCAAGCCTGAAGACCTACTGAGGCAGGTCTGCAGCACTTCCCTGGTCCATCTGCGTCTGGGCTGGGACCCCGAAGTATGCATTCGCCGGGAGGTTCTGACTGAAATGGCAACACTCTTTTAAGAACTTAGTCAATTAGTTCCTTCGACTAGTAGTGAAGTCCTTGAAAGTGACAGCTTTATAAACCCGAGCATTTAACTGAGCCCATGGCCTCTGTACTCTGAGGAGATAGCTGCTGGTGTGTGCGTGGGAAGAGCTGCGCCCCGGGAGGCTCCGCGTGTGGGCTCCAGGTCACCTTGACGTGAGGGACCCTTGGCTACACAAAACTGTCCTTGAAGGACAGCAACCCGAGCAGGGGTAGTGTCAGGCCCTGGGGACCACAGTCCGGCGCCCACCACCCAACATTTCCTGAGGTCACTGGGGTAGACCTTTGTCTGCCTCTTTCCTCGATGCATTTCCCCTTGGTTCCCTCTATGTCTTACCTTGAGTTCAAATCTCACACACTTACTGAAGGACACTGAGGCCTCTGCCCTCAACCTGGGTATAAGCACATCTTGGCATTTACAAATCCTAAAAGGCACCTTGTGGTGAGCAATTTATTCAGCACATCATTTAACCCTCACTACAACCCTCTAAAGGAGGCATCATATCCCCATTTTACAGACAAGGAAGCCAGGGAGAACTGCGGCTTTTTTTTTCCTGAGTATTTTCAATCTGTAGCGGGTTGAACCCATGAAAGCAGGATCTGTGGATAAGGAGGGGTGGTTGGAGTAGGGGAGGGAGTAGGCTCCAGGGTAGGGGAGGCGAGTCAGTCCGCCGAGGTCAGCATATCCGGAGAAGACACAGACTTTGTACTCTTCTTTTGTACACGCTGGATCTCCTCCCAACCCAGATTCACCTTTTGCAGCTTTTAGAACCTGGGGACAGTTTTGTGCCCTGACTTGCACTCAGGTGTCCTGACCCATGCTCTCTATTCTAGCCTTGCTGACCTTTCTTGGTTCCAAACTATGAGTCTGCAGACGTGGAACCTCTTTCTTTGCTCTAAGCAAATCCTCTGGGAGCTCACTGGGTCCTACCCGCTGCCGCTGCCCACTGGAGTGCAATGGATTGAAGGCACCTGGGTTTAAGCTGAAGCCCTGCCAGGCATGAGTGGTGACCCTGTGCAAGTCACTCCCCCTCTGCAGGCCTTCTTGCTTTATTTATAAAACCTAGAGAGTAATGCATGGTCATTGTAGTGGGTGCACGGGGTTTCCTGTGAGTCTAAGAAGGGAAAACAGAATGGCTTTGGAAAGTGTGTTCCCTTCACTGTCGGCATGAGTGTCAACTGGGTACTGTCACCCAGGCTTGGGGTCATCCACGGATGGCTGTCCCCCTTCTCCTGCCAACAGTGCCCCAATTTCACTTTGAGGGGTTCAGCTCTCCCCAGTCTCAGCGTGTACATTGGCTCAAACCCTCCTCCTGGACACAGAGATTGGTGTAGGCAAGCACATGCAACTCAGCCTGAGGCGACGGGCAGCGAAACTCTCAAATATACCGAGGAGCCACCAGAAGATGGCTTCCCTCAGTCAGCGGAGGTCTGGCACTGTCAAAGCCCCGCGGTGACATACAGTGAGGCCTGCACCTGCCATGTGGCATCTCAGGATGGAGCCCACACCGTGGGAGGCAGATGGAGGGAGATGGCGCCTCAGTGGTCTCGGTTAGTTGCTGGAGCAGTCTGTACCGGATGTCATCCCAGCCACCAGACTTTGGGTTCTGTGAGCAAATGAATGATTTCCACTATTTAGATTTTCTTATTTACAGCAGAGTACGCTGCTGCATCAGGCTTCCTGCGGCTTTCCCTCACCTTGTCAGTGCGGGGGCCCTCTCACATATGCACGAGGGGGCGGAGGAGGGAAAAGGAAAGAACGTGAGAGCTGAGCCCGCAGACTGGACTGCTGAGTCGCTGCTCGGAACTGAGGGCCAGCAGGGGAGGCTGAGCGCTGCAGTCAAAATAAGTTGCAGGGTTATTTGGAGATGTCAGCGGTCTAGTCTCTCCCTTCTCCCACGGATAATCAAGCATTGGCCGGAGTACTAATCCCCAAGGAAGGAGGCCAAGGCCAGATCACTGCTCTGGAATCTGGATCCTGAACACAGTGCGTGCTCAGTATCAGCACGGACTAGGGGAGGAGGCCACCTCGTGCCAGTGGCCCATCCAGGGCTCAGAACCTGGTCTATAGACACTTGACCCCTCCTCTGCACACCAAGGGACAAGGAGGGAGGCCTGGGGAGAGAGTACAGGAGCTCAGCCTCTCCCGGCAGCTGGCTTTGAGGACAGCGAGGCTTAGTGAGTCCCTGCAGCGCCAGACAAGAAGCTGGAGAGAATTGGGACTACCTGCACCTGCTCAGAACTCAAAAGGAGGGAGGGAGGTGGGCCGGGGCGAGGGAGGAAAGCCAGCAAGCCAGGACATCACAGGGCTGCACCAGCTCAGGGCAACCCTGGCAGCCACCAGAACCTGGGTTTCCAAGAGGAGGGGACCCATCGCAGCAACTGGGAGTTAGGGAGCTGGTCTCACCCAGCAGTGTGTCCACAGGCACAGAGCCCCAGCTCCAAGCGCCAGCTCCAGCCGTCCCAGCTGCTGCTCTCTGAGAGCCTCCTAGAATCTGTTTCCCCATCTGGGAAATGGGCATAACTCTTCCTTTATGAGGTTGTTTGGTGACTGAGTTCACAGAAAGTGCTTAGTGCTTAGGCCTGGGACATGGCCAGGCTCATTAAAGCAGAGCCACAGTTATTGCGATAAAAGGAGCTGGGAATCCACAGGAGGCCAGGCTAGGGGAGATCTGGGCACAGAAGAGCGATGTGTACCCTCTGTATCACAGCCAACAGGGGCAGCCAGCAGCAGCAGCATCCACAACAGCTGGATGTGCAGAAGGGAGGGGAGCCAGTCCCGGCCTCTAGCTCAGGGAAACTGGGTCCCACAGTGAGCGATCCAGTGACTTCCCGTGGGTAAGACATTGCTGCGAGAGGGCCACTGGGCATGGGGTGGGCCGGCCTCCCGTGAGAGCACTCTGGGGGCCCCTGCCAGGTCTGAGCAGGGCAGTCCCCAGAGAAGGAGGCAGGCCAGAGGCAGAAGGAGGCCAGTACTGCTCAGCGTGGGGCCCAGGGGCTTCTGTGTTCTGTCCCTTTCAGTGACACGGGCCCATCAGGAAGTCAGAAAGAAAGCCGTAGAGATGAGCATCTTCGCCTGCACTTGCACGGTTTAGAATTCCCTTGACCAAGGCCATTTCATTCCAATTCATGTTTTGGTGTTTAATTTTCAAGTTAAAGAAAACAATTTCTAAAAGCTCCGTCTTCTGCAAGAATGCTCCTGTGTCCCGGGATGCCCCTGGGACGCTGCTCCCTCCTCGGAGGTCCTGACGGGCAGTAGGCGGATCCCGAGCGCCTGTCCGGGGCCCGACAGCTGCATGGAAAGCCCAGCACTTCTGCACCCCAAGTTCGGAGCTGTGTGATCTTGCATTTGTCCTCCGGTCTCTCTAGACCTGTGATTTCTGTCTTAAAGACGGAAACAACAGCAACTGCGCTAATGTGGATAAAAGCACTGGAAACAGCACTTGGCAAACGTCACACAGCATTTGCTGATGCTGTTTCCATGGTCTTGATGTACATCACCCAGCCACTGAAGCGCCTCCCAGCGTGCACACGGGGCCTCCTCCATCATCCAGCGACCGCCCAGGCTGTGGCATGAACCACAAATGACTGAAGGCTGAACATATCCATTTGTATTCCTCTGGTTCCAAGCAATAGTAAACCTGTGCCCAACTGACATTGGCTAAATGAGACTTTATGAGTGCACGTGACCGAGGAAGAGTGCCTGGCTTGTTTGAAATGCTCAAAGGATGAGGTCACGATCTGGTGGGCCTCTCTCTGGGCTTGGCGTGCTTTCATGTGTTAATTCCACGCTCAGACTCAGTCTCCATTCACGGTTACAAAATGGCTGCCAGGAGCCGCAGGAGCTATATCCTCCCAGAGTCAAATTAATGAAACTACAGCAAGGCTACTTCCCCAGAGGCTCAGATAATAGCCCTCAGGCCAATCCCCTTGCCTCTGATTGGCCTGACTTGGTCATGTGATAGTCACTGGCGTTTTGGTTACCTAGGTCTGGGTCAAGTGCCACCTTACAGCCGGAAATAGAGCCCCAGAGGGAAGTGATGTCCAAACAGAAGCTGGCTTGTTAGTCCCCATGCAAAAGTTTGCAGTATTTGATGATGACAGAGAGATTAGGATGTAGGAAAGACACGCTACTTTCTTTATTCTTAACAGCTCTAAACTGCTCACCTCCTCTTTCTGTTCCAAAAACGAGAGCTGAGGCAGGTTGTCAGGCTGGTGAAGAGTCCAGGTGGTGGGATAGACTGCCTGGGATGGAGCCTGGCTTCACGTGACCCAGGGCAACTCGCCTCCGTCGCCTTGTCTGTAAAACAAGGCGATCACCCTCTCTCGGGAGGGAGAGGTGAGAATTAATGAAGGACCAAGGCCTGGAACGGAGAGAGCGCCGGCCCACAGCAGGGAGCCGGTTACTCTTGAGCTGGCTGTTCCGAGCAAGCGGACAGTCCTGCTCCAGCTCTGTCTTAAAGCCGGCAGCAGACACCGGCAGGCTCCTCTGAGTGGGCTGGCAGGCACTCACAGGTTCCCGTGCTGCAGGACCTGCCCATGCCAGGGTACTCGCGGAACCCTCTGCCCCCAGTTAAGAAGAAAACCACCCCATTTCCTGCTGCCTGGAGCCCTGAGAGGGAGACGTCAGCCTAAAACACCATCCAAATAAGGCCCGGGGCGCCGGCGTGTGCGCCCGCGTGTTGTGTGTCCTAGAACATCTGTATTGACTCGCAGCGCGCCCCGGAGGCTTCGCGGCCCTGAGTTCAACGTGCTGTTTCGCGATGTTCCCTGACCCCGCTAAGCGGCTCCTTCAACTCTGAGGGCGGAAACTTCCCCCTTCGGGTGGGTGCGTTTCCCGCCTGAGAGGGAGCCCCGTTGCTAAGGGCATCTGCTCTGTTTGCTTTTGAGCAGTCCAGATGTGATGAGTCGCCGAGTGGCATCTTTCGTTCTGCTCATCTGGCAGCTGGGGGCAGCCGGCTGAGGGAAGAGCTGCAGAACACTGGGGCTCCCGGAAGAGGGGGAGAGAAAAAGGTGAAATCTGTGGCCCGGAAGGTGCGGCTCGGCCCCGTGAGCGCTCGCTCCTGGGTGGGGGGAGCCTCGGTCACGAAGGACTCTGCCCCGCAGAGCGTTCACACGGTGGCCTCCTCACCGGAGGGCAGGGCGGGCTCAGATGTTGCCAGGCTACACACATCCCTGCTATCCAGAGGGGTTCCTGCCTTCCGAAAACAGGACAAAGAAATATTTGCCCATTTGAGGACTATCTGAAACCTCGGCTTTCCAATCTCTTTCTTACATAAATCACTTTTCGGATGTTAATTTGTATGTTCATGATATGCAGTAATTACATTTGTTTTTGGGAAATTGGTATATCACATTTTGATATCTTCCATACCCTTTCCTCCCCCACCCGCCTACCCATTCCCCCTTTCTTCCCCTCTTTATCTGCAAGAAGTCTTTCTTTATTACCATCCCTCCATTTTTTACTCTTATTTATTTATGATTAATCTTATGAATCTGACTTATTTCAGTTAACATTATGGTTTGTTTTGTTTGTTTTGTTTTGAGACAGGGTCTCACTATGTAGTTCAGGCTGGTCTTGAACGTGCAGCAATCTGCCTGCCTCGGTCTCCTCAGCGAGATTGCAGGTGTGCGTTATAAACCAGGAGATGCATCTTTCTTAAATGGGAAGAGGACCAAGAGACGGAGGGAAGGGGACGGGTGTGGAGGAGAAGAGGACCTGAAAAGAAGTAAGATGTGTTTTGGACATGTAGGAAATCTCTGCCATGAATGTAATCATTATGTGTTGCAAACAGGTACTAATAAAAATTAAAACTTAAATTTAAAAAGTAATATTGTGGTCTCAAGTTCCATCCATTTTCCTACAACTGGCTCAAACTTGTCTTTCTTATGGCTGAATAATACTCCATTGTGTAAATATGCCACATTTTCTTATCCATTCATTTGTTGTAGGGCACCTCTGCTGTTTCTGTAGCTTTGTAATCATGAATTTGCTGCTATAAACATGGGTCTGCACGTGGCTCTTCTGTATGAGGTCTTGAACTCGATTAGGAAAATACCCAGGAGAGGTATTGCTGGGTCAAATGGAATTTCTAGTTTTAGTTTTTTGAGAAATCTCCATACTGTTTTCCATGTGCTCTTGTACTAATTTCCATTCCCACCGGCGACAAGAATCTTACCGGCATTTGTTGTTTTTTGTGCTCCTAATGCGCTGCTGGAGCAAGACGGGATCTCACTGTTGTTTTAATTTGTATTAATGGCTAAAGATGCTGAATGTTTTGGCATGTACTTATTGGCCATTTGCGCTTTTTTTTAAAGAAGTCTCTATTCATTTTATTTGCCCATTTTAAAACTTTATTAGTACATGTTTACAGAACACAATATTTACCTTCCTTGGATGGAATTAGTACATGTACATACACATCTTAATTCCTTTTTTCACCTCCCTTCCCTTCCTTGCCTCCCCTCCATTCATCTCTTGACCCTCTATCTTTCCTTCCTCTTCTCTTTTTTCTTTCTTTCTTTTTTTGTTTTGTTTTGTTTTTTTCATGTTTGTGGAACATAATGTTTACATTTGCTCATTTTTCGATTAGGTCATTTGGTTCAGGGAGTCTAACTTTGTTGAGTTCTTTATATATTCTAGATGTGAGGCCTCTGTCCAAGGAATGGTTAATAAATTCCTTTTTCCCATCCTGAAGGGTGTCTCTTCACTCTGCTGATCCTATTCTCTGCTGTGCAGAAGCTTTTTAATTTAATATAATCCTATTTGTTATTGTGGGTGTTATTTCTTGTGCTATCGATGTCCTGTTCAAAGAAGTCCTTGGATGCCAAGTCTCGTGCCAAAATACACTTTACGTAACACAGCCATGTCGTACAGAAGTGCGGGAAAGCATGGATGAATGCTTACCTGAAGGCCATCACACCTATCACTGCCCTGTGCCTCGAGGGTTCGCCGTGGTGCCAGCCAGGGTAAACCGGCCACCCCGCCACCATCTTGGATGCCTCACTCACTTCCAATTTATTCTCCACACAGGGGCCAATCTTGTTAGCATGCAATTTATATCACGTCACTTCTGTGCTCAGACTCCTTCAGTGGGCTTCCTTTCTCATAAAGAGTAAAACCCAAAATCCTTCTAATGGATAACTTCTGGGGACCAACATGCCTTATAGTGAAGCCACCTTGCTAGTTGGTGCCTCGGTCCCAGCTCAGCCACTGGAACCAACATGAGCTTTTTTTTGCTGACCCTGTAGAAACTGTAAAATCACGATTGGCTACACAGTTGGGGGTTTTTTGGTTTTTGTTTTTTGCTTTTTTTGGTGCTGGGGAATGAACCACAGTTGGTATTTTTATAAGTGAGTAAATTTAAGGTGGTTTGTTACACAGCAATAGATAACCATGACTATTTCACATTTTAAAAAGTAATTGATTGCACTTACGTCCTGCGCTCCTGGAAGCGTTGAGCCAAGCGACAGCCCTCGTTGAGGGTTCAGACAGAGTCTGGACTGTGTCTTCTGAACTGTGACCCTACGGAACTGTGTTATCAGGATTACCAACACCCCTCTTGAAACATGGTATAAAATTGAAGACTTCAGGGAATCCAGAGCACAGGGTTCTATTCTTTCCTTTGTTCGAGACCCACGGTTATTGCGGCGAAACCGGACTCTCATCTGCAAGGACCTGCCCGGTTCCCGTGAGACACCTGGGACGGCGCAAGCAGCCTTCTAAACAGGAGAATACCGCGGGCTGAGGTGAGACAGGTGCGCGAGCAGTCTGCGGACACGCCCAGCACGCCACCGGGGGTGCGCAGCCTGCCCGCGCACCGGCAGGGTCTGGATCCATCAACATATATCAACATATATGCATAAGGTCGGGGACTCAACATGGGTAACACTGTCTTCTGCTTTTCCCCCCAGACTTTATTTTTGCTGTTGTTGTTTTTTTTTTGTTTTTTGTTTTTTTTGGTTCTTTGTATGTTTGTTTTTTCCCCCTCTTTCTTCTCCCATTGTCCTCCTTTAGCTTTTTTCTTTGTTACTTTCTTACTTTCTTTTCCCTTCCCCTCTCTGAAGTCACCATTACCAAGTAGAGCCAACCATGACCTTGTTATTGAAGATAACCCTGGAGGACCCAACGTCATAAGATCCGAGAAACACATATACCCAGAAGGAACCGCAAAAACAGATATTCCCGAGGAGGACGCTATTATCTATCTTTTTGTAACCTCATACAAAGAAAATATCAAACCAACTCGGAGAACAAACTAAGAGGGGTAAAGTACATATGTATACAAAGAAAATGACCAGACATAGAAGCAAAACGCAACCCCAGGCCCCAAGCCCAACCAGCATAAATACAGAGGACAATGACATCGAAGATGTCAGAAGTCAACCAACCAAACTCTCAGAGATGATAGCAACAGAAGTTCAAAAACACAGCAATAGGCACAGCAATAGAGAACATCAGGCTAGAGGTAATAGACCAGGTCAGGAAAGAGATGACCAACATAATGAAAGATTTGCTTAGTGAGTTCTGGGTAGACACAGATAAAAAAACAGAGGAACTAAGAAAAACTATCGAAAATTTGAATATACAATTTAGCAAAGAAATGGAGCCCATGAAACAGATCCAAACAGATATACAAGAAATAAAAAACTCGCTGGAAAGTATACAAAGCTGAATGAATGAGAGTGAAGATAGAATCTCAGAACTAGAAGACAGGTCAGCAATCAGTGAGAATGAAAAGAAAGACCTGTTGAAAATAACTAGAGAATATGAAAAATCACTACAACATCTGCAAGATGATGCAAAGAGGAACAATATAAGACTGATAGGAGTAAATGAAACAGCAGGAGACAATACGAAGGATCTAAAGAGATTATTTACAGAAGTAATGATGGAAAACTTCCCAAGCATGAGAAAAGAACTTGATATACAGATAAGTGAGGCATATAGAACCCCTATTACTCATAACCAAAATAAATCCTCACCAAGACATATAATAATCAAGATCCCAGAAATTCAGCAAAAGCACAGAATAATGAAAATTATTAGAGAAAAAAGACAAATCACCTATAAGGGTAAACCCATCAGAATCACAGCAGATTTCTCTACACAAACCCTAAAATCAAGGAGAGCCTGGAGCAACGTATTCCAAGCCTTGAAAGAAAACAATATCCAACCCAGATCGATGTACCCAGCCAAACTATCTATCAAATTCAACAATGAAATAAGATACTTCCATGACAAAGAACAACTGAAGAAATTTATAACCTCCAAACCACCTCTACAAAATGTCTTGAAGGACATCCTGGAGAAGGAAAGAATTAACTACATATACAAGGACACTAAAAAAATCCCACCAGGAAAGACAAGCAATTGAACTAAAGTGAAACACAGAACCAACTACAGAAAAGATATATGGCAAAAAAGAGTCAACTCATAACAGCTGTAACCATCAATGTAAATGGGCTCAGCTCACCTATCAAAAGAAACAGGCTAGCAGAATGGATCAAGAAAGAAGATCCAGCAATATGCTGCATACAAGAGACACATCTAACCCAAAAGGAAATACATAGATTGAAAAGCAAAGGATGGAAAGCAGTATTTCATGCAACAGGAACCCAAAAAAAAGCAGGGGTAGCTATCCTAATCACAGACAAAGTAAACTTCAAGCCAAGACTAATCAAGAGGGATAAAGACGGCCACTACATACTTCTCAAGGGAAAACTTCAAGAGGAAGAAATAACAATCATTAATATTTATGCACCAAATATTGGTGCACCT